>JAPXFY010000021.1:1838924-1846424 GCA_030674185.1 Monoplex corrugatus
CGTGACACACACAGATACATACACGCATATATCGAAACACACACACACACATATACACACAAATGAATATTAACTGAATCTAACCCCACATACATGTATATATGTCTACAGTCATAAATACACACATGTATGTTTATATACTACACTGTCACATGATCAGTAGTTAGAAATGACAGTACCCACTGCTGGGGGAGTGAATGTAATATCAACAAGGAGAGACGCCAGGTGTTTCATTGTCGAAACAAGTCAGATACAAATGTTTGCCAGTCTGGTCTTTTCAAGTAGACATGAAAGACAGTAGAGAGACAAAAATCACAAAGCTGATCGTAAAATTACTGGACAACATTCTTGGAGAGATGAGCCAGACACTTTAACAGCGTCCTTATTCGTCTGTCATCCATCAAAAAAATAAGCCATAGCCCATATGCCTCAGAAATTGAGTTGGACAATCCTCCCATAGAACAAGATATCAGGAAAGCCATTATGTTAATGTTACCACAGAGAAAGATGTCAGGAAAACAGCCATTATGCCAATGTCACCACCAAACAAAACGTCAGGCAAGCAGCCATTATGCTAATGTCAAAAGAGAACAAGATGTCAGGAAAGCAGCCAATATGCTAATGTCACAAGAGAACAAGATGTCAGGAAAGCCATTATGCTGACGTCACCACAGAACAAGATTCTAGGAAAGCAATTATGCTGATGTCAGCACAGAACAAGATGCCAGGAAAGAAGTCATTATGCTAATGCTAACACATAACAAGATGTCAGGAAAGCAGCCATTACGCTGATGTCATCACAGAACAAAATGTCAGGAAAGCAGCCATTATAGTGATGTTACCACATAAAAAGAAGCCCGGAAAGACATTATGCTGATGTCACCAAAGCAAAAGATGCCAGGAAGGCAACCATTATGCTGATCTCACCACATAACAAGATGCTGGGAAAGCCATCATGCTGATGTCACCACAGAACAAGATGCCAAGAAAGTAGCCATTATGCTAATGTTACCACAGAACAAGATGTCAGGAAACCACCATTATGCTGATGTCACAACAGAACAAGATGCCAGGAAAGCCATTATGCTAATGTGACCACAGAACAGGATGCCAGGAAAGCAGCCATTATGCTGATGTTACCACAGAACAAGATGTCAGGAAAGCCATCATGCTGATGTCACCATAGAAAAAATACCACGAAAGTAGCCATCATGCTAATGTCACCCCAGAACAAAATGCCAGGAAAGTACCCATTATGCTAATTGACACCCAGAACAAGATTCCAGGAAAGGCGATATGCTAATGTCACCACAGAACAAGATGCCAGGAAAAGTACCCATCATGCTAATGTCACCACAGACAACAAGATGTCAGGAAAAGTGCCGGGTTATGCTAATGTTACCACAGAACAAGATGTCAGGAAAGTAGCCCATTATGCAATGATAACCCACAGAACAAGATGCCAGAAAGCCAGTTCATGCTAATGTCACCACAGAACAAGATGTCAGGAAAGTAGCCATTATGCTGATGTTACCACAGAACAAGATGTCAGGAAAGCCATTATGCTGATAACACCACAGAACAAGATAACAGGAAAGTAGCGAGTATGATAATGTTATCACAGAACAAGATGTCAGGAACGAACATTATGCTGATGTCACCACAGAACAAGATGCCAGTTAAGTAGCCATTATGCTGATGTCACACAGAACAAGATGACAGGAATGCCATTATGTTAATGTCACCACAGAGAAGATGCCTTCAAAGCACCATTATGCTAGATGTCACCACAGAACAAGATATCAGGTAAGCCATTATGCTAATGTCACAACAGAGCAAGATGTCAGGAAAACCATTATGCTAATGTAACCAAAGAGAAAACTCTCAGGAAAGCCATTATGCTAATGTCACCACAGAACACGACTCCAGGAAAGCCATTATGCTATTGCCACCATAGACAAGATGTCAGGAAAGCCATTATGCTAGTATTACCCAGAACAAGACATCAGGAAACAGTCATTATGCTAATGTCACCACAGAACATGATATCAGGAAAGTAGCCATTATGCTAATGTTACCACATAACAAGATGTCAGGAAAGCCAAGATGTCAGGAAAGTCATATGCTAATGTCACCACAAAACAAGATGCCAGGAAAGTAGCCATTATGCTAATGTCACCACAGAACAAGAAGTCAAGAAAGCCATTATGCTAATGTCATCACAGAACAAGACGTCAGCAAAGCCATCATGATGATGCACCACAGAACAAAATGTCAGGACAGAACCATTATGCTGTCACCGTCACCACAATAAATGACACAGGAAAACCATTATGCTAATGTCACCCCAGAACAAGATGCCAGGAAAAAAGTAGCCATTACGCTGATGTCACCAGAGAACAAGATGTCAGGAAAGCCATTATGCTAATGTCACCACAAAGCAAGATGCCAGAAAATAGCCATTATGCTGATGTCACCACAGAACAAGATGCCAGGAAAGTAGCCATTATGCTAGATGTCACCACAGAACAAGATGCCAGGAAAGCACCATGGGCCCGTTCAATAATCTGCATGGAATGAAGCAGGTTTGCTCTAGGCTGTACACGCAGACAAGATAAGGTACAAGTGTAATATCTGTGACATCAATTTGAAGATTGCCGTAGTTGTACACACAGATAAGGTACAATGTAATATGTGTGACATCAATTTGAACATCGCTGTAGTTGTACACACAGATAAGGTACAATGTGATATTGTGACATCAGTTTGAAGATTGCTGTAGTTGTACACACAGATAAGGTACAATGTGATATGTGTGAAATCAGTTTGAACATTGCTGTAGTTGTACACACAGATAAGGTACAATGTGAATATGTATTATTGTGTCACCATGTAAAACTCCACCTTTTGAAATATCTATTGTTCAATTTCGTAAACTGCAGACAATAAATGATGATGATGATAATAATAATAATAATGATAACAAAAATGATAACAACAAACAACAACAATAATCTAATAACATTATATAATAATAATAATAGTAATAATGATAATGATAGATGATGATGATATGATGATGATGATGATGATTGATGATAGATGATGATATGATAGACAATGATGATGATGATGAATGACGACGACGATCGACGATGATGAGATGATGATGAACGACGACGACGAGATGACGAATGATGATGATGATGATGATGACGACGACGACGTGACGACGACGACGATGATGATGATGATGATGAGATGATGATGATGATGATGAGATGATGATAGATGATGATGATGATGATGATGATGATGTGATGAGACGATGGTGGTGATAACCACTTGTCATTTCACAAGAACCCTAAGTGCTTCACAAAGCATAAGAGACAATGGCAGACGTACATAAACTAAATACATGTCAACCCCTACCACCATGATGAAACACGAACCACAACAACTGAATGTCAAGGAAACATTGCAAGGGTTATGAGAACATGTCCACTTTATTATATGTTAATCTAAACAACAAACACAACAACAACAACAACAACAAAAACAACAACCAACTCTTGACACTTGTGTATTTAATGTAAGATGTGGATGCGTTTTCGACCTAAGAAGTATGTTCAGCACTTTGTATTGTGAATCCATGTTTACTATTATTAGTTGATATTTGATGAGATTGCTTGGTATCGGCAAATTTGCGGTTTCAAAGTAAAGAACTATCTTTGTGAGCTTGAAAAAAAGTAATCCAACATATGCCAAGCAACACATGCACCATGTGACGCAGGGTACAAAAACTATTTTCAAATGCAGCAGGAGATCTCTCAGTCTACATGATAACACTTAGAAGCCTTGCAGTGAGGCTGAAAGTTTATGTCAAGCGGACTAATCAGACTTCGGAGGTGAGGCATTATTGCAGTGATAAATGAATACGTCAGGAAAGATTTTTGTTGATGTGAATTATAATTATGTAACTATATTCGTGTGAATATTTTGCTGCATGCATGTGCGTGCGTTTGTTTGTTTGTGTGTGTGTGCGTTCGTTCTGCAGATCGGATTCTCCATTCAACTTCTGAGAAAGAAAATTTCCCATTTCTTGGATACAGAATCAGGTAGAACCACCTGGGTTTTGGTTACTGTGGCTGATCGAGGGAAAGGATACATGCTGGTGTATAGTATCATTTTTGACTACATTCTCTCCATTGCTCTTCCTTTGGTCATCATGGGCGTCATCATCATCTGCACTGCCATCACCATCAGCAGATTGTGGGTGGCCTTGGCATGGCGCAGATTTACCGCCTCCTCATCCACTCCCAACACTTCAGTTCACGAGGTTTCCTTGACAAAGATGTTGATCCTTGTTTCCTGTCTCTACGTGATCTGTTCTCTCCCAAATTGTTCTCTTGTAATTATACGACGTATAGAACCCGAATTACAAATAGTAGGGAAGTATTCCAACACGAGCTATATCTCCTACATCTTTGTCTTGAGTGTTTTTGCTGCTATAAACAGTTCATTCAATTTTTGTATCTATTACTACATGTCTTCGAGGTACCGATCTGAGCTACATGCTCTCTGCTACAAAAAAAAAAAACGTGACCAAGAACTGGTCTGAGAAATGAAACAGGACAGACCAAGTATTTTGAAGAAACATACTTGTAAATCCTACATTTCAAATTTGACAAATGCAAAAAGATCGTATTTCATAATGTGAACTGTACTTTCAGCTGGGAAAACGACATCAAAATATGGACATACTTAGATTTTACGACTCTACAGTAGCTTTAAAGGACACAGAAAGGTAAAGAAAAACCACCAGGAAACCATCTATCGTGTCCCCTTTAGTCCCTGAGCTAAATTAAATGTGTGTGTGTGTGTTTGTGTGCGTGTGTTCGTGCGTTCGTACGTGTGTGTGTGTTCGTGCGTTCGTACGTGTGTGTGTGTACGTGTGTACGTGTGTGTTGTGTGTGTGTGTGTGTGTGTGTGTGTGTGTGTGTGTGTGTGTGTGTGTGTGTGTGTTCGTGTGTACATGTGTGTGTGTAGAGGTACTGACCAGCTCCTACCCAGAATTGGGCTGTGTGCTTTAGGGGGACAATGGGACCACACAGTTGATTTTAATCTACTCTATGGAATCAGCATTTGGGGTATTGCTCAGAATTACTGACCAACACCGCAGGTGCCTGCATCTCTTGGGCTTGCTTGAGGCCACGATATATTATGAAGACAAGCGTAAAATATTATCCTGTCACACAGTTTCAGCCACAGATAGAACTGCACAGCATCATCCCCATTATCCCCAGTCTCATCATCGTCATAACATTGTAAAAACTTGTCCCAGATTCTGTGCTATGCCCCTCATCGCTTATTTATCTACATCTACAATACACGATATCAGGTTGATAAATTTAAATATTTGGGTACGATCATCTCACCAGATGGCAGATGCACATCAGAAACAGCCAGCAGAATTGGCCGAGCCAAAACAGTATTCAAGAAGATGAAAAGCATTCTTACCAACAAATGCCTATCAATTAACATCAGGAAGAGAGTTCTTGACTGTTATATAGAACCGATAACTTTATACGGTTGTGAGGCATGGACAGTCAACAAGCAAAGCCAGAACAAGATTGAGGCAGTCCAGATGTGGTTTCTAAGAAGAATGTTGAGAGTTCCATGGATGGCAAAGAAAACAAACAATACAGTATTAATGGAGGCAGACACAAGAAGATCATTCATAAAAAAGATTAGGAAAAGACAGTCAACATTTATAGGCCATTTTATGAGGAAAGGGGTATTAGAGCACCTGGTCACAACAGGAAGGTAGAGAGAAAGAGAGCATTGGGTAGACCCAGGAGAAAATATTGGATAGACTCACAGGCTGTCTGAGGACAGAGAGGGTGGAAGATGTGCTTGTGGCAACAAGGGATAGATACATATAGAGGGCCATGATAGACAACGCCATGCAGCAGTGCACATAATGATGACAATATGAATGTTTGTCAATGTTTTACCCCTAAATGGTTCTTATTTTTGTCAATGTTTTACCCATAAATGGTTCTTCTTACACTTTAAGTGCTTTAGTATTGATGACATTTCATGCACACATACAGATCCTTTAATGGAGACATGGATGCCTTACTAATACGTTGAATTTGAAATCTTTTATGTAATTGATTCAGCTTTGCTGACAGTGCTTGTCTTTGTTATCTGTTAAAAAGAATAAAACTGGGACTTTACGAAAAGAATTCCCAATTTTCTCGAACAATCTCAAATTTGGGGATAAAATCAAGACTTTATAAATAGGTTATTCATGTCAGGATAATTATTAGTAAGACAGGAAGAGAGAGTATTGCATAGAAATATCAAAAAGGAAAACGGAAAGGAGATATATATTACAGAAATCGCACATATTTCTTTTGCCTTTGACTCAGTTTGATGTAGCTATGATATGCTTGAGAATGAATTGGGTAGATGCAATGGACTACATGCAGATAGAAAAAAGGAGAGTACGTAAGTTTTGTTGTCAGCCTTGTCCCTTGGGCGATGACTTTCGCTTTACTTTCGAATGTTCTAAATTATATAATGGCCATATCAAGCTTATTCCACCAAAATCATGACAGCTAAAGCAATGCTTTTTCGTAATGAAACTTCATATTTGGACGGAAAGAAAGTCAAAATTAGCACCTGTTTAGATTTGAATATGCCCTCATTACGTAAATTTGTATGTACTTATTTTTCTGTTGGATAGTTGCACCTTATTTCTGCTCAATGCTGTATCTCAGTTCCATTGAAATTTTGTTTACTGCTGTCATCCTCCATGTCTCCATTAGGATTAAAAGATTAAGCACTGAACATTGAACACTGAACATCGTGGGTTTGTGTACATGCGCGTGTGTGCACTGCACTGTGCGTGCGTGTGTGTGTATGTGTGCGTGTCTGTCTACGTGCGTGCGTGCGTGTGTGAGCGTGCGTGCGTGCGTGCGTGCGTGCGTGAGTGTGTGTGTGTGTGTGTGTGTGTGTGTGTGTGTGTGTGTCTGTGTGTGTCTGTGTCTGTGTGAGCGCTTGAGTGTATGTATGCAAGTTTGTGACTGGGTTTGGTTTTGGACTATGTGCGTAAGCGTGCATATGCTACAGCGTGCCCGACGGTTGAACAAAACCATGTGCGTGCAATTATGTATCGTTCTCTCTCTGTCTCTCTCTGTCTCTGTCTCTCTCTCTCTCTCTCTCTCTCTCTCTCTCTCTCTCTCTCTCTCTCTCCCTCCTTGCTCTCTCTCGTTCTATGTGTGCTTGTGTGTGTCTGTACAGACACACACACACACATACACAAACACACACACACAAACACAGACACATATACATACATACATATATATATACACATATGTATATACATATAGATGCATATATATATATATCTATATATACATGTGTGTGTGTGTGTGTGTGTGTGTGTCTGTGTCTGTGTCTGTGTCTGTTGTCTGCGTGCGGGAGTTA
>JAPXFY010000021.1:1851424-1853924 GCA_030674185.1 Monoplex corrugatus
CATAATATTGAAGAACATAATGCTGATATTGAAATCATACATAGCTTCATCAAAATTTAAGATTACTTGTTCTTTTCTGTAGATGTTTACTCCCCCATTCCTCTCTGCATGTACAGTAGTATTTGTTTGTTACTGCTCATCTTCTGGTAAAACATCGGCTTACCTGCAGCTTGAGCGACCTCCGTTTTCTTCTTTTTGGTATCAACGTTTACCAAATTCCCTTCGAGGTCTTTACAGGCCTTTATGGCCTTATTGAATGTTTTGGATCCTTTAGGCAAGAAATAACATGTTTCTTCAATTGTTTTGGAACTTTCGACTCCATCAACATCGTGACACCCGCCGTCTCCTTTGACTTGAAGGCCTACAACAAACAAACGAACAAAAAATTAAAACAACAACAACAAAACTGATAACACCAAAACGATAGTGGTAATTGTCCTAAACAACTTACAGCAAGTGTTGGGGGGGGGGGGGATGCAGAGGGAAGAGGAGGCTTGGTCCACGTCATGACTCCTGGATGTCCTTCTGCTGTCGCTTTATTTCCCGTTTTTCCCTCCACTTGGGTTCGGACAAGCGCTTCTAAGGTAGTCCTGCACCTCAAGACCAGGTCATCCTTGTGATGGATGTTTTCACTGCTTAGTTATCAGAAACATGCTGTATATAAGCAAGTTATAAGCCTTACGGTGTTCACTTTTGTTCTCCTCGACCAACCAGCTGCAACATTTTACAGCTGCTTCTGCCATTGCCTTTAAGGCTCTGGTCCTTTCCTTCCCGAAATCGAGAGCTGTATCATGGGGTAATGAAAATTGTATGGCTAATAACTCCCCTTGTCCCAACTTCTATGCCAAGGATTTTTCCTTGGAATTTGCATTTCCTCAGGTGCTGTCTAGACTGGAATACTTTGTTTGCCTTTTAGGAAAGAATCTTCTCCATTCTACTTTCATAGGGCTTAGTGAGTTCGATCAGAATTACTGACTTTGATGCATGGAAGTGGAGTACATATCTGGTGACATACAGTTCTTGCTGCTGATTTTTGGGTGTTTTTCCTTTCTAGAAGATCTACTGTGCACCACCAGCATCAGCTTTATCCAGTAGACCACTTTTCCACGATCCAGATGTTACACTTTTCTCAGGACACAGTTTGCTCTATCCTGCCCTGCAGAAGACTGCTGCCACTACTCGTGATGTGGTTTTTCGCTCGACAATAGTGATCGTTTGTGCGATCTCTTTGAGCACTTGGTTGTGCTTTTGTGTGTACTCTCCCTGATTAGCACTACGTTGCATTGTGTCAGACACCTTTCACTGTTGGTTTGTCCTAGAAGAGCAGGCAGGCAGTGTCATCTGATTTCTGTGGTTTCACACACTTAACATTCGAGGATCGCTCATAATACTAGTACAAATCTGATCCTTACAAGTGTTATTACAGCTGAGACTTCTTTGGAGTTTACTTTCCCTCGATGCTACCCTCTGGATTCTTTGGGAAACTTCTGTCTTAATCTCCCATTATATCATATGTCGCTTTTTGTTTTCCTGTGGGCTTTGACCAGTATTTACAAAGTACTCAGTTTGTTAAATCAACAACAACAACAAGATTTTATAAGATGTTTTAGCAACAAAGTATTACCGAAATTTAAGGTTAGTGTCAAAGGCTTGAGATATGGAAAATCTCACTTGCCTTAATTTTGACATTTTCCAGCTATTTTTAGCCATAGCTAAGACTAGCTGGCTGTACCTTTAGCCATGTTTTCGCGAGCTGTGTGTCCCACCCACCCACCACACACACGCACACACACACACGCACAACACACGCACACACACGCACGCACGCAGCACGCACGCACGTACACACGCACAATTTTGTATATGTATGTATGTATGTATGTATGCATGTGTGTACGTACGTACGCATGTACGTGTATGTATGTATGTATGTACGTAGTCGCATGTATGTAAGAAGAAGAAGAAGAAAATGAAGAAGAAGACAAGGAAAACAAAAAGAACAGAAGAACTAGAAGAAAAAGAAGAAAGAAGAAAGAAAGAAGAAGAAAGAAGAAGAAGAAGAAGAAGAAGAAAGAAGAAGAAGAAAAGAAGAAGAAGAAGAAGAAGAAGAGAAGAAGAAGAAGAAGAAGAAGAAGAAGAAGAAGAAGAAGAAGAAGAAGAGAAAGAAGAAGAAGAAGAAAAGAAGAAGAAGAAGAATGATAGAAGAAGAAGAAGAAGAAGAAGAAAGAAGAAGAAGAAGAAGAAGAAGAGAAGAAGAAGAAGAAGAAGAAGAAGAAGAAAGAAAAGAACAAGAAGAAGAAGAAGAAAAAGAAGAAGAAGAAGAAGAAGAAGAAGAAGAAGAAGAAGAAGAAAGAAAGAAAGAAGAAGAAGAAGCAAAGGAGAATGATACTAGTATCGTGATTATGAAAAAGCAACTTCTGGTGATGATAATTATTATAAAATACACAAAGACTTAGTGGTTCACAGACTCACCTGCAAGCAGCACCAGCAGAAGTCCAAG
>JAPXFY010000021.1:1863924-1866424 GCA_030674185.1 Monoplex corrugatus
TCAGAAAGATAGACACAGAGAGAGAGAAAAGAGAGAGAGAGAGAGAGAGAGAGAGAGAGAGAGAGAGAGAGAGAGAGAGAGAAGACAGTCAGATAGACACAGAGAGAGAGACAGACAGAGATAGAAATAGCGACACACACAGAGGCAGAAAAAGAGCGAAAAAAAGCAGAACGTTAAGGTCAGTCAGGTCAGGTCAGGTCCCGTAGCCGGTGGGTGGCTGTAGGGGCACCACAGACGACTTGACAACCTCCCTCCATGCCTTTCGGTCTTCCGCTTTCCTCAGGGTGGTAGTGAGGGGGAGGCTGGTCCATTCTTTGATGTTATCTTCCCATCTTTTCTTCTGTCTGCCTCGTCTCCGCTGTCCTGGTACGGTGCCCTGCATGACGGTCTTTGCCAGGCCATGGGTTCTTGTTATGTGGCCGTACCACTTCAGCTTCCGTTTCTTAACGATGGTAAGGAGGTCGTCGTGACGTCCTATGGCTACGTGGACACGGTTCCGGACTTCCTCATTTGTTATGTGGTCTTTGTAGGAGATGCCGAAGATCTTTCGGCAGCATCTCATCTCGAAGGCTTGGATTTTCCTCTGGAGGTCAGCTGTGAGAGTCCATGACTCGCAGGCATACATGAATGTGGAGATCACGAGTGTCCGCATCAATCTGATCTTGTGTTTGCTGGTGATGTCTTTTTGCCTCCATATGTTCTTCAGCTTCGTCAGTGCTGATGTTGCTTGCGCTATTCTTGCAAGGACTTCTTTTCTTGAACCTTCATCTGTAACTATGGACCCCAGATATTTGAAGTTGGTGACTGGTTCAATTATTTTGTTGTTGATTTTGATTTCCGCATTGAAGCCATCTGCATTGTTTGTCATTATCTTTGTTTTTTTCTGCACTAATTTCCATGCCGTAGGCTGAAGATGATATATTCAGCAGATTTATCAGGTTCACAAGTTCTTCTTCTGTGCCTGCTAGTTCGTCAATGTCGTCGGCAAATCGTAGGTTGGTAATTGTTCTGCCGGCAATGCTGACTGTTCCCTTGTGTTTTTCTAATGCGTCGCTCATTATCCTCTCCAGAAATATGTTGAAAAGTACTGGAGAGAGGAGACATCCCTGTCTCACTCCGACTGATGTCCGGAACCAGTTTCCCGTGTTTCCGTTGAAGAATACTGCGCTGTTGGCTTTGCCGTACAGACTCTTGATGACATTTACAAGGTTGGCACTGATGTTGTATTTGTGCATGGTGGTCCAAAGTGCTTCATGCCACACTC
Organism: Monoplex corrugatus; assembly: GCA_030674185.1. NCBI lineage: Eukaryota > Metazoa > Mollusca > Gastropoda > Littorinimorpha > Ranellidae > Monoplex > Monoplex corrugatus. The sequence goes on from JAPXFY010000021.1 coordinate 1,865,189, forward strand.
GGTCGAAAGCCTTCTTGAAGTCAATGAAGACGTGGTATAGGTCTTGTTGGTGTTGCAGGTATTTCTCCATAAGAATTCTCAGATTGAATATCTGTTCAGTGGTGCTTCTTTCTGCTCTAAAACCTGCTTGTTCCTCTGCGATGATCTTTTCTGCTTGAGGTTTCAGCCTGTTCAGCAAGATTTTAAGTATGACTTTGCTGGGATGGCAGATTAGGCTGATTGTGCGGTAATTTTTGCACATTTGCAGGTTACCCTTCTTTGGCAGTGTAATTATAAGGGATTTTGTCCACTGGGTTGGCCATTCTCCACTGCGCCAGATTTTGTTGCAAATGATGAGAAGGGCATCAATCATGGCCTCTCCTCCAGCCTGAACAAGCTCGGATGGTATGTTGTCCACGCCTGGAGATTTTCCTTTCTTAATTAAGGGATTTCACAGCTGCTTCTACTTCTGCTCGGAGGATTGGTGGGTCGTCATGATTGGTCGACTGCGGTCCGTTTAGCACTGCAGTATCACCCTGTGTGTTGTAATTATACAGGTCAGAGCAATACTCTGTCCAACGTGTGAGGATTTCTTGTTCTTCTGTGAGGCATTCTCCTGACTTATCTTGGATTGTGCTTACTCTCCCTTGTTTTGTGGTTGTGAGGTCTTTCACCAGCTGGTAAGCCTGTTTTGTGTTGTTTCTTTCCAAGTGTGCATCGATGTTTCCGCACTGATCTTCTATCCATTTTTCCTTGGCTTTCCTCATGGCACCCCTTATCTTCTTGTTTACTTCTCTATATTTTTCTTTTCCTTCCTGTGAGTTGTTTCTTTCTGGCTTCAAGCTCCTCCTTTCATCGCACAAGTCCAGGATGTCATTTGTGACCCACGGTTTCTTCTTCGGGCGATGTTTGCCTATAATTTCTGTGGCTGTTTCTGTGAGGGCCATGGAGAAGGTGTCAGTGAGTTGCTCAACATTTTCTTCGTCTTCCAAGATGGTCAGTGGAGCGAATTTTCCGCCTATCATTGCCTCAAAAGCTTCTTGAATGTTCGCATCCTTCAATTTCTCCAGGTCGAATCGCAATCTTGTTCCTGCTTGTTTGGCAACCTTTTTAAGGTGTACTCGGAATGTCATCATTACAAGCTCGTGATCGCTTCCAACGTCAGCCCCTGGAAAGCTTCTGGTTCTGGCGATGTTAATGCAGGACCGGAAGCGTTTTCTCACCATGATGTAGTCAATCTGGTTGTGACATTCTCCA
>JAPXFY010000021.1:1871424-1881424 GCA_030674185.1 Monoplex corrugatus
CCATGGCAACAAATACGCCAACAACATGGTGTCCTGGTATGATGAGGACTACAATGGACGATGGCGCGAGAAGACCTTGCCTCCCCTCCGAGACTGGAACTCACACCAGCTGGCCTGGATGCCAGAAAAGAGTGACCATCCTGTCCAAGGTTGGTTTGCTAGCTGTTTACAATGTTTAGTTAGTTTATTGAAGAGCTTTTTAGCATTCTTTCTACACAGACTAGTTTTACACCATCGTTTTAATGAACTCTTCAGCATTCATTACCACCAGAACTGGCCAGTAAATAAATGTCTACTGATACTCAACCGGGATCAAATTGGCCAAATAGACTTGGACATTTGTTCATGTCATATACTCTTTTTTCTTTTTTTAAGGATCATTGCACTCAGGGAGTTTACCTTTGTGCTCACCTTTTATTTTTGTCTGTCCTTTTTTGACACCACCTTAATGACTGCAGAAGCTGGCGGCACAGTTTTCACAATGATATGATGATAATGATGATGATGATGATGTTGATGTTGATGAGGATGATAACCATGATGCTTTGGAGCTCCATCTAGGATTGAGACTTTGTGACAGGGCTGTACTCTACACTTACTATCATAATATATCCTGGTGTCAACCAGGACCGAGAGATACAGACACCTGCGGTGCTGGTTAGAAGATTTGATGAACACCTCAATGATGCATCCATGAAGCGGATGGACCCGACTGTGTGGTCCCAGTCTTCCCAGTGAGCCCATAGCACCCCCAACTCTGGATAGGAGCTGGTCTAGCCCCCCCCAAAAAACCACAATGATATATTTTTGAAGGGACTGATGGGGATTCGTACCAACAACCTTCCAGTTGGTAGCCTGTTGTGCTAACCGCTACACCATGGTGACTGCTTCATGTCATACACTCTGTTTCAGTTTCTCAAGTTGACATCTCTGCATTTGAGATGAATTCCATATGTGCTGACATTGCAGTTGCCATGTGATGGAGAAGATCCAAAACATGGCACAAGTCTTAAGCCTTCATACAGCCCATGAACTGGCTGACTCCTGAGGTCCCACCTGGCCTGTAGGTTTTGTATCTTATACTAGTACTTGTATCAGTCTGTCATAAGAACAGTCTTGGTACATTGTATGACATCTGTATGTCTTATCTCATTCTAAAAAAAAAAGAATGAGTAAATAAAAAAAAAAAAAAAAAAAAAAATGAATAATAAATAATAAATAAACAAACAAATAAATAAACAAAGAAATAAATGATTGAATGAATGAATAGATAATTAAAACAAATAAATAAATGAATGAATAAATTAGTGAATGAGTGGATGAATGAATAAATATGAATGAATAAATAAATAAATGAATGAATAAATAAATGAATGAATGAATAAATAAATTAAATAATAAATGAATAAATAAATAATAATTAATTAATTTAATTTAATTAATTAATTAATTAATAGATAAATGAATAGATAAATGAATAAATAAATAAATTAAATAAATAATAGATAAATAAATAAATAAATAATAATAAACAATTAAAATCAAATAAATAGAAATGTAAAAATAAAAAAAGAACTGAATGAAAACTCAACTAGCCACAGAGTATAAACTCGTCTGACATTGCAGAAAGCCCCAGTGAGTACCACACACAGTCTCCTCATACAGTCATAGACTCAGACTGACGTCTAATGCCTTGCACACATTTAAATGGAATGTGTGTGAGAATCCTCTGATCTAAATGAAATACTGAACATATACAGTAACACTCTGTTACTGAATGATAATTGAGACAGCTGAATTTTCTGCATTGAAGTCAAATTTCTCTCAGTGTCAGAGATTATTTGATAATTTAGAAATCAAATGATTAACAGTGAAATTGTAGACTGTGTAGTGAATGAACAACCTTCCATAAATGTTACAGAAAGTACTTAATATTTGAAACAATAATCAGGCTCGATATTGACATGATGACAGTATGAAAACATAAGCAAATGACATTTTAAAGTGCGTGTGTGTGTGTGTGTGTGTGTGTGTGTGTGTGTGTGTGTGTGTGTGTGTGTGTTTGTGTGTGAGTTTGTGTGTGCGTGTGTGTGGTGTGTGTGTGTGTGTGTGTGTGTTGTGTGTTTGTGTGTGTGTGTGTGTGTGTGTGTGTGTTGTGTGTGTGTGTGTGTGTGTGTGTGTGTGTGTGTGTGTGTGTGTGTGTGTGTGTGTGTGTGTGTGTGTGTGTGTGTGTGTGTGTTGTGTGTGTGTGTGTGTGTGTGTGTTGTGTGTGTGTGTGTGGTGTGTTGTGTGTGTGTGTGTGTGTGTTGTGTTGTGTGTTGTGTGTGTGTGTGGGGTGTGGTGTGTGTGTGTGTGTGTGTGTGTGTGTGTGTGTGTGTGTGTGTGTGTGTGTTGGTGTTCTACAAACAATGAGGAGATGATATATTATAGTGTTAATTTTCAGTAAACAAGGTAGTAGAGAATGAATTATTTTGTTCTTTGAGTTTTTGTATAACACACAAGTATTCACATGTGCACACACACACACACACACACACACACACACACACACACACACACACACACACACACACACACACACACACACACACACACACACACACACACACCCCACACACACACTCACTCACACACACACACACAACACTCACCACACACAACACACACCACACACACACACACACACACACACACACACACACACACACACACACACACCATGTATGCATGCATGCTCACATACACGCAGTTACGCACTTACACTGCACACTCACACATGCACAGTGACACAAACACATGTACAAATATGCACATTTAAAATTTTAGATACATTAACAGTAATTTCACATAGCTGCTACTCCATAACATACAATGAAGAAAAAGATTGGGCACTTCAAATTGTATAAAAAAAAAATTAAAAAAAGAAGACAACCTGATGAACATTTCAGTTACTCAGTTGTAATCAAATTGTTGATATTTAGTTGAGTGTGTGTGTGTGTGTGTGTGTGTGTGTGTGTGTGTGTGCGTGTGCTCACTCGTGTGTGTGTATGTGTGTGTGACTGTGTGTGTGAGTGTACATGTGTGTGTGTGTGTGTGTGTGTGTGTGTGTGTGTGTGTGTGTGTGTGTGTGTGTGTGTGTGGTTGTGTGTGTTGTGTGTGTGTGCGTATGTGTATGTTTGTGTTTGTGTGTGTGTGTGTGTGTGTGTGTGTGTGTGTGTGTGTGTGTGTGTGTGTGTGTGTGTGTGTGTGTGTGTGTGTGTGTGTGTGACTATGTGTGTATGTGTTTGTGTGTGTGTATTTGTGTGTTTATATGTATGTTATTATGTATGTGTGCAAAAAAACATGACATGAAACACAAAAAGAAAATGTAGATGCATTCAGGACAGTGGACGATAAAGCAGGGAGAAAATGGAGGAGGTGAGGAGAGATAAAAAGAGAATGTCAAGGAAGTGAAACGAACAGAAAAAGAAAATGATACTATTAATAGAAATCAAGAAAATAGTAGAAATTAAGCAAATGTGTAAAGGTTGTCTTATAAAAAGAATGTGAAAAAGTTGTCTTATAAACTTGAAGTTATAGGTGAGTGAAGTAGTACAGATCAGCTTTTCTCTGGGTCAGCATTATGGGGATAATGCCCATCTCCTCTCCTTCATTGTTTTATCTACGTTAGCTGTGAATATGTCAGGTGGTTAGTGTCATGGCTGGGGAGACAGGAGGCCAGTGTTTATCTCAAGCCTGGCTCAAACTTACTTGCAGTCAGATTAAAAGGCAGAAGTTGTGCCTCTTCTTGTCTAGGTACGTTCTTTTTGAGTTATTTGACTCAACTGTAGATTCAGTTTTGGTTGCAGTTTCTCAAGACAATGCCTTTATGCCTGGAATGAATTTCATATGCACTGATGTCACTGGTGCTATATGACTGAGATTTTCCAGAATGATCATTGCACAAGCTTTAAGCCTGTAAATAAACCCATGAACTATCTTATACTAGCAGGTTCAGATTTAATGCAAATGATACAAAGGATTGATGTTCTGTCCTGCTGTTCACAGTGAATACCTGCCTCTGCATAAAAAGCCTGGTCACTGTTTTTCCCTATCTCCCCATGGGATGCTGGGAGCTCTTTCAGTTTGAATTGTATACCCCACCTTCTAGAATTAATTCTGTGCTAGAAATTTCCTCTTTTCTGTCCCTCTCTTTGTTTCTGCCTTGTTCCTTTGCTTTCTGTCATTTCTACCTATCATTTTCTGCCTTGCCAGTCCATTCACCTATATGTATTTAGTAAAGCCTTTCGTACTTTCTCTCAGGATTGATAATTGGGTACATGTATGAAGTGCATTTTCGGCTTAAGGGAAATGTGATATGCAAAAGCAATTTTAGGTGTTTTATGCCCATTCATATGGATGTTTTAGTGTCCTTAGATATGTATGAATTTGTTTTCAGGTGTGTTTTTTAAATCCCCTTTGTGATCAATTGGATGGTGTGGTTAGCGCCAGGGACATTTTGAATTATGTGCACAAATGCATTAATATGTATATCTGATTTTCTTTTCTTTCTTTGTCTTGTTGAAGTATTGTGTAGGTTTGAAATGGTTATAGCCCTGATTGGCTCCATACAGTCGGCTGGGCTTTAAAAAATAACAATGATTTTCTTAATAGGGATTCACCCACATCACACATTCATTGATTTTACTTCACAGAGCCTTCCACCAACTTTGGCCTGCTTGGCCAAAGGCAGAAGGAATGGGCCTCTCAGATTGCTGACGAGACCAGGGGAGACTATTGTCTACCTACACAGTCAGCTACCAGGACATCCCTGCTGAGAAGATGGTCAAGACAAGGTATGCCACGCCCAAGTCAGAGTCCACCACCCTGCACCCAGTCAACAAGACAATGAAGGATCTTCATCTGCGCAACACCGCCATCATGAAGTCGCCGGAGAAGCTGCCTGCTGAGATGACTAACGTTTGTGTATAAATTTATGTTTGTGTGTGCATTTTATTGTTGCTGTTATGCTTGTTTGTGCATTTTATTGTTGCTGTGTTTGAATATGGTATTTTTCCCACCCATATGATCAATATTTTGTGTAGAATGTGGCTTTGTTTGTTATTGTGTTTGAATTTGTTATTTCCTTTCATTGGGATGACCAGTATTTCTATGCAAAGTTTTGTTTGTGTGTTGTTGTCTTTGTTTGTTACTTTCCCCATTTGATTGTTTTTGATTTATTTTGTGACTGTGTTTCTTCTTTTGAATCTTTTGATTTGTTTGTAGAAAGTTATAGAATAGAACAAGTACAGAATGAGTGTCAGACGTGTAAAGAAAGAACACATGTCTGTTTGTACTTGTTCATGTCATTGTGGGAAATAGCTATTTATTGTTTTTCTTTTCTTTTTTTTTCACTCTCACTCAGCTCCCCTCTTTTCTCTCTGTCTTTTTCCTTTACTATCAAATGGGTTATTGTCAAGTTTGAAATATTTTATTTCAACTTGTATGTGAGTTTTTGTTTGTTTGTTTGTTCTTATTGTTACATACATCAGTATATTTACAGCTTTTGTCACCAAACATGTATATCTGAACTTACATTGTTCAACATTGGCTTTTTCATATTTGTGATAAAACAGCATTAAAGTGTGTTAGTGGTGATGAGCACACAAGGACAACTGCTAAACTGTTGGTCTTGTCTTTCTTTCGATGTGACAGAGATATCTAAAACTCTATTGCACTTTCACCTCATGCATACTCTGTGATTTCGGATTTAGCATTGTCTGCTTCACTACACTGGTTTTGATATATTGCTTTCTTTGTACACTTGGCTTGTGTATACATATATGCATGTATCTGTGTATATATATATATATGCACATACAATCTGCTGTTGCACATTTTTTCTGGGCGACATGCTTGTTTGTATTGTTTATTTACACTTGAGGATAATCTCAAGTGTTGACTAATCATCTGCTGATCATAAAGTGTGAGAGCAAGTTTGTTAAAAGACCTCACTATGTAACGGGCAATAATCAAAGCTAAATTTGATAACAACTATACAAGCTTTATATTTACACTGAAAGCTTAACAGCTGTATGATTGCTGTGTTTTCAATGCATAAAGTATATATGGTAAAGAAATTTGAGATGATATATTGTGATATTTTACATATTGTTGAAGAATATTATTCCAGAATATAGTGAAGTAGTGAGTTAACACCATATGCGGATAGTTTTGTAGAGCCGATGTTTGATAGTGTTCAACGTCATAAAGCAATAGATAAGACAGAAATTTGAAGAGAAATTAAAAGTTTCAGTTGTGGATGAATTCTGCTGTTTTGTGGTATTCAAAGGATTTTTGTGTTGTGGTTTTCATGTCTGCTGACTGCTTTATTCATCTCCTGCAGGTCAGAAGTTTTAATCTGTTTCAAATATGTATGCTCAGCATACTCTTCTTCTGGATTTTTTGTTTGATTTTTTTTTTTTCATTTGTTTTGTGGTTTGTAGGCTTTCAAGTTTGTTTTTCTTCTTGCAATCCCAAATGAAAATGGGTTCTGTATGTTTCGGCACATATGGTGTTTTAACTCACAAGTGTCCCTTCCTATGGCAGCCGTATGCCTGTCACACCAGTCAGTGTTGTTGGTTTTTCTGTTGTCTTACGTGTGTTTATGTCTGCCTGATTTTGTTTTATGTTACTGACTTCCCCTTGTTGCCAAATATGGTATAGTAGATCATGTTTAGCTTGTGTTAATTACTGTATCACTGACTTACTATTTTTGTCTATTGTAGCTTTCTTCTACCTTTTCTGTCATTCATGAAGTCTCGTCATTTCTCCAGTTCTAGTTATGTTATTTTTGTTACAATTTTAAGTTAATTTTGGCCATGGTTATTGTTTTTCTACATGTCATTTGTACAACCAGAGATTTCATCATCATTTTTCTCTTTATTTTAATTCAATTTCATTGTTGGCAACAGGGCCACATGATTCAACACAAATATGCATTTCATCTGTAACTAGTGACCTAAAAGATGTTTTAACTGTGATATCTATCCTGTTCTTTGTTTCTGTCACTCTTTCTTTTTTCTTCTTTTGTGTTACCTTGTTTGTGTGTATACACGTCTGCCTTTAGGTGTAAAGACAAATGTTCTGCATGAGCAAATTCTGCATTCATAAATAATATTGACAGTGGCATGTGTTACCAGCGATTGGTATCATTTACTGAATTTGATCTTTTGCTGGCTTTTTCTTTTTTTTTTCCATTTATGTTGTAGCTGTCTGAAATGTAAGCATTGCTCAGATGTACAGAATTTAAAAGCAAGATCTCGACAGGATGTTTGAGATATAATGATGTGTATATGTGTTGATATAACTGTCCTTTGTTATTGTGTGTATCAGATGTGGAGATGGGATATAGACCTGTTGCACCCAAAATACAACGTGTGATACTCACATACAGTGGTAGTTTTCAAACTGTTGAACATAACAAGTAGCCTACTCTGCATTTTTAAAAATTTTTTTTTTTTACTTATTTTTGTCAGATTCATTCCTGCACAACTTTTCAACAGATTTTCTTAGAATTAAAGTTGCTGCTTAGTTTTAAAGTGTTAATACTACCAAATAGAACTACGGCTTGAGATTTGTGATTTTGTGTGATTTTCATGTCAGAACAGAGTACTTCTACAGTAATAATTCTGTGCTGTGATTTTGACATTTTCGTTTATGATTTTGACTGATTTATGTGAAAAGAAGAAATTGACTTGGAATAACAGTATTACAGCACACAGTCTTTTTCAATGCTTGCTCAAAATCTGCATGGAGACTGACTTCTCCCCAGTAAATAAAAGTATTGGTGAAAATCATGGGTAACATGGTCCAAAGCAGTATTATTCATGGTCCCAATTGTCTCAGCTAAGAGTAGAAATGCTGTTTGTTTGCCTTTTCTTTTGTTTAAATAGTATTGAGTGCCATTGTGAGTTTCGGATTTTTGAGATTCTCAACAGAGGTAACAATAATCCACATAGTCCACTTCTGGTAGCGTTGATTGTCTGTAAACCTTTTTTATTTCTCTTTTAACAAACAACAACAACAACGTCTAAACATTAACTGTCTCAGATTTATTTTATCAAGAATCGGGAATATATCATTCTGTTAAGCTCCTTCATGCTTGTGCTTTCGATCATTGCCAGCTCTCTTCTTTCCATACTCTTTTTCAAACATGAAGATGAAGTTTAACTCTTTCCGTGCCAATCGACGATATATCGTCGATATAGGTGGCTGCAGTTGTGCCAGGCAACGATATATCGTTGATATAACTTTGTGTGCTTCATTTAGTTTCCGATGATAGCCGATCCGACTTTTTACTGTAGCCACACGACCGATAACTCTTGTAGTTTCCGTCGCTTCTGCCCTGAGCAGTTCTTGTGTGTTTATGTTTGTTTTGACCGTGTTTTTCGGATCTTTTTCAACAAAACAATGGACACACCCACTCCAGGTACGTCGGGCGTTGCCAGTGAACGTTTTAGACAAAAATGTGCACAGAACAGTGACTAATTGGAATATTTTCAAGCTGTAAAAAGCATTCATATCACAACTGGATGTGCCTTTTGGAGTATTCATCTGATTTTGTAAGGGAATCTGCACAGACGATAGGCAGTCTGATTTGTATGTATAATGTGCATGACTTTTTAATTTTTTTTTATTTGTCCTCATTTTATAACCCATATAATCCTAATTTACAACTCCAATATTGTTGTTTTCCATGCATATCCTTATTGCCTGTCCTCTTACCTTTCTTTTGATATCTAACATGACTAACTTATGTGAATAATCACATGCACAGTGACCTCAGATATAAACACACCCTAAACAATTTTCAGTCACGCGAAAATGGTCTGGCACAAACGTGGAAAACCCTCTGGCACTCAATGAGTTAAGACAAGTTTGTCCTGTTTGTTTTTGTTTGTTTGTTCGCTTTTTTCTTGTTTTAATTATGGCAGAATTTATATGCATTATGCAAAAAGTGTGAAGTGATTTGAATTTTTAGGTTTCTGTGTACATATCATCATATTTTGTATTTGATTGTTATTGCTTTTGTTAATTTTTGTGTTGTTCTTCCTGTTTTGTCATTTCCTCTATGGAAGCACGATGTGGTTATTTTTATCGAATTATGCATTAACACCAAAGCTGTGATATTTGCTTGTGTTTTTATTTGTGTGTGTAAAGTTGTCACTGTATGTACACGCTTGAGGGCCTTCACTTGTACATCTGTGTTGCGACTATGAGTAGGTCACTGCCATCGCTGGCTTTAGACGTGAAGAAAATAGAAAGTGATTGTTTGTCCATAATAGCGTTTTTGCCGCTGCTTTATTCATTCTACATACAGCTGTTTATTGCTTTATCAGGTAGGTAATAAAGCAGCTATTTAGTGTAATTCAGTAAGGCAGAGCTTAAAATCATGATATAAATATGCTTGCTTATTTCCTTATTAGCGAGTGTATACAATATCAGAATGTTTATGGTCATCAACTTTTTTATCGATCAGTATATAAAGCTATTACCAAATTGTTTATAGTTGATGCTTTAATAAACAAGTATATGAATGATTATAGTTGATGCTTTAACTAACATCTATACGAATGTGTTGTTAAAATGATACAATGTCACTTCTGTATTGTATTGAAGTGATTTTGAAATTGACATTTCATGTTGTTGGTACAAGACAAAAAAATTGTCTTGTCCTGAACAAGAACAACAATACACGAAACAATAGTAGTATTTCAGTTGAGCAACAACAAAGTTTAACAGTATTGCAACAATACATAAGAATAGGAGCGACAGTATTCAATAAAATAACAGTATTTCATTACCATGTTAACAGTATTCAACGGAAGAGTATTAATCCTTAACAAAAAGTTTTAATTGTAAAACAACATCAGTATTTGGTAAAGTGTGTGGGTTCAATACCTAAGAACAATGCTGAAGCCTTCCAGGATGAAACTGATGAACAGCGTGAGGGAGGTCA
>JAPXFY010000021.1:1886424-1896424 GCA_030674185.1 Monoplex corrugatus
ACACCAGACACACAATACCAAAGGAAATAAGAGGGAAGCAGGGAGAATTTTAAATATCAACTCAAATATAACTCTTGAGAGTCACGGAGTTATCTCCCATGTAGAATTTCTCAAACCCAACACAGTTTGCGCTACCCATTCAGCTAGTATAGACGCAGCTACAAAGCATAAAGTGGTAAGCTCAGAACATTGCTTAACCCTTTGACTCCCACACACTGTCCACCTGCATCCTGCATTGTCAACTGTGCTAACAAAAGAAAAACAATGCTTTGAGCGTGAGGAAGTCAAAGAGTTAACCTTTTGCTGTTGGTAGATAGGGTGCGGGAGTCAAAGGATTAAAGCAAGGAAAGCCAAGTTACTCAAATACCCTGCAACTACGCTACACACAACCACGATGGTGAAGAGAAATTCATACAATATATTGGTTTTTGTTCAAGATTGACACAGTCTTTTATTCTTGAACTGACCAAACACACACACATAGACAAGACAGAACATATACAGGATTGCTTCCAAGGCATGTATGTAATACCAAAGGAAATAAGAGGGAAGCAGGAAGAATTTTAAATATCAACTAAGTAACATCACTCTTGAGAGTCACGGAGTTATCTTCCATGTAGAATTTCTCAAACCCAAACACGTTCGCGCTACCCATTCATCTAGCATAGACGTAGCCACAAAGCATAAAGTGGTAAGCTCAGAACACTCTGAATCAGAATCTGATCAGATACACAGATCATAACATTAGCGATGAACAAGTGCGGCACACCGCCAAACAACGCAGTGGACCATGTGAAAAACTTGCTGACATCAGTTAAGATAAGAGACACGTTACAAAAGAGCGGTGCATCACAATGGCCTCGTAACAACATCCAATGGGCTTGCTACATCAGTCTCCCGGAAAACTTGAGAGAAATACCCAGTCGCCGTGGTGTAGTGGTTAGCGCAACGGGACTACCGACTGGAAGGTTGTGGGTTCGAATTCCCATCCCTTCAAAAATCAGTGTGGGATTTTTCGGCTCTAACTGGCTCCTACCCAGAGTTGGGCGTGCTGTGGGCTCATTGGGAAGACTGGGACCACACAGTCAAGTCTCATCCACTTCACGGATGCGTCATTGAGAATGTTGCTCAAATCTTCTGACTAGCACTGCAGGCGTCTGTATCTCTCGTGTCTGGTTGACGCCAGGATATATTATTATGATAGTAAGCGTAGAGTACAACCCTATCACGCAGTCTCTATCCTAGATGGAACTCCATAGCATCATGATTATCATCCTCACTGACATCATCAACATCATCGTGTTGTAAAAACTGCTATTTTCTGTGGCCATTAAGATGGTGTAGAAAATGGGACGGGAAAAAAAAAAGGTGAGCACAAAGGTAACCTCCCCAAATGCAATGATTCTAACAAAAAACAAACAAACAAACAACAACAACAACAACAAAAATAAAACTGTTGAGAGAGATAGCTGAAGGGGGAAACAGTAAAAACAACAACAAAACCCGATGGACTGACAACATAGCTGAATAAACAGGAAAACTATTTGCAGAGACCCAAGTCTTGGCACACAACCAACATAGCTGGAAGGACATAGCGTCCTAACAACCCTTCACGGATAAAAAAGGAGGATTGAAAAGAAGAAGAAGAAGGAGAAGGAGGAGGAGGAGAAGAAAACAAGAAGAAGAAGAGGAAAAAGAAGAAGAAGAAAAATAGAAGAAGAAGAAGAAGTAGAAGAAGAAGAAGAAGAAGAAGAGGAAAAAGAAGAAGAAGAAGAAGATGATGATGATGATGGTGATGATGATGATGATGAAAAAGAAGAAGAAGAAGAAAAAGAAGAAGATGATGATGATGATGATGAAAAAGAAGAAGAAGAAGATGATGATGATGATGATGATGATGAAAAAGAAGAAGAAAAAGAAAAAGAAGAAGAAGATTGGATGAGGAAATGAAATGGTTACTTTTTTCAGCTGTCACGGAATGAAAGATAAGGAGAGTGCGTGCACACATGCAAACATTTGCAAACGCTCTTTTAACCGACTTTTGAGTACTATGATAAAAACATGAAATGGAAAGCAAGGTGAAAAGACATAAAGGTATGTGTGTCAAAGACGTCTTTCAACGAACAAACAAACAAGAGTGATCTACCTTGTCTAAAACTAAAACTGGCAGAGCAATAGGAGAGGATCGCCTATAATGTTATTTACCGCAATGGGATACTGTGGGTGCAGAAATTAAGGTCCCCACCTGTTTTGAAACCACAACGGCTATCCAGGTTGCTTTTAGGTAGTTAGGGGTTTCTCTATCCTACAATGTTCTCTGATGATGATGATGATGATGATGATGATGATGATGATGATCACCCGACTCTTTTTTATTTCGACCTTCCACATCGTTTTTACAGGTCTGTATTTCTTCCACATTCTCTCCTTAGCTCCCCAGAGACACAGTATGATTGCCTTGAAGGCAGGATAAAGAACGAAAATAAATACACGCTAGGATGCGGGCTGTCTACTAGGTAGGCTGGTTTATGTGACTTTATATACTTAGACTGGGGGTGCTGGTAGGAGCTCTCGTCTACTGAAGAAGAAGAAGATAAAGAGGAAAAAGAAGAAGAACAACAAAAAGAAAAACAAGCAGAACAAGAAGAGAAGAAGCAGAAGAAACAGAAGAAGAAGAAGAAGAAGCAGAACAAGAAGCAGAAGAAGAAGAAGAAGAAGCAGAACAAGAAGCAGAAGAAACAGAAGAAGAAGAAGAAGAAGCAGAACAAGAAGCAGAAGAAGAGAGAAGAAGCAGAAGAAGAAGTAAGAAGAAGAAGAAGAAGAAGAAGAAGAAGCAGGAGAAGAAGAAGAAGAAGAAGAAGCAGAAGCAGAAGAAGAAGAAGAAGAAGCAGAAGAAGAAGAAGAAGAAGCAGAAGAAGAAGAAGAAGAAGAAGCAGAAGAAGAAGCAGAAGCAGAAGAAGCAGAAGCAGAAGCAGGAGAAGAAGCAGAAGAAGAAGAAGAAGAAGCAGAAGAAGAAGAGAAGAAGAAGAAGAAGCAGAAGAAGCAGAAGAAGAAGAAGCAGAAGAAGAAGCAGAAGCAGAAGCAGCAGAAGAAGCAGAAGCAGAAGCAGGAGAAGAAGCAGAAGCAGGAGAAGAAGAAGAAGCAGAACAAGAAGCAGAAGAAGCAGAAGAAGAAGAAGAAGCAGAAGAAGCAGAACAAGAAGCAGAAGCAGAAGAAGAAGAAGACAGAAGAAGCAGAAGCAGAAAAAGAAGAAGAAGAAAAAGAAGAAGAAGAAAGAAAAAGAAGAAGGAGAAGAATGTGTGTGTGGGGGGGGGGGGGGGAGAGAAGAAGAAGATGATTAGGAAAACAAATAGTTACTTTTTTCAGCTGTCATGGAATGAAAGATAAGGAGAGTGCGTGCACTGGTTCTTCCCCCCCCCCCCCCCACACACCACCCCCCACACAACACACACACACACACACACACACACGACACACACAAGAAGAAGCAGAAGAAGAAGCAGAAGAAGAAGCAGAAGAAGCAGAAGCAGAAGAAGCAGAAGAAGAAGCAGAAAGAAGAGAAGAAGAAGCAGAAGAAGAAGAAGAAGAAGAAGGAGAAGAAGAAGAAGCAGAAGAAGCAGAATACCACATTGGTTGTTAATGTTTGATTGTCATACAGCAAAAAGACAGTTTGAGAAAAAGAAATCATAAGATGATGTCTACATCTGCTTAGATCTTGATGTTGATTGTTGAACCTCAATCGTATAAAATGTCATTATGTCTGTATATTGTATGAAGTTCGCATGTCGGCCATGTCTTTTTATATGTCAATGACTTTTTGTCGTGTTTTTCTGATGCCATATCCAATGTTAGGTGTCCGTTTGATGTGGAGCAAAAAGTGAACAAAAAGTTTTTTTATAACATCCCCAAAATAAACAAATAAACAAACAAACAAACAAACAAACAAACAAACAAACAAACAAACAAACTAAACAACAACAGCAACAACAACAACAACAACAACAACAAATGACGTTTACATGCTATTGGTTGTCTGCTGATTTTCTCGATACATGTCTGAAAATTCTGGACTTTGTTCAAGAGCGATTCATCACCAGGCAGACAAGTCCATTTTACGCTCAATCCAAATCTGTCGGTAATTATCTGTCAGAGATCTTGAGCTTGCTCAAATACCCAAGCGCTGGCAAGGTCTTGAAACTGGGAAGGAACGAAAGAGAGTGGCTGAATAGGAATATGAAATACTAAGCTGACACCGGTACGCAGATGACACCGTGCTAATTGCAGAAAATGAAAGGGACCTACAAAACCTTGTGAATATACTAGAAATAGAAAGCAAAGGTAAGGGGTTGGAACTAAACAGCAGGAAGACTGAAGTCATGGTGATCAGTAAAAAACATGAAATCCCCTCATGCAAAATAACAGCAAATGGCACAACCTTGACACAGGTTAATAAATTGAAATACCTGGGAATGGCCATTTCATCAGATGGCAGATGCACATCGGAAATAGCTGGCAGAATCGGCCAAACCAAAACAGCATTCAAGAAGATGACAAGCATTCTTACCAACAGATGCCTATCAATTAACATCAGAAAGAGAGTCCTTGAATGTTACATAGAACCAATACTGTTGTACGGATGCGAGGCGTGGACAGTCAACAAGCAAAGCCAGAGCAAGATTGAGGCAGCCGAGATGTGGTTTCTCAGAAGAATGTTGAGACTTCCATGGACAGCAAAGAAAACAAACGAGACAGTCTTAATGGAGGCAGACACAAGTAGATCACTCATAAGGAAGATTAGGAAAAGACAAGCAACATGTATAGGCCATTTTATGAGGAAGAGGGATTTGGAGCACCTGGTCACAACGGGAAAGCTGGAGGGAAAGAGAACACCAGGTAGACCCAGGGAGAGAATGCTGGACGGACTTGCAGAGTGGCTGGGGATGAAGAGGGTGGGGGAGATGCTAGGGACAACGAGAGATAGAGATGGCTGGAAGTCCATGATCACCAACGCCATGCAGCAGGGCACCTGGTGATGATGATGAAGCTGACACCACAAGAGTCATTGAACATTTAGACGTCTAAGAAGGACAGAAGTACTTGTAACCTATATTGTTATCTTTGAATGTCATATATCATGTTCAGATTTCACCGGAACCACCTGCTAAGATACGAACTGTTGCTTAATTTAGTAAATACTGTCTAAATATAGCTTTACATTCTCACGCTGAAGAAAACAACAACACAAACATGAATAAAGAAAGAAAGAAAGAAACAAACAAAAAAGAAGAAAAGCCCCGAAAACAACAACATCAACAAACAAACACGACAGATGGAAACAAATAAATAAACAAAGAAACAAAGAAACAAAAAGGAAAAACGAACACAGAAAAACAGAGAAAAGAGAGAAAGAAAGAAACAAACAAACAAAAAGGAAAAAACGAACACAGAAAGCCAGAGAGAAAGAAAGAAAGAAAGAAACAAACAAACAAATAAACAAAGAAAAAAAAGAAACAAAAAGGAAAAACGAACACAGAAAGACAGAGAGAAAGAAAGAAACAAACAAACAAAAAGGAAAAACGAACACAGAAAGACAGAGAGAAAGAAAGAAACAAACAAACAAAAAGGAAAAACGAACACAGAAAGACAGAGAGAAAGAAAGAAACAAACAAACAAAAAGGAAAAACAAACACAGAAAGAAAAGAAACAAACAAACAAAAAGGAAAAACGAACACAGAAAAACAGAAAGAAACAAACAAAGAAACAAACAAACAAACAAAGAAAGAAACAAACAAAGAAACAAACAAACAAAGAAACAAACAAACAAAGAAACAAACAAACAAACAAAGAAAAAAAGAAACAAACAAACAAACGAACAAAACCCGAAAAAAAGTCTTGCGCTTTTGGTTTCGCTTTGTTTTTGTTTTTTTTTCATGAAATGTGGTTTGTTAAAGTCACAACGCCTTCGTGCTCACCTTTCATTTTATCTCCCCCCCACCCCCATCCACATCCCCAGAGAGAGAGAGGGAGAGAGCGGGAGAGAGAGAGAGGGGGGAGAGACAGAGAGGGAGAGAGAGAGAGAGGGAGAGGGAGAGAGGGGGGTATAGAGAGAAAGGGAGAGAGAGAGTAAGAGGGAGAGAGAGAGAGGGAGGAGAGAGAGGGAGAGAGAGAGAGGGGAGAGAGAGAGAGGGAGAGAGAGGGTAGAGAGAGAGAGGGAGAGAGAGAGGGAGAGAGAGAGGGAGGGAGAGAGAGAGAAATGGAGAGAGAGAGAGAGGGTAGAGAGAGAGGGAGAGAGAGAAGGGGTAGAGAGGGAGAGGAGAGAGAGGGAGGGAGGGAGAGAGGGAGAGAGAGGGGGGTAAAGAGAGAGATAGAGGCATAGAGAGAGAGAGAGAGAGAGAGAGAGAGAGAGACAGAGAGAGAGAGAGACAGAGAGAGCTCTATCAAAAGAACAACTAGCACTCGGTAGCATATGTAAATTTAGTGCAGTAATTGAAAACTCTTTCTTCTTTTGTTTGTTGTTGATGTTTTCTTTACTTTCTTCTTTTACTTCGATTGTATGGATGTTATCTATTTTCATATTTTGGGTGAAATACTATTATAACAAATACCATTGTTGTTGTTGTTTCTTTTTGTTACTGTTAGACGTTGACATGTAATTATTTGCTTGTATCGTCTCTCATTCATTTGAAAGGCACGTCTATCTATCTATCTATCTATCTGTCCGTCTATCTATCTATCTGTCTGACTGTCTATCTGTCTGTCTGTCTATCTATCTGTCTATCTATTTATCTATCTATCTGTCTATCTATCTATCTGTCTATCTATCTGTCTATCTATCTATCTGTCTGTCTATCTAACTATCTATCTATCTATCTTTCTATTTATCTATCTATTTATCTATCTATGATTACACACACACACACATAAATACACACAAACACACGTATATGTATACAGGTAGAAGGTAGAAAGAAAACTCTAGGGAGAGCTAGATAACAGAAGGTCTTCAGAGAAGTAACCCCCTTTAGACAAGTGTTTCGGCCCTGAATTCCTTACACTCTCGGGGGCCGGGCCACATCCAGGTCATGACTCCTGGATGCCCTTCTGCTGTTGTCTATTTTTTTTCCCACGCCGGGGAGCGAACCTGGGCGATTCTGCGCCTCAGAACTGCGGTACGCGGTTTTACCAATGTGCTAACGGGGCACACATCATCTGTAGGGAATTTAATCCTTATGAAGTTCACTTTTGGTTCCTCCTTGCCCAGATCCAGCTTGAGCTCCTTTCTGCTGCCTCTGCCATCGCTTTAAGGGCTCTAGTCCTCTTCTTCCCAGAAATGGCGAGTTGTTTCATGAGATCATAAGCGGAGGTGCCCACAAACCCTCTTGCCCCGACCTCTATGGCGAAGATTTTGACCCGCAGACCTGCTTTCTTCAGGGTGCTGGCAAGACCGGCGTATTTTTCGGTCTTGTAGATATGTGCTTCTTCCATTCTGCTTTCGTATGGCACAGTGAGTTCTATCAGAATCACTTGTTTCGAGGAGTCAGAGTGGAGAGCGATGTCTGGTCTCATGCCTGTCTTGCTGATGACATCTGGGTAATTTCTCCACTCTGGGAGGTCTGCTGTACACTCCCAGTCGACTGCTCCATCCAGAAGACCCTTTGGCAATGTGCTGGTTGTCATAGCACTTTCGGGCCAGACCTGCTTCCCTCCTGCTTTGTAGAACGTTGTCATAGCAATTGGTGCGTTTGGGGTCATGGTTTTTTCGCTAACCACGTCTGTGATCACTTTCAGAACTTGGTTGTGCCTCCATGTATACCTTCCTTGGGCTAGCGCTACTTTGCAAGAGCTTAGGACATGTTCCACTGTTTGTTTCTTCTGACAGAGCGGACATGCTGGGTCGTCTGATTTCCCCCATTTCACTAAGTTTGCATTCGAGGGGAGCAGGTCATATACAGATCTGAGGAGGAAGCTTATCCTTAGAGGAGCCATGTGCCACATATCGTTCCAGCTGAGACTTCTTTGGAGTGCACTGTCCCATGTTGTCCCATGTTGTCCTTGCTGGACTGCCTTCTGCACTCTTTTGACATCTTCTTCTTCCTTCAACTCCTGTATGATCATGTCTCTTTTTTCCTTCCCTTTGGCTTTGGACCACCACTGCATTTTTGTTGCTCCCAGTCCCTGTCTGTTGGTTTGCGTGTGTCCAATTATTTCTTTGATGCTGAGGTTTCTCTTGGCATTGTTTACAGCCTCTTGGACTTTCCACTTTCTGCCAGTTCTCAGCTTTGGATGAACTGATCTCACGATATTGTCTTCCGATTCCTCCAGCATGCTCAACAGTCTTGCTTTTCCAACTTTGTATTCCTCCACTATGGATTTGAGAGGTAGCTTCAGCATTGCTTGACGACAGTAGAATGCAACATCAGTGAGACCAGGTGGGACACCGAGCCATTTTCTTGTGTATTTGTTGATTTTGGCTTCCATTGCTTCGACTGTGCTGGTGCAAATGTCATAGATTAGCAGTGGCCACAGCAGCTTTGGTATCAGCATGAACTGTAGACACCAGACTTTGTATTTGCCTGGCAGTCCGCAGTTATCTATTTTCTTCAGGCCTTCTTCTGCTGTTTGCTTGGTTTCACATCCCCTTTGTGTGTCTTTCAGGGAGTCATCATACCATCTTCCGAGACTTTTTACTGGCTCTTCTGTGACAGTGGGGATGGCTTGGTTGGCTACCATGAATTTGACTGAATCTGCCACTTTTCCTTTTCGCAGTGAGAGACTTCGGGATTTCTTAGGTTTGAACCTCATTCTTGAAGAGGCCACCAGCTCATCCAGCTGCTTTAAGATTTGGTGTGTCTCTTCCTCATCCGTGGACAAGACTGTTGTGTCATCCATGAAAGCTTTCAGAGGAGGCATCTGGTATCCATCTCCCAGATTCACTGGACCTGAACTCTTCATTGCAGCTTTCAAGATGACTTCCATTGCCAACACGAACAGTATGGGAGAGATTGCACAGCCCATTGCAATGCCCACCTCTAGGTCTATCCAGTCCGTGGTGTATTCTTTGGTAGAGAACCGCATTGAGAACCCTTGGAAATACTTCCTCAGCATTGTTCGGATGTTTTCTGGGATGTGATACATTTCAAGAGCCAGCTGGATCATATCGTGTGGAACTGATCCATATGCATTCGCCAGATCAAGCCAAACTACGTCAATGTCTCTCTTCTCTGTTCTTGCTTTTTGGATGGCATCCCAAATCAACGTGGCATGTTCCAAGCATCCAGGCATTCCTGGTATGCCTCCCTTTTGGACTGACATATCCAGATACTTGTTTTCAGTCAGGTATTTTGTCAATCTTGTTGCCATAACAGAGAAGAAGATTTTCCCCTCGACGTTCAGAAGTGATATTGGCCTGAACTGATTGATGCTGCTGGGGTTCTGCTCCTTCGGAATGTACACTCCTTCAGCTCTCATCCATTGGTCGCTGATCTTCTGGTTCCTCCACGCTGATCGAATCATCTTGTGGAGCCACTCGAGCACTTTTGGGCATTTCTTGTAGAGCAGGTATGGTATTCCGTTTGGTCCAGGTGCTGACTTGGCTCTGGCTTTCTTTACTACGTTCTTCACTTCATCCAGTGTTGGTGGTTTGTTATTGAATTTTCCTTCTGGCGCTGCAGGCCAAACCAGATTCTGGATTTCAAGTGGTGCCTCGCGCTGAGAATCGGAATATGTTTCCCTGAGATGCTGCTCTAGGGTTTCCTTGCCCACTGTGAGAGTCCCTGATTTGGGTTGTTCAAACAGCTTTCTTGCAAAGTCAAAGGGATCTTTGAAGAAACGATCTTGAGTCTTCTTCTTTTTGCTCTTTCTTCGCCTTGCTGATTCCACTTTGCTGAGAGCATTGTGTTTGGCCTTCAGATCTTTCCAGAGTTCCAGGAGCCCTTGCTTCTCGAATTCTGAGGCAGTTTTCATTCGCTTTTTAAGCTTCCTTTTCTCCCTCCGGATGCTC
>JAPXFY010000021.1:1901424-1916599 GCA_030674185.1 Monoplex corrugatus
TACGTTTCCCTCAAAGTAGTCAGTTCGGTAGTTTCTCCAAAGATAGTCACTTCGGTACAGTTTCTCCCTCAAAGATAGTCAGCTTCGGTACAGTTTCTCCCTCAAAGATAGTCAGCTTCGGTACAGTTTATCCTCAAAGATAGTCAGCTTCGGTACAGTTTCTCCTCAAAGATAGTCAGCTTCGGTACAGTTTCTCCTCAAAGACAGTCAGCTTCGGTACAGTTTCTCCCTCAAAGATAGTCAGCTTCGGTACAGTTTCTCCCTCAAAGACAGTCAGCTTCGGTCATTCTCCCAAAGAGTAGTCAGCTTGGTACGTTTCTCCCTCAAAGATAGTCAGCTTCGGTCTCATCTCCTCCAAACCAGCAGTCCGGAGATTCCTGCAAACCTGTAGGATGTTTGTCGTGTCTGCTCTGTCTCTCCAAGGACACACAGCACAGGGCACATCTGGCATTTCAAAATGTGTTGGTTCAGCCTGTTATGCTCAGTTCTTAGACGGAAGATAAGCATATAGCCTATTGTGATCTTGACAGCTGATGGTAACTGATGTGTGTCTGAGGCATCCTAAACACAGACATGATGATGGTATTCATCTCTGGTGATGATGATGGTGATGATTGTGTGAAGATGGTGATGATGGTGATGATGATGATGATTACGAATGGGTAGCGCAAACTGTGTTAGATTTGAGAAGTACGACATGGGAGATCATTCTCAAGAGTTATGTCCTTTGATTGATATTGAAAAAATTCCCTGCTTCCCTCTTATTCTTATGGTGATTATGATTCGATGATGATGATGATTTGTTGTTGTTGTTGTTGCTGTTGATGATGATGTGATGATGATGATGATGATGATGATGATTTGATTTGTTGTTGTTGTTGTGATGATGATGATGATGATGATGATGATGATGATGATGATGTATGATGATGATGATGCAGATGATGATGATGATGATTTGATGAAGAAAAAGGAGATGATGATGAGTTGATGATGTGAAAATGATCGTGGTAATTATGATGACAGGGATGACGATGACATCAAGGACGTCAACAAAAGGGATAACGGTGATGATGATAATGGTGATGATTATGATAATAAAAAATTACTGATGATGATGATGGCATCGACTACTGCCACAACGATGACGACAACAACGATAATGATTGATACATTTCTATCACAGGGGCAGTTCTACAACAACCATGTCGAACACTTCCATGGACTTACTTTTGAGTATCACCCTGGACCGGTAAGATAAAAACAAGAGAGAGAGAAGAGACAGAGAGAAGAAGACAGACAGAGACAGAGACAGAGACAGAAGACAGAGAGAGAAGAGACGGAAGAGACAAGAGACAGAGGACAGAGAAGAGAAGAGAAGAAGAGAGAAGAGAGAAGGCAGAGCAAGAGAGAGAGAGAGAGGAAGAAGAAGAGAGAGAGAGAGAGAGAGAGAGAGAGAGAAGAGAGAAGAGAGAGGAGAGAGAGAGAGAGAGGAGAGAGAAAGAGAGAGAGAGAGCATTTTTAAGTTTTCATACTATTTTTTTCTAGCTCTTCATGTCTGCTTTTTATTTCTATTATCTTGGCCAGTTCTGCTTAATATTTCTAATTCAGGAATACCACACATAGAAAACGCCCTGCACGTCGTGTGACGGAGCCATCAAGTGGATCAAGGCCACCTGAATCCCTAGCTCCCCATGCTCACACAGTAGGCCTTTTGACCATAAGATATGTGCAGGATAACCCCTGAAGCAAACCTAAAGGACTGTAGTCAGAGGCACCAGGCCTGAGGCTTCTTTAACAAACCATAACATTATGAAATACGCTTCATCATCATCAGGTGCCCTGCCGCGTGGCGTTGACGATCATGGACTTCCATCTGTCTCTATCTCTCGTTGCCCCTAGCATCTCTCCCACCCCCCTCGTCCCCAGCCACTCTGCAAGTCCGTCCAGCATTTTCTCCCTGGGTCTACCCGGTGCTCTCTTTCCCTACAGCTTTCCCGTTGTGACCAGGTGCTCCAAATCCCCCTTCCTTTAGATACGCTTATATAACGTAAATGTTTAGTTGGTCATCAACATCTGACTCATACAAGGCTCCCTTCTGGAAGGAGAAGCTCCCACCCCTGTATCTCAAGAGCATTCATCCTAAGCAATTCTTCTGAACACCAAGTTCTGTGGCAGATGGCAGAAATGGGAAAAACGGCCACGTTCACCATCAGATAGGGCTTGGCCAGGAGACAGTGAACAGAAGCGAAGAAGGAAGAAAAGATGAGAAGGAAAAGAAATAGGAGAAGAGAAGAAGAAGAAGAAGAAGAAGAAGAAGAAGAAGAAGAAGAAGAAGAAGAAGAAGAAGAAGAAAGAGAAGAAGAAGAAGAAGAAGAAGAAGAAAAGAAGAAGAAGAAAAAAGAAGAAGAAGAAAGAAGAAGAAAAAAAAAGAAGAAAAGAAGAAAGAAGAAGAAGAAGAAGAAGAAGAAAAGAAAGAGAGAGAGAGAAGAAAGAAGAAGAAGAAGAAGAAGAAGAAGAAGAAGAAGAAGAAGAAGAAGAAGAAGAAGAAGAAGAAGAAGAAGAAGAAGAAGAAGAAGAAGAAGAAGAAGAAGAAGAAGAAGAAAAGAAGAAGAAGAAGAAGAAGAAAGAAGAAGAAGAAGAAGAAGAAGAAGAAGAAGAAGAAGAAGAAGAAGAAGAACGAAAGAACAGAAGAAAAAAAAGAAGAAGAGAAGAAGAAGAAGAGAGAAGAAAGAAGAAGAAGAAGAGAAGAGAAGAAGAAGAAGAAGAAGAAGGAAGAAGAAGAA
Organism: Monoplex corrugatus; assembly: GCA_030674185.1. Classification (NCBI taxonomy): domain Eukaryota; kingdom Metazoa; phylum Mollusca; class Gastropoda; order Littorinimorpha; family Ranellidae; genus Monoplex; species Monoplex corrugatus. Next base: position 1,904,211 of record JAPXFY010000021.1, read on the forward strand.
GAAGAAGAAGACAAGAAGAAGAAGAAGAAGAAGAAGAAGAAGAGAAGAAGAAGAAGAAAGAAGAAGAAGAAGAAAGAAGAAGAAGAAGAAGAAGAAGAAGAAGAAGAAGAAGAAGAAGAAGAAGAAGAAGAGAAGAAGAAGAAGAAGAAGAAGAAAGAAGAAGAAGAAAAGAAGAAGAGAGAAAATGGTGTGTAGGTTTGTCTAAAAAAAAACAACAACAAATCAAGGAATCTGTTAGTGTTCCTTATCTGTTCAGGAGTGTCTATGTGCGTATTTTCTCCATAACCTAATGCGTTTAATTATGTGAGTGGGTGAGTGCTTGCTCTATCCAAACCATAAACACTCCCTTCTTTAGAGTGTATGTATCAACCTTTATATTACAATGTTTTTATGATAGCACGTGATACTGGTGAGGTCACGAACAGAGTGTTACTTCATCAGAGTGGACTCCAACACGCTGGAACAGATCAAAGACACCAATGCCAGATATGATCTAGAGGTACCGTTTTCACTTTGTCTGTTTTCATGTTATTGTTGTCGTTGTTGTTGTTGTTGTGCTGGTTGTAGTGGTGGTGGTACTGATGATGGTGGTAAGAGAACGACACACCAGTCTTCGTGGTTAAGTGCTTAGCACAACAAAGGAAGGTTGTAGGTCGAATCGATATCATCCTGTCTAAAACCCAAACAGCTACTACCCAGATCTGAGTGTGCGTAATGAGCTTATTGGGACGATGGTACCACACAGTACAGTCTCATCCACTTGAAGGATAACATGCGTCATTGAGGGTGCTGCTCAAATCTCCTGACCAACACTGTGGATGTCTGTATCTCTCGGGCCTGATTGACGCTGGGTATATTATGATAGTAAGCGTAAAGTACAGCCTTGTCCATGTCACGTAGTCTCAAATGTCCGATGGAGCTTTCTAGCATTCAAGCTTGTCTTCCTCATAGTCATTATCACCGCATTGTAAAAACTGACCCGGCTTCTGTGGCCATTGAGGTGGCGTACAGAATGGGACAAAAAAAAACAACAACAAAGAAACAAACAAACATAAAAGGCGAGCACAGATCAAACAGCTTGAGTGTGATGATTAAAAAAAAAAAGACACGAGTCATTGTCACCACGTTGTAAAAACTGACCGGCTTCTGTGGCCATTAAGGTGGAGTAGAAAATGTCAGGAAAATAAGAAACACACACAAAAACAAAACAAAAACAAAACAAATACAAAAATAAATGAAAGTCTGAATCTACACATGTGATGATTAAAGAAAAGAAAATCCGACACGGGTCATTGCTGACACAATACTGCTAACAGTAGAGCTGCTATTGACATTACTGTTACAGCCCCACCTCCGGCGGGGATGCTGGGGGCTCTTTCATTATAAATGGTATCCCCACTTTCTGTAAATTCTGTGCCAGAATTTTCCTCTTTTCTATGACTGTCTTTGTTTCTGCCTTCTTCCTTTGCTTTCTGTCATTTCTTCCTATCAATTTCTACCTTTCTCGTCCATTCACCTGTGTTCGATAAAATCTTACGTACTTTCTCTTAGAATTGGTAACTGGATACCTATATTAAGTGCATTTTTGGCTCTACGGAAAAAGATTTGCGGAAGCAGTTTTAGATAATTTAGGCCTATTTTACGTATGTTTTATTGTTCTTAGTTATGTTTGTTTTTTTAAAATCCCCGAAACGATAAATTGGACGACGTGGTCAACGCCAGGGGCATCTTCTTAGATTATGTGTGCAAATGCATTGATATGTGTACTTAATTTTCTTTTCTTTTCTTTTTAGTTTTTACTGTTGAAGTACATGTATTGTATGAAGCATGTTTTGAAACGGTTATAGCCTTAATATGGCTCTACGCAGTCGGCTGGGCTTTAAACAAAAATGACAATGAAAGTACTGCTAGAGCCTCCTACAGCCTCCTCTACCATCATCACCACAACTACTAGCAGCACCATTTACCATTATTGGTGAAAGGCGCGGCAGTCTGGTGATAAGACGTCAGACGTGTAATTGGAAGATCCAGGGTTCCACCCTCCCATACAAGTTTCACATAGTGAGTAAAGGGTGAAAACTCTTTCTATCTCCTTGGTCGTCTCATCATCATCATCATCATCATCATTCATCATAAACCTGCGACATGGCGTTGGCGATCATGGCCCTCCATACGAATCTATCTTTTGTTGCCGCAAGTACTATCTCCCACCCTGTCTGTCTTCATCCACTCGCAAGTCCGTCCAATATTGGTTGTTGTCATTATATGCAAATCTGTTAATGCCTAGGCCACCTTCGCACACAGAACATCAAATGTCACCCCCCCCCCCCCCCCACGAAATCAGTCTTAACTAGCATTTTGGGCATTTTGAGATATACATATCGCTGGGAAGTGTACATTCTGCTGATTATTTTGGTACTTGAATAAAGCTTGCACTCAAAAAAATGTAGAAGTTATGTATGTTTAAAGTATTAAGTTGTATGATGGCCATTTTGAGAAAACGGCCTCTAACGTTTTTGTGTGCTCTCCTACTCATTTTCCTTAAATTTCTTTATTTGGTGGCTTTGACCCGGTTTGTTTCTAATTTCACCTGTCATTATCTGAAAGGTGCACCAAAGAGCTTTCCGTCAGTGTATTACATGTGCGGGTACTGTGCAGGTTACGGTTTATAATAAGAGACAAAAATAGATACTTTTGGTAGGAAATTGCGTTCTTTCTGCTGCGATTAGTGCTTTAAAATATCATTTTATATTGATTAATAATATTTTTTCAAGAAAAAAATTTCTGTGGGGGATAGATTATGGTCTGCAGAAATCAATTTTGAGAAAAAGTTAAAACACCCCGGATAGACCCTCAATCACCTTTTCAGCTCCTAGTTCTGTTCGACTGACTGCGAGTTAAGACTGATTTCGTGGTGGAGGTCACAAATATGCACGTTAAAGATCTTGTAAGTCATGCGTGAGTCCGGTGGCTTGTGGAAACTTAAAAACTCCCCGCACACACGCTCACTGAAGACCAAGTATGCAGACTGTGCAGCAACAGACTGCCTGCACATGTGGACAAAAGCACGTGCATACATGTAGCTGAATAAAATCGGAACGCTTTAACACAGGGAAATTATCACAATGGCTTGACGATATCGTTATTTGTTGTTGCAGTGGCAGTGATGTGTAGATGTTTTCATCTGTTGTTGTTTCTGTTGTTGTGATGGTGATGATTTGTTGTTATTCTTGTTAAAACGATTATGGTGGAGGATGTTGGTGTTGAAATATGGTGTTAGTGAATGTGATTGATCTTGTAACTGAATTAGTTTCGGAGTTTTAAATCTTAATCAAAGTGACTGCCAGCGTTGAAGCAAACAGGAACCGGAAACACACAAAAGTGGAATCGGAACGCATTTTCAAGACAACGAAACAGGCGCAAATTTTCGCCAATCAAGCGTATTCAAAAGACAAGATAAAAAGATAAATAGATAAAGAAATGAAAGAAACAAAAAATAAAATAAAAGAAATAAAAAATGAAATAAAATGAAATAACATAAAATAAACAAGATAAAATAAAATGAAATAAAATAAAATATATAAACGCTCAAACCTGAATGAAAAAAAGTAGACAACTTCTCTAAAGTGGTGTTATGCAGGAGAAAATGACAGAGATTTCTTGCTGAATGCCACGTCAGAAAAGTCGTCTACACTTTATTCTCCATTATGTTTTGCTCACTCATTCTTTCCTGTGTTTTGTATAAGCTTGACAAAGGCCAGATGGCCACAAATTTGCGCCTGTCTTGTTTTGTTATATCACATACATCTTCTGATTCTATGTTTATGTATTTCGGGTTCTTAAGAGTGTCCAGTTTAATCAAGAGGGATTCGTCGCAATCGGACTAATTTCATTTATGCAATCCACCTCATCTACCATCTGTTATCTAGAAGACTCCTTGAGCCTACGCAACATCCTATGCGCTGTCTTAACACCCCCCAACCCACTCCCCTTGGTGTGTATACACGTACAGAATATCAAAATACTTACGTTAAAGATCCTATGAGCTATATCAGTGGCTGGCTTATGGAAACAGTAAAACACCCAGCATGTTCGCCCACCAAAGATGCAGACTGTACAACAACGCAGTGGTGCTTGGTCATCTCGCTCAACAGCCATACGACAAAATGGTCATCTATAAAGCCGGTGCTGAAAACCCTGCACATTATCTCAGCCGACACCCTGCTCAGCAAACACAAAGCAGTCGAGAGGAGAAACTGCTGAAGAGTATGTACAATATGTGGTGGAAACAAACATTCCAAAAGCCATGACACTGCAAGAGATAGCTGAAGCGACAAAGAAAGAAAGAAGAATAAACGCTCGTCTTCTTTCGTGTTTTTTCTTTGGTTCCTGTTTGCAGTCACACTTGTTTTGGATTTCATAATAATAATAATAATAATGATAATGATAATAATAATGATAACAATAATAATAACAACAACAACAACATAATAAAATAAATAATAATAAATTAATAATAATAATGAAATAATAATAATAATAATAATAAATAGTAAACAAATAACAACAAATAATAATAATAATAATAATAATAATAATAATAATAATATAATAATAATATAATATATTAATAAAACAATAATAGTAATAACAATCATGATGATGATGATGATGATGATACAACTACCACTACTACTACGACTTCTAACAACAACAACAACAACAATCAATCATTCATCTATCATCATCATCGTTAAAATAAAAATGGTGATGATGATGAACTACTACTACTACTAAATGATAATAACAATAATGATGATGATGATGATGATGATGATGATGATGATGATGATGATGATGATGATGATGATGATGATGATATAAATAATAACAATAATAATGATAATAACAACATAACAATAATAATAATAATAATAATAATAATAATAATAATAATAATAATAATAATAATAATAATAATAATAATAATAATAATAATAATAATAATAATAATAATAATAATAATAATAATAATAATAATAATAATAATAATAATAATAATAATTTTTATGATGATGACGACTACGATGCTGCTGTTGCTGCTGATAACATTACCAATGCTGTACAATGATGATGATGTTTTACATGGGCTTATTAACCATTCTTTCTGACTCACTTAAGGTAGCACGTATTTTCTCTTACACTCATTTTTCAACACGGAGTTTTCTCCCCTCTCACTCTCATCTCACAGGACAAGATCTACCTGCAGATTCAAGGTCATACCGGTGAACGTCAGACAGGGATCAGCACTCTGGCTGCAGACCTTCACGACCTCCGTGCCACCTTTGAATGCCTCCGGCACCAAGTCTATGAGCTCACCCTGCTGCCTGATGCCACCTCCACTGGCTCCCCAGACACCACGCAATCTGTTACAATGTTTTGATTCTCCTGCAGATGTTATTTCATTCCCCTCAGCTAGCTCTCCTGCTGTTGCTGATAGTTGTTGGTTCTTCCGTTTGTAACCCTTCTTTTATTCTCTCTCGTTCTTCCTTCTTCTTTTGTTCACTGCCTGCGTGGTCAAACATATCTGGTAATGAATGTGGCCGTTTATTTCCAGTTCTTGTCGACTGCTATTGAATTTGGCGGTTAGAGAATTGTAGTTATCGATAGTTTTCCTCCTGCGTTCCCTGGTCTAACAATAGCTTGTTCTATCACTGATTTCCTGATTTTAGCTTGTTCTATCACTGATTTCTCATGATTTGGGCTCGTTGTATTACTGATTTTTCTCCTGATTTTGGCTTGTCTATCACTGATTTTTCTCCTGATTTTAGCTTGTTCTATCACTGATTTCTCCTGATTTTAGCTTGTTCTATCACTGATTTCTCCTGATTTAGCTTGATCTATCACTGATTTCTCATGATGTTGTGTTGTATACTGATATCTCCTGATTTGCTTGTTCATATCACTGATTTTTACAACGATTAGCTTTTCTAATCACTGATTTCTCCTGATTTTAGCTTGTTATATCAACTGATTATCTTTATATTTTTAGCTTATATTTATACTGATTTATCTCTGATTTTTAGATTGTCATCACGATTTCTCCTGATTTGCTGCTGATATCATCCAATCTTACTGATTATGTTACATGGTTATTAACCCGATTCTCCTGATTTTAAGCTGTTCTATCACTATTTTCTTCCTGATTTTACTTTCAAATCACTGATTTCTCCCGATTTAGCTCTTCTATCACAGATTCTACCTGAATTTAGCTGTTCATCACTGAATTCTCCTGATTAGCGTATCACTGATTCTCCTGATTAGCTTGTCTACTCACTGATTCTCCTGATTTTAAGCTTGTTCCTATCACTGATTCTCCTGTTTAGCTTGTCTATCACTGATTTCTCCTGATTTACCGCTTGTATCAACTGATTCTCCTGAATTTATTTCATTCCCTATAGCTCTTCCTCCTGATTAGTTTGTATATATGATTTTCTCCGATTTTAGCTCGTTCTTACTGATTTCTCCTGTTTTAGCTCGTTCTTATCACTGATTCTCCTGATTTGGTCGTTGTATATCTGGATTTCTCCTGATTTGGCTTGTTTATTCACGTTTTCTCCTGATTAGCTGTCTATCACTGATTCTCCTGATTTAGTCAGCTGTATTACTGATTTTCCTGATTTTAGCTCGTTGTATCCTGATTCTCCTGATTTAGCTTGTTCTATCACTGATTTCTCCTGATTTTAGCTTGTTCTATCACTGATTTCTCCTGATTTTAGCTTGTTGTATCACTGATTTCTCCTGATTTTAGCTTGTTCTATCACTGATTTCTCCTGATTTTAGCTGTTTATCACTGATTTCTCCTGATTTTAGCTTGTTCTATCACTGATTTCTCCTGATTTTAGCTCGTTGTATCACTGATTTCTCCTGATTTTAGCTCTTTTATCACTGATTTCTCCTGATTTTAGCTGTTCTATCACTGATTTCTCCTGATTTTAGCTGTTCTATCACTGATTTCTCCTGATTTTAGCTCTGTTGTATCATGATTTCTCCTGATTTTAGCTCGTTCTATCACTGATTTCTCCTGATTTTAGCTCGTTGTATCACTGATTTCTCCTGATTTTAGCTTGTTGTATACTGATTTCTCCTGATTTTAGTCTCGTTGTATTACTGATTTCTCCTGATTTTAGCTGTTGTATACTGATTTCTCCTGATTTTAGCTCTTGTATTACTGATTTTCTCCTGATTTTAGCTCGTTGTATTACTGATTTCTCCTGATTTTAGCTCGTTGTATTACTGATTTTTCTCCTGATTTTAGCTCGTTGTATTACTGATTTCTCCTGATTTTAGCTCGTTGTATTACTGATCTCTCCTGATTTTAGCTCGTTGTATTACTGATTCTCCTGATTTTAGCTCGTTGTATTACTGATTCTTCCTGATTTTAGCTCGTTGTATTACTGATTCTTTCCTGATTTTAGCTCGTTGTATTACTGATTTCTCCTGATTTTAGCTCGTTGTATTACTGATTTCTCCTGATTTTAGTTTGTTGTATTACTGATCTCTCCTGATTTTAGCTCGTTGTATTACTGATCTCTCCTGATTTTAGCTCGTTGTATTACTGATCTTCCTGAATTTAGCTCGTTGTATTACTGATTTCTCCTGATTTTAGCTCGTTGTATTACTGATTTCTCCTGATTTTAGCTCGTTGTATTACTGATTTCTCCTGATTTTAGCTCGTTGTATTACTGATTTCTCCTGATTTTAGCTCGTTGTATTACTGATTTCTCCTGATTTTAGCTAGTTGTATTACTGATTTTTCTCCTGATTTTAGCTCATTGTATTACTGATTTCTCCTGATTTTAGCTCGTTGTATTACTGATTTCTCCTGATTTTAACTCGTTCATACATCTTTAATCATAGGAGGGTAGTCTGATTACCTGAATACAGGTTACCCATTACTTCACACATTTGTTTCTGTTTTAGTCTCTGTCGGGAGACAATAGTATGAGATACAATATGTAGACTAGGTAAAGACATTAGGCTAGGTAGGACCTCAGGACCTGGTCAGCTCATGGCTTTATGTGCAGGCTTAAGGATTGTGCCATGATCACCATACACATGGCACCTGTGACGTTAGTGCATATGGAATTCATTTCGAGCGCAGAGAAGTCACCTTTAGAAACTGAAACTGAAATTGAAACAGGAGACAAGGGCTTCTATTGATTCAGTTATACCATCTCTCTTGTTGATGATGTGAAAATTGTCTCGTTTGAAAATCCATGTAAAGAAACAAGAGCACCCACTGAAATATTTGTTTACTCGAAGTGTGAGAAATACAAACTTTTCATTCGTCTATTCTGTGAAACACCGTGTCGTCTATTGAGGAATGTATGGAATGCGATGTATTCGGGAGTTGGATATTATTTTTATCATCATCATCATCATCATCATCATCATCATCATCATCATCATCATCATCATCATCATCATCATCATCATCATCTCATCGTTCTTCTTCTTCTTCTTCTTCTTTTTTCTTCTTCTTCTTCTTCTTCTTCTTCTTCTTCTTCTTTCTTCTTCTTCTTCTTCTTCTTCTTTCTTCTTCTTCTTCTCTTCTTCTTCTTCTTCTTCTTCTTCTTCTTCTTCTTTCTTCTTCTTCTTCTTCTTCTTCTTCTTCTTCTTCTTCTTCTTCTTCTTCTTCTTCTTCTTCTTCTTCTTCTCTTCTTCTTCTTCTCTTCTTCTTCTTCTTCTCTTCTCTTCTTTCCCCCTCCTCCTTCTTTTTCTTCTTATCATCCTCCTCCTCATCGTCACGATGATGATCATGACGACGATGATAAGGATGATGATGGTTGTGATTGTTATTATCATTATGATTGTCAACGGCAGATGTGATGCGTCTAGTGTGTCGGCTAGTGACTGTGTGCTTGTCACCTCTCACTTTCAGCCTGCACCGCTGGCTAGCACTGCTGCTTGCAGCTATGTGAAAAGAAAAGTAGAAGGCCTAAGTCTCTTCCTGTCAATACATAGCCTCTTCATCAGCAAGCCTTACGTTATGCCTCCTCGTGGCGACATGCGGTAACTGAGCACCTCACAGACTCAGGCTAAATCTCGTGGGACTCGGAGGAGGTCTGGCCCCCAGACGTGCGGCATGCAGGCCCACTGGCGTGTGGATATGCCCTGGTGCCCACGAACCAGATCCCCAAGCTATGGGTAAATAGCTCCATTGCCTTGTGGACATATCGGGAGAGAATATGGCTAACGGAGTTAACCCTGAAAAAACCCCACCCTATTGCCTTGTAGGTTGTCGTGGGAACGACAAAGGCTAGCGGAAAGATCGAAAACAACAACAACAAACAAACAAACAAACAAAAACAAAACAAAAAACGATGGAAGGCAACGGGAAACCACCATCGTATTCTCCCTAGAAAAAAAAAAAAAAAATAAAGATAACGACGTAAATAGGTGCTCCTATGGAGCACCTTCGTCCGGTAGGGACTGTCATGTGGTGCAGGTGACACCAGACCGTCAGCAAGCTACTGCGACCAAACTCAAACTCAAAAATACCAAAATAGCAACATGGAACATCAGAAAATTGATGCAAAAAGGTAAATTAGACTATATCAAAATAGAGATGGAAAGGCTTAACATTAGTATTTTAGGACTAGGGGAAGTGAGATGGAAGGGGGCAGGCATGATAACATCAGGAGAGTATATAGCGATATACTCTGGTGGAAACTCACATGAAAGAGGAGTAAGCATCGTAATGGACAGGGACAAATCAAAAGCAGTTAAGGGATACTGGGCCGTGTCCGACAGAGTTCTGCTGGTCAAATTGGGAGGCAGACCATTTGATATCAACATCGTTCAGGTGTATGCACCAACATAGAAATTCTTTACTGTCAGACAAAACACTATCAGGCGCAGACTGCAATAGTGACCACAATCATGTAGTGGGAAGATTTAGGCTGAAATTAAGGAAAAGGAAACAGACCAAAAGTAACATCAAACTTGACAGCGAAAACATTTCTAAGAAGAACGTTGAGAGTTCCATGGACAGCAAAGAAAACAAACAAGACAGTCTTGATGGAGGCAGACACAAGTAGATCACTCATAAGGAAGATTAGGAAAAGACAGGCAACATTTATAGGCCATTTTATGAGGAAAGGGGAGTTGGAGCACCTAGTCACAACGGGTAAGCTGGAGGGAAAGAGAGCACGCGGTAGACCCAGGGAGAAGATACTAGACGGACTTGCAGAGTGACTGCACACAGGGAGGATGGAAGAGGTGCTTGAGGCAACAAGAGATAGAAACAGATGGAAGGCCATGATCGCCAACGCCATGTGGCAAGGCACTTAACGATGATGATGACGTCTGGCTATTTCCATCACAAGGTCCTGGGTGTTGTTCGATATCCATACTTTGTACGAGTAGCAGGACGCAGGGAAAGTAAAGTACAGACAGACAGACACATGGTAACCACAATCTGGATTCTTTCTTTACACTGACCTTGTGTGTGATACCAGAGTTTCCACATAAGGCAGCCTTCTTTTGCAGGAGATGGAGCAGCGTGGTATAGAAAATTCTTATCGCTATGCGATGGGCATTAAAGTCGTTCTGCATTTTTCTTTCTTGTCCTCTTCTTTGCTACAGTTTACTTGATTTTGAAAACAACTGTTCACTGAGCCACAAGCAGAACAACAAAAACACGTCTGCACTCCACTGAGGTCTGTTGAGCGAGAGAGAGAGAGAAAGAGAGAGAAAGAAAAGAAGAGAGAGAGAGAAAAGGAGATTATGTATGTATATATATTACATATATATATACATATATATATATATATATATATATATATATATATACATATATGTATAGAGAGAATTAGACAGACAGGCAGATAGACAGACAGACAGACAGAGACAGACACAGAGAGAGAGGGGGAAAAGGAGAGAAAGACAGAAAAAAGGAGAGATAGAGGAGTTAGTGAGAGAGAGAAAAGGAGAGAAATTGGTAGACAGATAGATAGAGAGAGAGAGAGAGAGAGAGAGAGAGAGAGAGAGAGAGAGAGAGAGAGAGAGAGAGAGAGAGAGAGAGAGAGAGAGAGAACTCAGAACTCAGAACTCAGAACTCAGAACTCAGAATTTTTTAATGTACATCGGCCTTAGGCCACAATACAATAGTCGGTGGGAAGGGGGGGGGGGGGGGGGGAGATAGGGTTTTTGTGGATTACACCAATATTGCAATGCGTATGATTGCATCGTCGAACATTGACACTTTCCGCGCTTTCCTCAGTTGAATACTTCGTTGGTGTAACAGTCAACAGATCTTTCTTTTGCTGACTAAATCTAACATTTAATGAAATAATACACTAAATAGTACTTGATTATAATTAAGCTTCATCAGTGCATTAAGGCATCAAACAAGTCATAAAGATATTTAATACATATACATATATCGTTCCATTCCTCCATCTACTGGTCAAGCAATTAGTCTCTCTGTATAGCCAACAGCCAGTCAAGTAATACAATCATCACACAATCAACAAATAATTGGTAAATCACCTTGCTTGTGAAACATACTTCACTTTATCCATCTAATCAAACAAATACTTAGTACATTCAGTGTTCCGTGGCAACGGTAATCAATCAATCAATCAACTGCCATTCTATCATTTAATTAGCCATCTGAATCCGATCAGTTAAAATACTGAACCGTTTCTCTACCAGTTAAGTTTGTCGCCTAATACAATTACTCATCTATAAACCAAACTGGTTAGCGAGTCACCGAACAATTTGATCAGTTTCATATAAATCATTTTCCCGATCAGTACTTAGTCAGCAGCTAATCAAACGATCAATCATTCAGTCAGTGCATCCATCAATCAATCAATGAATTAATCAAACAATCAGTTAAGCAGTCAATCAATGAATCATCAATTTACCAAATATTTGTAAAACAAGTATCAATAAATAATTCGATTTTTCAAAATTTATCTTTACCCCCGCGTTTTTGTGCATAATTTACAGTCTGTACACAGTTTATATCGAAATCACTACAAAAATATAATGGAACAAGCGTTAATAGTTTTACCATTTATTATACCTATACAGCATTGTATAATTACTAATGTAATACAGTAATATAGTACTGGTGATGACTTATTTTCGCCAGCCTATTCACCCATGATTTTTTTGCGTCTGTTGATGGCATGAAAAACAAATCTGGACACATTGTATCTATGATGAGAATTTTCTGCTTTGAGCAGTAGATAAAGTGGCATTCTAGCTGAATCTTTGAGGAATTTTACTCTAATATCTGTATAAGTGGGACAGTCATATATAAGGTGATATTCATTTTCGATATGAGTTTTGCAAAAAGGGCATGCCCTTTTGTG
>JAPXFY010000021.1:1934199-1939199 GCA_030674185.1 Monoplex corrugatus
CCCCCTCTCCCTCCTCTTTTTTTTTTTTTTTTTTTTTTTTCCCCCCCCCCCCCCCCCCCCCCCCCCCCTCCTCCTCCTCCCACCTCTCTCCTTCTCCTCCTTCTCCTTCCCTTCTTCCTCCTCCCCTCCCCTCCTCTCTCCCCTCTCCTCCCTCTCCTCTCCCTCCTCCTCCTTCTCCTCTCCTCTCCCTCCCTCCTCCCCCCTCCTCCTCTCTCTCCCCTCCTCTCTCCTCTCCTCTCTCTCTCCCCTCCTCTTCTCCTCTCCTCTCCTCCTCCCTCTCCCTTCTCTCTCCCCCCTCTCTCCTCTCTCTCCTCTCCTCTCTCTCCCTCTCTCCTCCTCTCTCCTCCTCTCCTCCTTCCTCCTCCTCTCCCTCTCTCCCTCTCCTCTCCTCCCTCCTCTCTCCTTCCCCTCTCTCTCCCTCTCTCTCCCTCCCTCCTTCTCCCTCTCTCTCTCCTCTCTCCCTCCTCTCCCTCTCTCTCCCTCTCTCTCCTCCTCCCCCTCTCCCCTCTCTCCTCTCCTCTCCTCTCTTCCTCTCCTCCTCCCCCTCCTCCTCTCTCTTCTCTCCTCTCTCTCCTCTCCTCTCCTCTCTCCTCTCCTCTCCTCCTCTCTCCCCTCCCCTCCTCCTCTCTCCTCTCTCTCCCTCCTCCTCCCTCTCCTCTCCTCCTCTCTCCTCCCTCCTCTCCTCTCTCCTCCTCCCCTCCCTCTCCTCCTCCTCCTCTCCTCTCTCTCTCCCCTCCTCTCTCCTCCCTCTCTCCCTCTCTCCTCTCCTCTCCTCCCTCTCCTCCCTCTCTCCTCCCCCCTCCTCCTCTCTCCCCTCTCTCTCTCTCTCCTTTCCCCTCTCACCTCTCCCTTTCCCTCCCTCTCTCTCCTCCTCCTTCCCTCCCTCCCTCCCTCTCCTCTCCCCTTCCCTCCTCACTCCTCTCCTTTTCCCTCGCTCTCGCTCTCCTTTCCCTCCCTCCCTCCCTCCTCGCTGCTCCTTCCCCCCCTCCCTCCCCTCTCCTCTCTCCTTTCCCTCTCTCACTCCTCTCCTCTTGCCCTCCCTCTCTCCTCTCTCTCTCCTTCCCTCTCTCTCTCTCTCTCCCTTTCCCTCTCTCACCTCTCTCCTTCCCTCCCTCTCTCTCTCCTTTCCCTCCTCTCTCTCCCCTTCCCTCCTCCTCTCTCCTTTCCCCCCCTCTCCTCCTCCTCCTTCCCTCTCTCCTCCTCCCCTTCCCCCCCCTCTCCTTCCCTCCCCTCGCCTCTCCTCTCTCCTTTCCCTCTCTCTCTCTCTCTCCTCCTTCCCCTCCTCCTCCCTCTCCTTCCCTCCCCTCTCCACTCTCCTCCCTGCCCTCTCTCTCTCTCCTTCCCTCCCTCTCTCCCTCTCCTCTCCTTTCCCTCCTCTCTCCTCCTTCCCTCCTCTCTCTCCTTTCCCTCCTCTCCACTCCTCTCCCTTCCCTCTCCCTCTCCTCCCTTTCCCTCCCCCCTCCCTCTCACCTCCTCCTTCCCTCCTCCTCCCTCCCCTTCCCCTCCACCCTCTCCTTTCCCTCTCTCACCTCTCCTCCTTCCCTCCTCCCTCCTCTCCTTTCCCCTCTCCTCCTCTCTCTCCCTTTCCCTCCTCTCCTCTCCCCTTTCCCTCCTCCCCCCTCCTTTCCCCTCCCCCCCCCTCTCCTCTCCCTTCCCCCCTCCCTCTCTCTCCCTCCCTCCTTTCCCTCCTCCCTCTCCTCCCTTTCCCTCCTCTCTCCTCTCCCTTTCCCTCCTCTCCTCCCCTTTCCCTCCCTCCCTCCCTCTCTCTCCTCTCCTTCCCTCCTCTCTCTCTCCCCTTTCCCTCCCTCCCTCCTGTCTCGCCTTTCTCTCCTCTCTCCCTCTCTCCCCTTCCCCCCCCCTCTTCCCTCTCACCCCCCCCTCCCCTCCCCCTCCTCTCTCTCTCTCTATCCCTCCCTCCCCTCCCCCCCTCCTTCCTCATCCCCTCCCCCTCTCCCTCCCACCTCCTCCCCTCCCTCCTCTCCTCTCTCTCCCCTCCTCCTCTCTCCCTCCCTCCCCCCTCGCTCCCCCTCCTCCTCTCTCCTCCCCCTCCTCCTCCTTCCCCTCTCCCTCCCCCCCCCCTCTCCTCCCTCCCCGCCTCTCCTCTCCTCCCCCCTCCTCCCCCCTCCCCCTCCCCCCCTCCCCCCCCCCCCGCCCTAAGTGAATGTGGTAGATGTGATTTTTCCGACACCACCACAGCCCCCCCCTATACCATACCGTGACATAACAGAAACAGTAGAGCCCACTCGCCGCCCCCGATCCAGACCATACAGAAACAGATAGCCACCGCCGCCCCCAGCCATACCAGAACAGAAACGAGAGCCCACGCCGCCCGCCGAGCCATACCAGTACAAAACAGTAGCCCACTCGCCGCCCCGATGACCAGTACATAATATGAGCCACCCCCGCCCGCCGAGCCAGTACCCGAACAGTAAAGAGAGCCCACTGCGCCCGCCGTGCCAGACGTACATGAACAGAAGCAAGTCGCGACTGCCGCCGAACGTATACAGAGAGCAACTGACGCCAGCCGAGACTGTAACCGTAATGAATAAGTGAACCACAGAGACAGACTGACAGACATAAAGTTATGTGTGAAATAGAGAAGACCGACGGACTGTAACGTAGCAAGTAGTGAAATAGAGAAGACAGACGTGACTGTCATGAATGTTATGTGAGAAAAGAGAAGACTGACGTCACGTCATGTTATGTATTATGTGTGAAATAGAGAAGACAGACGTGACTGTAACGTTAAGTTTATGTGTGAAACAGAGAAGACAGACGTGACTGTAACGTATGTATTATGTGTGAAACAGAGAAGACAGACGTGACTGTCATGTTATGTTTATGTGGAAACAGAGAAGACAGACGTGACTGTCATGTTATGTTTAGTGTGAAACAGAGAAGACAGACGTGACTGTAACGTATGTTTATGTGTGAAACAGAGAAGACAGACGTGACTGTAACGTTATGTTTATGTGTGAAACAGAGAAGACAGACGTGACTGTCATGTATGTTTATGTGTGAAATAGAGAAACAGACGTGACTGTAACGTTATGTTTATGTGTGAAACAGAGAAGACAGACGTGACTGTCAGTTATGTTTATGTGTGAAATAGAGAAGACAGACGTGACTGTCATGTTATGTTTATGTGTGAAATAGAGAAGACAGACGTGACTGTCATGTTATGTTTATGTGTGAAATAGAGAAGACAGACGTGACTGTAACGTTATGTTTATGTGTGAAACAGAGAAGACAGACGTGACTGTCATGTTATGTTTATGTGTGAAATAGAGAAGACAGACGTGACTGTAACGTTATGTCTATGTGTGAAACAGAGAAGACAGACGTGACTGTCATGTTATGTTTATGTGTGAAATAGAGAAGACAGACGTGACTGTAACGTTATGTCTATGTGTGAAACAGAGAAGACAGACGTGACTGTCATGTTATGTTTATGTGTGAAATAGAGAAGACAGACGTGACTGTCATGTTATGTTTATGTGTGAAATAGAGAAGACAGACGTGACTGTAACGTTATGTTTATGTGTGAAATAGAGAAGACAGACGTGACTGTAACGTTATGTTTATGTGTGAAATAGAGAAGACAGACGTGACTGTAACGTTATGTTTATGTGTGAAATAGAGAAGACAGACGTGACTGTCATGTTATGTTTATGTGTGAAATAGAGAAGACAGACGTGACTGTCATGTTATGTTTATGTGTGAAATAGAGAAGACAGACGTGACTGTCATGTTATGTTTATTGTGAAATAGAGAAGACAGACGTGACTGTCATGTTATGTTTATGTGTGAAATAGAGAAGACAGACGTGACTGTCATGTTATGTTTATGTGTGAAATAGAGAAGACAGACGTCACTGTCATGTTATGTTTATGTGTGAAATAGAGAAGACAGACGTGACTGTCATGTTATGTTTATGTGTGAAATAGAGAAGACAGACGTGACTGTCATGTTATGTTTATGTGTGAAATAGAGAAGACAGACGTGACTGTAACGTTATGTTTATGTGTGAAATAGAGAAGACAGACGTGACTGTCATGTTATGTTTATGTGTGAAATAGAGAAGACAGACGTCACTGTCATGTTATGTTTATGTGTGAAATAGAGAAGACAGACGTCACTGTCATGTTATGTTTATGTGTGAAATAGAGAAGACAGACGTCACTGTCATGTTATGTTTATGTGTGAAATAGAGAAGACAGACGTGACTGTCATGTTATGTTTATGTGTGAAATAGAGAAGACAGACGTGACTGTAACGTTATGTTTATGTGTGAAACAGAGAAGACAGACGTGACTGAAGACTGACAGTCTATGGCACAAAACACGTCAGTAAAAAGTCTGGTTACACTGTGTATCCTTGTGTCACACATACTTAGTCACAAGTGACAGCACACATCGGTAGTCCTGTGATTTACACTGCTGATAAACATGTCAACTGACAGAGCTGGTGGTGTCGTCTGGCATTGGCTTGACAGTGACACCACGCTTAACAACGATATTGTCTTTTGGTACAGTTGGTGTGAGTGTACTGATAGCCACCTTGTGGTAGGACATTTTGAGCAGGTGGTAAGTGGGTGATGTGTGCCAGGTATTTCTTTGTACATTGTCTGTCAGTGTTGTTGTTGTTGTTATTGTTCTTAATGTATTTCTTTTGTACATTGTCTGTCAGTGTTGTTGTTGTTCTTAATGTATTTCTTTGTACATTGTCTGTCAGTGTTGCTGTTGTTGTTGTTGTTGTTTAAGTGGGTGATGTGTGTAAGGTATTTCTTTGTACATTGTCTGTCAGTGTTGTTGTTGTTGTTGTTGTTGTTGTTTAAGTGGGTGATGTGTGCAAGGTATTTCTTTGTACATTGTCTGTCAGTGTTGTTGTTGTTGTTGTTCTTAATTAATGTATTTCTTTGTACATTGTCTGTCAGTGTTGTTGTTGTTGTTGTTGTTTAAGTGGGTGATGTGTGCAAGGTATTTCTTTGTACATTGTCT
>JAPXFY010000021.1:1944199-1956699 GCA_030674185.1 Monoplex corrugatus
TCTGTGATAGAAATTTCCTCTTTTCTGCCACTCTCTCTGTTTCTGCCTTGTTCCTTTGCTTTCTGTCATTTCTTCCTATCATTTTCTGCCTTGCTGGTCCATTCACCTGTACGTGTTCTATAAAGTCTTACATAGTTTTTCTCAGGATTGATAATTGGGTACTTGTGCTGAGTGCACTTTTGGCTCTAAGGAAGTGAGATATGCAGAAGCAAGTTTAGGTAATTTACGCCCGTTTTTTATGTATGTTTTGGTGTGTGCTTAAATTTGTATTCAGGTGTGTTTTTTCAAATCCCCTGTGCGATAAATTGGACGGAGCGGTCAACGCTGGGGGCATGTCCTTAGATTATGTGCGCAAATGCGTTGATATGGGTACTTAATTGTCTTTTCTTTGTTTTTCTTTTGAAGTTTTGTATGTTTTGAATTTGTTACAGGCCCGATATGGCTCTACGCAGTCGGTTGGGCTTTAAACAGCAATAACAATAACAAAAATAATAACAATAGCCCTGGTTCATTTGACAAAAAGAACGCCGACATTAGCAAGATACCAAGACATTAACCCGAATCGGAAACGCCATCGGGCCGTATGAAGACCTGACCTCAGTGAAAAGACGCGAACTGAGGTGGTACGGGCACGTCACACGATCATCTGGACTGGCCAAGACCGTCTTGCAGGGAACGGTTCAGGGAGGGAGACGAAGAGGCAGACAGAGAAAAAGATGGGAAGACAATATCAGAGAGTGGACTGGCCTTGAATGGAATATCATTCTGTGGAAAGCTGAGGACCGTGAGGAATGGAGGAAGTTGTTTGCAAAATCTTCAGTGGTGCCCCAACGGTCAACCAGACTACGGGACTGATGATGATGATGATGAAGACATTAACTAGCAGCAACACACATCACTAACCCTGGTCCACAACCTCTGTGTCAGAGGCCAGGAAAAACGTGACGTGGATGCAGTGTCACGGTGTGTACAGGGGCAGGTAATAATTATAATCATCACCTGGGTCACTCACGTCCTCACGGCAGGTGTGACTTCAGACCCACGGCGTGGCCTTCAGAGGCTCCACTCAGCGCCTTCTCCCTTTGCTCATTGCTGACAAGGGAGGCTATCCAGGTTGTCACTCTGACAGAGTTGTCTTCCTTGACTCACACACTAACTCCCTTTGCCTTTGCTCATTGCTGACAAGGGAGGCTATCCAGGTTGTCACTCTGACAGAGTCGTCTTCCTTGACTCACACACTGACTCCCTTTGCCTTTGCTCATTGCTGACAAGGGAGGCTATCCAGGTTGTCACTCTGACAGAGTTGTCCTCCTTGACTCACACACTGACTCGGTTTTTTTTGTCCATGAAATGGGGAACATGTTATTTGCGCAATCCAGCGTTTGCGGTTATTACATTTGCGCGAGATCTGAATAAAACCAGATACATCGAAAGAGCGACTGCACTTAAATATTTAATCTGGAAGTGTTCCCTTTGAAGCCTGCTTTGCCTGCCTACCAGAGATAATTTCGTATAATTCTGAGAAGAGAATAAGAAAACTCAAATGCATGCAGCCTTACTAACATCCATATTTTTGTTAACATAGAAACACACACACACTCAACCACACACACACTCAACCACACACACACCACTCAACCACACACACACTCAACCACACACACACCACTCAACCACACACACACTCAACCACACACACACGCGCGCGCGCGCACACACACATTACCACGTGGCCAGATCTATACAGATCTTTGTAGGTGATGACATCACCAGGTGGTCAGATCTGTACAGATCGTTGTAGGTGATGACGTCACCAGATGGTCAGATCTGTACGGATCTTTGTAGGTGATGACATCACCAGGTGGCCAGATCTATACAGATCTTTGTAGGTGATGACATCACCAGGTGGTCAGATCTGTACAGATCGTTGTAGGTGATGACGTCACCAGATGGTCAGATCTGTACGGATCTTTGTAGGTGATGACATCATCAGGTGGCCAGATCTATACAGATCTTTGTAGGTGATGACATCACCAGGTGGTCAGATCTGTACAGATCGTTGTAGGTGATGACGTCACCAGATGGTCAGATCTGTACGGATCTTTGTAGGTGATGACATCACCACGTGGCCAGATCTGTACAGATCTTTGTAGGTGATGACGTCACCACGTGGTTAGATCTGTACAGATCTTTGTAGGTGATGACATCACCACGTGACCAGATCTGTACAGATCTTTGTAGGTGATGACGTTACCACGTGGCCAGATCTATACAGATCTTTGTAGGTGATGACGTCACCACGTGGCCAGATCTGTACAGATCTTTGTAGGTGATGACCTATACAAAACTCAGGGAACAGCAAGGATTGTTCATGACGAGTATTGCCCATATCATTTGTAGATGTATATATCTAAAGAAACAGGAAAAACCAGAGGCAAAGGTACGACGCGGGGTCTTGACTTAAATGGACAGGGAAAACTTACAGGAGGGAAACTTTATATACATAGCGTAATTAGTCTTCACTATTTAACAAATGTTAGTAAAAGATTACCAGAATGACAAAAAAATGTGACTTATTAGTTGTTTTTATAAAAACAATCCACAAAACACACACATATACACACAACTCACGTTGTGTGTGTGTGTGTGTGTGTGTGTGTGTGTGTGTGTGTGTGTGTGTGTGTGTGTGTAAAAAAGAAAGAGAGAGAGAGAGAGGGAAAGAGAGAGAGAGAGAAAGAGACAGAGACAGAGACAGAGACAGGGACAGAGAGAGACAGAGACAGAAACACAGACAGAGAGAGAGAGAGAGAGACAGAGAGAGAGAGAGAGAGACAGAGAGAGAGAGAGAGAGACAAAGAGAGAGACAGAGAGACAGAGTGAGAGACAGAGAGAGACAGAGACAGAGAAAGAGACAGAGAGAGACAGAGAGACAGAGAGAGACAGAGACAGAGAAAGAGGCAGAGAGAGAAGAGAGACAGAGAGAGACAGAGACAGAGAGACTATATCAGCAAAATCAGACATCCAGAATTATAAAAAAATGTGACTTATTAGTTGTTTTAAAATCAATCCACAAACACACACATATACACACAACTCACGTTGTGTGTGTGTGTGTGTGTGTGTGTGTGTGTGTGTGTGTGTGTGTGTGTGTGTGTGTGTGTGTGTGTGTGTGTGTGTAAGTAAGTAAGTAAGTAAGTATGGAGATTTTTATAGCGCTTTGTATGGACTCAAAGCGCTTCACAAATTTGAAAAGGAGGAGTAAAGTGGTGAAATGGGAGGGGAGAACACATTTTCAACAAAATACATAATACAAGAAATACACATAAACACATACATGCAGGCATGCACGCGTGTGCAGCAACGAATGCAGACACACACACGCACACACAAACACACCCACACACAAACACCCACGCGCGCACCCACACGCACACACACCCACGCACGCATACAATAGAACAAGAAAATTCAGGTTTCAAAAGTACTGGCGGAATAAGTGAGTTTTCAGGTTGGATTTAAAGGAAGAGAGAGAGGGGCTGTGGCGGAGAGAGTGAGGCAGGGAATTCCACTCAACAGCAGCAGAGTATGAGAAGGAACGACCACCATGTTGCTTTCTATTGAATCCGGGGACACGGAATATTCTGTCGTCAGAAGCGGAACGTAAAGAACGAGAAGGAACATAGACTTGAAATAGATCAGATATATACGCTGGAGCAGTGCCCGAGATGACATGAAAAGAAATACAAGCAGATTTGTACTTAATTCTTTGTTCGATCGGAAGCCAGTGGAGTTGTTTAAAGAGAGGTGTGCAATGGTGTGATTTGCGAGCTTTGAAAATTAATTTGGCTGCAGAGTTTTGAACCTGTTGAAGGGGTTTGAGAAGAGTCTTGGGACAGCCGAAAAGTAAGGAGTTGCAATAATCTAATCTGGACAGAATACAAGCAGTTACAAGTGTTTTTGTTGCTTCATATGTGAGGTAATGACGTATGGAACTGATTTGTCGGAGTTGGATGTATGCGGCCTGACACGTTTTCATGATCTGATGTTTCATAGTTAGATGAGAATCAAGAAAGAATCCAAGATAGCGTGACTGTTCAGAGAAATCAACAATAGAATCTTCGAACCGAATGTTAGAGGGAAGGTCAGAAGAGATAGCAGGACTGGGTGTGTGTGTGTGTGTGTGTGTGTGTGTGTGTGTGTGTGTGTGTGTGTGTAAAAAGAAAGAGAGAGAGAGAGAGAGAGACAGACAGAGACAGAGAGACAGAGAGACAGAGACAGAGAGACAGAGACAGAGAGACAGGGACAGAGAGAGACAGAGACAGAAACACAGAGATACAGAGAGAGAATGAGAGACAGAGAGACAGAGAGACAAAGAGAGACAGAGACAGAGAGAGAGAGACAGAGAGAGAGGCAGAGACAAAGAGAGACAGAGACAGAGACAGAGAGACAGAGAGAGAGAGAGACAGAGAGAGAGACAGAGAGACAGAGTGAGAGAGACAGAGAGAGAGACAGAGAGACAGAGAGAGACAGAGACAGAGAGACTATATCAGCAAAATCAGACATCTAAAGCACCAGCTGAAGGGCAACGAGCGAGTGCAAGGGAGACAACTGTGTCAGATCAGTGACAAGATGGATAGCCTCCCCTGTCAGCAGGAGGTGAAAGCACAGAGTGAAGAGGGGCATTAAGTGGTGAGAGGGAAGGACAAGCTGTGGACATGAAATCACACCTGCCGTGAGAAGATGGCTGTCCGCACTGAGAGTTATACTACCTGGCACCCTACACCTGTCACTGCACGCACGTCAAGTCTCCGCCTGCCCTGGGTTACGGCCCCTGGTTGAGAGCCGTGATGTTGTTAAGGTCTCCGCTTGTTGGTGATGCCCCCTTTTCTTTTCTTTTTCTCATGGGAACTGAAATGAGATACGTCCGTTTTCTTTTTTTTTTCCTACTGTTCCTCGCTCCTTACATATTTATGAGCATGTGTCTGTGATCTTCCTTTCCAGGTTGTGTCCTTCCGCAGCAGCAAATAGTCCTTTGCCAGTGTCATCAGATTTCTGTGTTTTGTTGTTGTTGCTGTCTTTCTGCTGACATCGTTTTTTGTGGAAGTGTTCCACTTGTTGAATATGTCGCTGGTTGGTGGTCCAGGTCTTGCGCCAGTACTGTAGCACATGTGTACACATCTTCACTATTCTTTTTTTTAAATCAAAATACTTCTTTGTCCAAATGCACATCATGTGTACAAACGTTAACCCTTTTGACTCCTGCAGCCTGTCCACCAGCATCCTGCCTTGTCAACCATGCTAACAAAGCAAAAACGTAACCTTCTTCTGCAGGAAGCTGGTGGATAAGGTGAGGGAGTCAAAAGGTTAAGTTTCTGCAGTTGATAGATAGGGTGCAGAGACAAAGGGTTAAGCAAAACAACGAATGAAGGTATATATATATATATGTATATATATATATATATATAAAATTCAGAACATATTTATTGAATGCAAGTGGAGAGAGACAGACAATTGGGTGAATCGATCACATCAGCAAGTTCAGACATTCCAAAGGACATTAAAAAGACGGTGAATGATTGAGTGGGTGAGTGAGTCAAGGCAGACAACTATGTCAGCATGACAAGATGGATAGCCTCCCCTGTCAGGACAGGGTGAAGAAGACTTTAAGCGTTGAGAAGGAAGGGACAAGCTGTGGACGTGAAACCACAGGTGCCATGTGGAGATGTGTCTTCCAGGTGATTTCTGTACCACATGGCACTGCACATCCGTCACTGTGTCCACTGCTTGCCTCTGTCATGAGGGGCTGGGGGCAGGATAAGGATCCGTATGATAATGGTTGAGGGCTGCTGATGTTCACTTGTCTTCCATGTCAGGAGAACAGAAATATGATGTTTAACTTCTCTGACCAACAACCCCTCATGCAAAATAACAGCAAATGGCACAACCTTGACACAGGTTTATAAGTTCAAATACCTGGGAACGATCATTTCATCAGACGGTAGATGCACATCGGAAATAGCTGGCAGAATCAGCCAAGCCAAAACAGCATTCAAGAAGATGACAAGCATTCTTACCAACGAATGCCTATCAATTAACATCAGAAAGAGAGTCCTTGAATGTTGTATAGAACCAATACTGTTGTACGGATGCGAGGCGTGGACAGTCAGCAAGCAAAGCCAGAGCAGGATTGAGGCAGCCGAGATGTGGTTTCTCAGAAGAATGTTGAGAGTTCCATGGACAGCAAAGAAAACAAACGAGACAGTCTTGATGGAGGCAGACACAAGTAGATCACTCATAAGGAAGATTAGGAAAAGACAGGCAACATTTATAGGCCATTTTATGAGGAAGGGGGATTTGGAGCACCTGGTCACAACGGGAAAACTGGAGGGAAAGAGACCACCAGGTAGACCCAGGGAGAGAATGCTGGACGGACTTGCAGAGTGGCTGGGGATGAGGAGGGTGGGGGAGATGCTGGGGGCAACGAGAGATAGGAAGTCCATGATCGCCAACGTCATGCGGCAGGGCACCTGATGATGATGATGATGATGATGACCAACAGCCCTCCCCTTTTCAATATCTCTTTGTTATGCAGATACTGATATTTCCATTACGCAAATTGGGGTCAGGTTAGGGATTTGGGTATTGTAGTATAATGTCTCAGTTTGTGGATAACGTGTCCCTCTTTATCAAGGGAAGTAAAACAAGACATGTACCATCACCCCCTGTTTTCAGCCCTCTTTCGTCTCAGCCTTTTGTCTTGCATATAGGAGCATGAGGTTGTCGTTCATCCAACTGTCTGTGTTAACAAGAAACACCATGGATATCTAGATATCGCCGTCCTTCTTTGTTTGCCTCTCTGCGTTCCTCTCTCTTTCAGTTGTGTACAAATGATATAGTGTATAGCGAAGCAAACAGGTCAGCCAGTGTTCATTCAGTTATAAAATACCATGCATATGGTACTGGGTAAAACTGATGCGCATGGAAGGTTAAGACTACCGATAAAGATGCTGTTTGATTTAGTCCGTAACGGACAGAAAAACTAGATAACAAGTGTGATATGTGCCTTAGTAAATGTGGATTTTGCAATGTCTGTTGTAACAAGTGTGACTTAGTAAATGTGGATTTTGCAATGTCTGTTATAACAAGTGTGATATGTGCCTAGGTAAATGTGGATTTTGCAATGTCTGTTATAACAAGTGTGATATGGATTTTGCAATGTCTGTTATAACAAGTGTGACTTAGTAAATGTGGATTTTGCAATGTCTGTTATAACAAGTGTGATATGTGCCTTAGTAAATGTGGATTTTGCAATGTCTGTTATAACAAGTGTGATATGTGCCTAGGTAAATGTGGATTTTGCAATGTCTGTTATAACAAGTGTGATATGGATTTTGCAATGTCTGTTATAACAAGTGTGACTTAGTAAATGTGGATTTTGCAATGTCTGTTATAACAAGTGTGACTTAGTAAATGGGGATTTTGCAATGTCTGTTATAACAAGTGTGACTTAGTAAATGTGGATTTTGCAATGTCTGTTTTTTCAAGGAGCAGGAAATCAGTAGTGGCTTACGGTCTGTTTGAGTAAAGTATCAAAGTAGTGGCTCACGGCCTGTTTGAGTAAAGTATCAAAGTAGTGGCTCACGGCCTGTTTGAGTAAAGTATCAAAGTAGTGGCTCACAGCCTGTTTGAGTAAAGTATCAAAGTAGTGGCTCACGGCCTGTTTGAGTAAAGTATCAAAGTAGTGGCTCACGGCCTGTTTGAGTAAAGTATCAAAGTAGTGGCTCACGGCCTGTTTGAGTAAAGTATCAAAGTAGTGGCTCATGACCTGTTTGAGTAAAGTATCAAAGTAGTGGCTCACGGCCTGTTTGAGTAAAGTATCAAAGTAGTGGCTCACGGCCTGTTTGAGTAAAGTATCAAAGTAGTGGCTCACGGCCTGTTTGAGTAAAGTATCAAAGTAGTGGCTCACGGCCTGTTTGAGTAAAGTATCAAAGTAGTGGCTCACGGCCTGTTTGAGTAAAGTATCAAAGTAGTGGCTCATGACCTGTTTGAGTAAAGTATCAAAGTAGTGGCTCACGGCCTGTTTGAGTAAAGTATCAAAGTAGTGGCTCACGGCCTGTTTGAGTAAAGTATCAAAGTAGTGGCTCATGGCCTGTTTGAGTAAAGTATCAAAGTAGTGGCTCATGACCTGTTTGAGTAAAGTATCAAAGTAGTGGCTCATGGCCTGTTTGAGTAAAGTATCAAAGTAGTGGCTCATGGCCTGTTTGAGTAAAGTATCAAAGTAGTGGCTCACGGCCTGTTTGAGTAAAGTATCAAAGTAGTGGCTCACGGCCTGTTTGAGTAAAGTATCAAAGTAGTGGCTTATGGCCTGTTTGAGTAAAGTATCAAAGTAGTGGCTCACGGCCTGTTTGAGTAAAGTATCAAAGTAGTGGCTCACGGCCTGTTTGAGTAAAGTATCAAAGTAGTGGCTCATGGCCTGTTTGAGTAAAGTATCAAAGTAGTGGCTCACGGCCTGTTTGAGTAAAGTATCAAAGTAGTGGCTCATGGCCTGTTTGAGTAAAGTATCAAAGTAGTGGCTCATGACCTGTTTGAGTAAAGTATCAAAGTAGTGGCTCATGGCCTGTTTGAGTAAAGTATCAAAGTAGTGGCTCATGGCCTGTTTGAGTAAAGTATCAAAGTAGTGGCTCACGGCCTGTTTGACTAAAGTATCAAAGTAGTGGCTTACGGCCTGTTTGAGTAAAGTATCAAAGTAGTGGCTCATGACCTGTTTGAGTAAAGTATCAAAGTAGTGGCTCACGGCCTGTTTGAGTAAAGTATCAAAGTAGTGGCTTACGGCCTGTTTGAGTAAAGTATCAAAGTAGTGGCTCATGACCTGTTTGAGTAAAGTATCAAAGTAGTGGCTCATGGCCTGTTTGAGTAAAGTATCGAAGTAGTGGCTCACGGCCTGTTTGAGTAAAGTATCAAAAATTAGGTGTCTCTCATTTGCATGCTGGTGCAACATTTGTTTCACATCTAAATACAAAATGAGATCTTTTCAACCTTTCCACTTCACCCTCTCGCTATTTTCTCTTCGTTTTACAATTTTTTTTTCTTCTTTTCAATTTCTCGCCTTTTCATCCTTCAACGCCAAGTGAGTGAAACAGTCAGTGACAAACAAATTACTTGCAGGGGGACAACTGTGGCCTTTTCCTTCCCGATTCAGGATGTTGTGTGTGACACCTGATCTGGGCCTGGAGGCCTCAGGTAATAGCTTTTATTACCTGCCTGTCACACAGGTAAAGTCACACACACCTGAACGAGATCTGAGGCCAGAAAAATTGCCAGGTAAAGTCCAGAGACAGAATGGTTCTTGACTGAATGAATATGAAGTTTGATTTGCACACGCTTAAACTTGTTCTAAAGCATCATGGTGAGGGGTCATGAGGGGTCATGAGGGGTCACTCCTTTGCTTCACTTTCTCCTCTGGCTGCAAATTCATACAAAATCAACACATTATCCTACAAATGTATCACTGGTACTCATCATCATCATCATCATCATCATCATCATCATCATCATCATCATCATCATCATCATCATCATCGTCATCGTCGTCATCGTCGTCATCATCATCATCATCATCATCGTGGTCATCATCATCATCATCATCATCATCATCATTATCACCACCACCACCACCACCACCACCACCACCACCATCGTGGTCATCATCATCATCATCATCATCATCATCATCATCATCATCATCATCATCATCATCGTGGTCATCATCATCACCACCATCACCACCATCACCATCATCGTGGTCATCATCATCATCATCATCATCATCATCATCATCATCATCACCCCCACCACCACCACCACCACCACCATCATCACCATCATCGTCATCATCATCGTCATCATCATCATATAATGCTGCTACTACTGCTGCTACTGCTGCTGATGAAATATGCCATTTTCCTCAGGTAAGTTTTAAGAGGGTTATAATATCCCTGATTTCTTTTATTTGTTTGTTCCATTGCATTCCACAAAATCAAAACCCAGTAAATGTTTATTTATAATTGAATGCATACAGGCCATGGCATACCAGCATTTTTTGTTTTGTTTTCTTCTGATGCTACAGTTGAGTCAGACTTGAGAATTTTGTTAATCTGGAAAATATGTCCCATTCCAAAATCAACCATACCACACCCCCACCCACACACACCCCAACTACACATCATACACACACATACCCACTACACACATAACACACTACACACACATCTCACACAAACACACACACATACACACACACAACACACACACATACACACACATACACACACATACACACACATCACACACACAATCACCACAAACACACACATACACACACACAACACACACACACATCACACACACACATACACACACACATACACACAACACACACACACACACAAACACACACACAATACACACATACACACACACAACACACACAATCACACACCACAAACACACACACACATACACACACACACACTACAACACACACATACACACACAACACACACACACACACACACACAAATACACACAAACACACACACACACACACACACACACAACACAACATACACACACACAAACACACACATCACAACACACACAAACACACACAAACACACACACAAACACAACACATGCACACACACAAACACACACATACACACACACAAACACACACATGCACACACACAAACACACACATGCACACACACAAACACACACATACACACACACAAACACACACATGCACACACAAAAACACCACCACACAACACATAACCCCAACACACACAAACACACACATACACACACATACGACACACATATACACACACACATATACACACACACATACACACACACAAACACACACATGCACACACACAAACACACACAAACACACACACAAACACACACATACACACACACAAACACACACACAAACACACACACAAACACACACAAACGACTACCAATCATCTGCCAGAACAACAAAATGACGGTGGTGATGATGATGAAATGTTTTTGTTATTTGCTGTTTTGTGATACATTGTGACTGTCTTTTAGTGGACATGTGAATATGTAGTGTCTTTAAGTGGACATGTGAATGATGTGACTGTCTTTTAAGTGGACATGTGAATGATGTAAGTGTCTTTGAAGTGGACATGTGCATGATGTAAGTGTCTTTAAGTGGACATGTGAATGATGTAAGTGTCTTTTAAGTGGACATGTGCATGATGTACTGTCTTTTAAGTGGACATGTGAATGATGTAAGTGTCTTTGAAGTGGACATGTGAATGATGTGACTGTTTTTAAGTGGACACGTGAATGATGTGACTGTCTTTTAAGTGGACATGTGCATGATGTGACTGTCTTTTAAGTGGACATGTGATGATGTAAGTGTCTTTGAAGTGGACATGTGAATGATGTGACTGTCTTTTAAGTGGACATGTGAATGATGTAAGTTGTTCTTTTAAGTGGACATGTGAATGATGGAAGTGTCTTTTAAGTGGACATGTGAATGATGGAAGTGTCTTTTAAGTGGACATGTGAATGATGGAAGTGTCTTTTAAGTGGACATGTGAATGATGTAAGTGTCTTTTAAGTGGACATGTGAATGATGTGACTGTCTTTTAAGTGGACATGTGAATGATGTGACTGTCTTTTAAGTGGACACGTGAATGATGTGACTGTCTTTTAAGTGGACATGTGAATGATGGAAGTGTCTTTTAAGTGGACATGTGAATGATGTAAGTGTCTTTTAAGTGGACATGTTAATGATGTGACTGTCTTTTAAGTGGACATGTGAATGATGTGACTGTCTTTGAAGTGGACATGTGAATGATGTGACTGTCTTTGAAGTGGACACGTGAATGATGTGACTGTCTTTTAAGTGGACATGTGAATGATGTGACTGTCTTTTAAGTGGACATGTGAATGATGTGACTGTCTTTGAAGTGGACATGTGAATGATGTGACTGTCTTTTAAGTGGACACGTGAATGATGTGACTGTCTTTTAAGTGGACATGTGAATGATGTGACTGTCTTTTAAGTGGACATGTGAATGATGTGACTGTCTTTTAAGTGGACATGTGAATGATGTGACTGTCTTTTAAGTGGACATGTGAATGACGTGACTGTCTTTTAAGTGGACATGTGAATGACGTAAGTGTGATACCAGTAGTGTATGCACAATCTGATTTTCAAAAGTGAATTGCCAAAAACAGCAACAACTGTTGAATTGAACAGAATTGATGTTGAAGTTAACTGATAGACATTTGTTGGATAAGCACGCTTTTCATTTTCTCCAGTGCTGTTTTAGCTGGGCCAATTCTGCTGAACATTTCTAGAGTGCTGTTTTAGCTGGGCCAATTCTGCTGAACATTTCTAGAGTGCTGTTTTAGCTGGGCCAATTCTGCTGAACATTTCTAGAGTGCATTTG
>JAPXFY010000021.1:1976699-1984199 GCA_030674185.1 Monoplex corrugatus
GGTTGATTCTGTGCAGCCTGTTCCGTATCATCAATGATCAATTAAAGGTGTGTTTGCACTCTCAAGGAATTTGCGCTCTTTCTCCATATGACACAGCGTTCTCTCTCTCTCTGTCTGTCTCTCTCTTTCTCTCTCTCTCTCTTTCTCTCTTTCTCTCTCTTTTCTCTCTTTCTGTCTATCTGTCTGTCTGTCTGTCTCTCTTTCTCTCTCTCTCTCTCTTTCTCTCTCTCTTTCTGTCTGTCTGTCTCTCTTTCTCTCTCTCCATCTCACTGTCTCTCTCTCACTCTCTCTGTCTGTCTGTCTGTCTCTTTTCTCTCCCCCCCTCTCTCTCACACACTCTCTCTTTCTAATAGGTCAAGTATGAATATTTAGGCGTGTGTATGTAGATATGTGCATGTGTGTGTTGATTGTGTGTGGCCCTCACAACTCCAACACCCAATGTCGGCGTCTGTGTTTCTCAGTGAGACACGATAATGGATTGTGTTATGGAGACCTAACAATATCAGCTCTCTTCCTTTACTTCTTGGTGAGAACAAGTTGAATTATGTACAGTTAAAAAAAACTATGCAATAGAATACAATAGAATACAATAGAATACAATACAATAGAATACAATAGAATACAATAGAATACAATAGAATACAATACAATGCAATACAGTGGTGATGGTGGTGGTGGAGGTGAGGGTGGTGGTGAGAGTGGTGGTGGTGATGGTGGTGGTGGTGATAGTGGTGTTGGGTGGTTGTGGTGGTGAGGGTGGTGGTGGGTGGGGTTAGGTGGTGGTGATGGTGGTGGTGGTGGTGATGGTGGTGGTGGGTGGTGGTGGGTGATGGTGGTGGTGGGTGGTGGTTTTGGGTGGTGGTGGTGATGATGGTGGTGGTGATAGTGGTGGTGGGTGATGGTGGTGGTGGGTGGTGAGGGTGGTGGTGGTGGTGAGGGTGGTGGTGATGGTGGGTGGTGAGGGTGGTGGTGATAGTGGTGGTGGTGAGGTGGTGGTGGTGATGGTGGTGGTGATGATGGTGGTGGTGATAGTGGTGGTGGGTGATGGTGGTGGTGAGGGTGGTGGTGGGTGGTGAGGGTGGTGGTGGGTGGTGAGGGTGGTGGTGGTGGGTAGTGATGGTGGGTGGTGAGGGTGGTGGTGGGTAGCGATGATGGTGGTGGGTGATGAGGGTGGTGGTGGTGGTGGGTGGTGTGGTGGTGGTGAGGGAGGGGTGGTGGGTGGTGGTGGTGACGGTGGTGATGGTGAGGGCAGTGGGTGATGGTGGTGGTGGTGGTAGAGGGGGACAAGAATGCAGACCCATTACATGGAGGTCCCGCAGTTCCAAGCGTGCATGATATCGGTTTTGCCTGAGTCACTGTCTCCTTTCCCTAATCGTGTTTACGGCCTGTCCTGTCTACGTCACCCTGCCCATGCCTTGAACCTGACAGTTGTGTGCAGTTAAAAAACATTTGTTAAAAGACGGATTCATCATACGCTGACAATCCTACATGCACCCTATTCACATCTGTCAGCAATTTTCAAGAAAATTATTAAAGAGGAATTTATCACACGCGTGCAATTCTGCATGTAGTCCATCCAAATGTGGCAGCAATTTAAACAATTTAAAAAAAATGTTAATGAGGGATTTATCAAACGCTAACAATTCTGCTTGTACTTCATCAAAATCTGCCAGTAATTAAAAAAAAATATGCTAAAAAGGATTCATCATCATGCGCTGACAATTCCAGATCAACTCCATCAAAATCTGCCAGCAATTTTCAACAACAACAAGAACTGCAAGAACAACAACAAGAAGAAGAACAATAACAAGAACAAGAACAACAACAACAACAACAACAACAACAACAACAACAACAACAAAAACAACGACAACGACGACGACGACGACGACGACAACAACAACAACAACAACGACAACAACGACGACGACGACAACAACAACAACAACAAAAACAACGACAATGACGACGACGACAACAACAACAACAACAACAACAACAACAACAACGACAACAACGACAACGACGACGACGACAACAACAACAACAACAACAACAACGACAACGACGACGACGACAGCAACAACAACAACAACAACAACGACGACGACGACAACCACAATAACAACAACAACAACAAAAACAACGACAACGACGACGACGACGACGACGACAACAACAACAACATCAGCAGCAGCAGCAACAACAACAACGACGATGACGACGACAACAACAACAACAACAACAACCGTCAAAAGACATTAATCATCACACGCTGACAATTCCAGTTGTACTCCACCCACATCTGCCAGCAATTTTTGTGGCAGACCCTTTGAACCTGATCAAAAACACTATGCACCGGCAAGGTCTTGAAATCAGGACAGACGTGGAAGAAACAGGTTCTGTGACCTAACCACTGACGCTGCCAGAGTAATGGAAACATCAAGACGGGCCTCCAACAGGCCACGTTGTGCTTTCTACAGGACGGGATTGAACTCAAGACATCAGATCTTCGTTTGTTCCTTGATTTAACGTTTTTTCACTATGAGTGATATTCATCATCATCATCAAGTGCCCTGCCGCTTGGCGTTGGCGATCATCGACTTCCAACCATCTCTATCCTACTCGTTGACCCCAGCATCTCCCCCACCCTCCTCATCCCCAGCCACTCTGCAAGTCCGTCCAGCATTTTCTCCCTGGGTCTACCTGGTGCTCTCTTTCCCTCCAGCTTTCCCGTTGTGACCAGGTGCTCCAAATCCCCCTTCCTCATAAAATGGCCTATAAATGTTGCTTGTGTTTTCCTAATCTTCCTTACATGAGTGATATTAGACGGGGGAAAAATTTAAAAAATGGCATGGATGATGAAATTAGTGCGGGGGGGGGGGAGGGGACAGAAGGGAACAGAGTAAGAGACAGAAAAAAATTTAAAAGGAAGCGGCAAGGTCTTAAGAAAAAGGATATGGATGAACAGAGAAATGAAACTAGAACAACGCTAACATCAATAATGTAAAAGAAAAATTGTCACAAAAACAAAACCAAACAAAAAATAATAATAATCATAATAACAACCTTAAAGTAACGCATTAACCGGACTCTGAACCAATGATTCTGAAATTTTAACTAACAAAACTTGATCTGATATTACTTCTTTAAAATGCGTTTCAAGATAGTTTCCTTGTGTAAACATCTTTGGTAAAAAGGAACAAAGTTTTCTGCAGTAAAAACAAACATCAGATGTTGAGTCCACTGCTGTGTCAAGACAGCCAGTCACACTTCAAGAACACAGAAATGGGGAATGTATCAGATTCCAAGCTCTGATTGATTTGGTTGAGTTTTTACGTCTACACTCACCTCAGGTGATATGGCCGACGGGGATAACCATCCCAGGGAAGTGGGGGAAGAGGGACTTATCTAATCGTATACTGACACCACCAGAACAACAATGATGTTAAGATGGAACAGCGAGATGGCCAGTTAATATAGCGCACCCCGGGATTCGAACCCACAACCATCAGCATGTGAATCCGACGCTCAAACCAACTGAGCTAGTGGGGCCCGCTGATTCCAAGCGCATGTCCATATGTGATTTCTCCTAATCTGTGGCGTTTATCATACATGAATGTGATTATCCTGTATAGTAATGTATTGTATTGTATTGAATCGTATTGTATTGTACTGAATCGTATTGTATTGTATTGTGTTGTGTTGTATTGTATTGTATTGTACTGGATCGTATTGTATTGTATTGTGTTGTGTTGTATTGTGTTGTATTGTATTGTACTGGATCGTATTGTATTGTGTTGTGTTGCATTGTGTTGTATTGTATTGTATTGTACTAATCGTATCGTATTGTATTGCATTGTGTTGTATTGTATTGTGTTGTATTGTATTGTATTGTATTGTGTTGTATTGAATCGTATTGTATTGTATTGTGTTGTATTGTATTGTATTGTATTGTGTTGTGTTGTATTGTGTTGTGTTGTATTGTATTGCATTGCATTGTGTTGTGTTGTATTGTGTTGTATTGTGTTGTATTGTATTGTGTTGTATTGTGTTGTATTGTGTTGTGTTGTATTGTATTGTATTGTGTTGTATTGTGTTGTATTGTGTTGTGTTGTATTGTGTTGTGTTGTATTGTGTTGTATTGTGTTGTGTTGTATTGTGTTGTATTGTGTTGTATTGTGTTGTGTTGTATTGTGTTGTATTGTGTTGTGTTGTATTGTGTTGTATTGTGTTGTGTTGTATTGTGTTGTATTGTGTTGTATTGTATTGTGTTGTATTGTATTGTGTGTGTGGTGTTGTATTGTGTTGTATTGTGTTGTATTGTGTTGTATTGTATTGTGTTGTGTTGTATTGTATTGTGTTGTATTGTGTTGTGTTGTATTGTGTTGTATTGTGTTGTATTGTGTTGTGTTGTATTGTGTTGTGTTGTGTTGTTTGTATTGTGTTGTGTTGTGTTGTATTGTATTGTTGTATGTGTTGTTTGTGTTTGTATTGTGTTGTGTTGTGTGTTTGTATTGTATTGTATTGTGATTGTATTGTGTTGTAGTTGTGTTGTATTGTGTTGTATTGTGTTGTATTGTGTTGTATTGTATTGGTGTTGTATTGTATTGTTGTTGTTGATTGTGTTGTATTGTGTGTGTTGTGTTGTATTGTATTGTATTGTATTTGTGTTGTATTGTGTTGTATTGTGTTGTATTGTATTGTATTGTATTGTGTTGTATTGTATTGTATTGTGTTGTATTGTGTAGTGTTGTATTGTATTGTGTTGTATTGTGTTGTGTTGTATTGTGTTGTATTGTGTTGTTTTGTGTTGTATTGTATTGTGTTGTGTTTGTGTTGTGTTTTATTGTATTGTATTGTGTTGTATTGTGTTGTTTTGTATTGTATTGTATTGTGTTGTGTTGTGTTGTGTTTTATTGTATTGTATTGTGTTGTATTGTGTTGTATTGTATTGCATTGCATTGTGTTGTATTGTGTTGTGTTGTGTTTGTGTTGTATTGTATTGTATTGTATTGCATTGCATTGTGTTGTATTGTGTTGTATTGTGTTGTGTTGTATTGTGTTGTATTGTATTGCATTGTGTTTTGTATTGTGTTGTGTTGTGTTTGTATTGTGTTTTATGTGTATTGTATTGTGTTGTATTGTGTTGTATTTGTTGATTTGTATTGTATTGTATTGTATTGTGTTGTTTTGTTGTATTGTGTTGTGTTGTGTTGTGTTGTGTTGTCATCTTTGAGTGCGATCCTGCGTGTGATTGGTGAGTGAGCGCGCTTTGATTTGATTTACCAAGATTTAGCGCGATATAAATATTGTAATTATTATTATTATTATTATTGTGTTGTATTGTATTGTGTTGTATTGTATTGTGTTGTGTTGTGTTGTATTGTATTGTGTTGTGTTGTGTTGTGTTGTATTGTGTTGTGTTGTGTTGTGTTGTATTGTATTGTGTTGTGTTGTGTTGTATTGTGTTGTATTGTGTTGTATTGTGTTGTGTTGTGTTGTGTTGTGTTGTGTTGTATTGTGTTGTGTTGTGTTGTGTTGTGTTGTATTGTGTTGTGTTGTATTGTATTGTGTTGTGTTGTATTGTGTTGTGTTGTGTTGTGTTGTATTGTATTGTGTTGTATTGTGTTGTATTGTGTTGTATTGTGTTGTATTGTGTTGTGTTGTATTGTGTTGTGTTGTGTTGTGTTGTATTGTATTGTGTTGTATTGTGTTGTATTGTATTGTATTGCATTGTATTGTGTTGTGTTGTATTGTATTGTGTTGTATTGTATTGTGTTGTATTGTATTATGTTGTATTGTGTTGTATTGTGTTGTGTTGTATTGTGTTGTATTGTATTGTGTTGTATTGTATTGTGTTGTACTGTAATGTATTGTATTGTATTGTACTGTATTGTATTGTATTGTATTGTACTGTATTGTATTGTATTGTATTGTGTTGTATTGTATTGTACTGTATTGTATTGCATTGCATTGTATTGTATTGTGTTGTATTGTATTGTGTTGTATTGTACTGAATCGTATTGTGTTGTATTGTGTTGTGTTGTATAGTATTGTATTGTATTGTGTTGTATGCATTGTATTGTACTGAATCGTATCGTATTGTATTGTATTGTATTGCATTGTAGTGTATTGTACTGAATCGTATTGTATTGTACTGAATCGTATTGTATTGTATTGTATTGCATTGAATCGTATTGTATTGTATTGAATCGTATTGTATTGAATTGAATCGTATCGTATTGTATTGTGTTGTATTGTATTGTATCGTATTGTGTATTGTATTGTATCGTATTGTATTGTATCGTATCGTATTGTATTGTGTTGTATTGTATTGAACCGTATTGTATTGTGTTGTATTGTATTGTATTGAACCGTATCGTATTGTATTGTATTGAATCGTATTGTATTGTATTGTATCGTATTGTATCGTATCGTATTGTATTGAATCGTATTGTATTGTATTGTATTGAATCGTATTGTATTGTATTGTATAGTATTGTGTTGTATTGTA
The DNA here is from genome assembly GCA_030674185.1 of Monoplex corrugatus. Lineage (NCBI taxonomy): Eukaryota > Metazoa > Mollusca > Gastropoda > Littorinimorpha > Ranellidae > Monoplex > Monoplex corrugatus. The sequence continues at coordinate 1,983,217 of JAPXFY010000021.1, forward strand.
TTGTATTGTATTGAATCGTATTGTATTGTATCGTATCGTATCGTATTGTATTGTATTGTATTGAATCGTATCGTATCGTATTGTATTGTATTGTGTTGTATTGTATTGTGTTGTATTGTATTGTATCGTATTGTATGGATTGTATCGTATCGTATTGTATTGTGTTGTATTGTATTGAATCGTATCGTATTGTATTGTATTGTATTGTATCGTATCGTATTGTATTGTATTGAATCGTATCGTATTGTATTGTATTGTATTGTATTGTATTGTATTGCATCGTATTGTATTGTATTGAATCGTATTGTATTGTGTTGTATTGTATTGTATCGAATCGTATTGTATTGTATTGTATCGAATCGTATTGTATTGTATTGTATCGAATCGCATTGTGTTGTATTGAATCGTATTGTATTGTATTGAATCGTATTGTATTGTATTGTATTGTATTGAATCGTATTGAATCGTATTGTATTGTATTTTATTGTATTGTATTGAATCGCATTGTATTGAATCGTATTGTATTGTATTGAATCGTATTGAATCGTTTTGTATTGTATTGTATCGAATCGTATTGTATTGTATTGAATCGTATTGTATTGTATTGTATTGAATCGTATTGTTTGTATTGTATTGTTTTGAATCGTATTGAATCGTATTGTATTGTATTGAATCGCATTGTATTGAATCGTATTGTATTGTACTGTATTGTATTGAATCGTATTGTATTGAATCGTATTGTATTGAATCGTATTGTATTGTATTGTATTGAATCGTATTGTATTGAATCGTATTGTATTGAATCGTATTGTATTGAATCGTATTGTATTGCATTGAATCGTATTGTATTGAATCGTATTGTATTGTATTGAATCGTATTGTATTGTATTGAATCGTATTGTATTGTATTGAATCGTATTGTATCGTATTGTATTGTATTGAATCGTATTGTATTGTATTGTATCGTATTGTATTGAATTGTA
>JAPXFY010000021.1:1991699-1996699 GCA_030674185.1 Monoplex corrugatus
GGGGAATTAGAGCACCTGGTCACAACAGGAAAGCTGGAGGGAAAGAGAACACCAGGTAGACTCAGGGAGAAAATATTGGACGGACTTGCAGGGTGGCTGAGGACAGAGAGGGTGGGAGATGTACTTGCAGCGACAGGGGATAGATTCGTGTGGAGGGCCATGATCGCCAACGCCTTGCGGCAGGGCACGTGATGATGATGATGAGTGATCGCAGAGTACAGCCCCGTCACATGGTCTCAATCCTAGATGGAACTGTGCAGCATCATGATTATCATCACCACCCTCATCCTCTACATATTCCACCATGGGCATGCCGGGGGCTCTTTCAGTATAAATGGTATCCTCACCTTCTGGAAATGTTGTGCTAGAAATTTCCTCTTTTCTGTCACTCTCTTTGTTTCTGCTTTGTTCCTTCGCTATCTGTCATTTCTTACTACCACTTTCTACCTTGTTGGTCCATTCATCTGTATGTGTTCTATAAAGCCTTACATGATTTCTCTTACGATTATAATTACAATATTTTATATATAGCGCAAAATCTTGATAAAATCAAATCTAAGCGCTGAAACAGACACACACACACACACACACACACACACACACACACACACACACACACACACACACACACACACACACACACACACACACACACACACACACACACACACACACACACGCGGCTATAAATGGGGAGAAAGAATAAAAGCAATGGAAAATTATAGAGAGCATATTATATACAATTATATATTGCAATGTGATTCCACTCCGAGTGGAGACAGGCTGTAGAGGGGGTTGAGTGAGGTCAGGATTTTATGCAGAGGAGAAACGATTGATAATTGGGTACATGTATTGAATGCATTTCTGGCTCTAAGGAAATGAGATGTGCAGAAGTAATTCTAGGTAATTTAGACCCCTTTTTATGTATGTTTTAGTGACCATAATTATGAGTGTGTTTTTATTCAGGTTTGTTTCTTTTACTCCTCTGGTGATAAATTGGACGGAATGGTGGACGCGGGTTGTGATCTTGGATTGTGTGTGAGGGTGAACAGATGTGTGTGTGTGTGAGGGTGAACAGATGTGTGTGTGTGTGTGTGTGTGTGTGTGTGTGTGTGTGTGTGTGTGTGTGTGTGTGAGTGTGTGTGTGTGTGTGTGTGTGTGTGTGTGTGTGTGTGTGTGTGTGTGTGTGTGTATATATATGTGTGTGTGTGTGTGTGTGTGTTGTGTGTGTGTGTGTGTGTGTGTGTGTGTGTGTGTGTGTGTGTGTGTGTGTGTGTGTGTGTTGTGTGTGTGTGTGTGTGTGTGTGTGTGTGTGTGTGTGTGTGTGTGTGTTGTGTGTGTGTGTGTTTGTATGTGTGTGTGTGTGTGTGTGTGTTTATATATATATATATTTGTGTGTGTGTGTGTGTGTGTGTGTGTGTGTGTTGTGTGTGTGTGTGTGTGTGTGTGTGTGTGTGTGTGTGTGTGTGTGTGTGTGTGTGTGTGTGTGTCCTTTTCTGTCTCCTGTGGGGTCTGGCCTGGCGTACTCTGAGATGGTTGTAGCCCTGATATGCTCTGCACAGTCGGTTGGGCTTTAGCCTTTGACTCCCTCACCCTGTCCACCAGCATCCTGCATTGCCAACCATGCTAGCAAAGCAAAAACGTAACCCTTTGATTCCCTCACCCTAGCCACCAGTTTCCTGCATGAAGTTGGTGGATAGGGTGAGGGAGTCAAAGGGTTAAGTTTTTGTAGTTGGTGGATAGGGTGAGGGAGTCAAAGGGTTAAGTTTTGTAGTTGGTAGATAGGGTGAGGGAGTCAAAGGGTTAAGTTTCAAAGATAATAATAATAATAATAGTTACAATATTTATATAGCGCAAAATCTTGATAGAAAAATCAAATCTAAGCGGGGATCAAAGGGTTAAACAATAAGAACAGTAACAATAACGATCCTCAACATCACATTGTGAAAAACTGTCCAACATTCTTTGGCCTTTAATATTGCGAAGGAAATGGAGAGCTGAGAGCAGTTTCAGTTTCAGACTATGTTTTACCCAGTCTATATTTTATACTGGTATTTTATCAGCCAACCGCTGGAATAATCTTGGTTACATGTAAATGACATGTGTATGTGTGTATCTTACCTTCAAAAAAGGAACATACATACAAAGTCAATAAATAAATAATGAAAGGTTTGAATTACAACACAACTAGCCATTCTGTATAAACTTGTCTCACATGACAGAACCCCTTCCCCCAGTCAATGCCCAAATGCTCTGCTGTCTATCAACTAGGTGAAGACAACATTTTCTTTATCATAGATAGGTATGTAAGTGAGTTAGTTAGTAAGTAAGTAAGTAAGTAAACAAACAAACAAGCAAGCAAGCAAGCAAGTAAGTAAGTAAGTAAGTAAGTAAGCATGCAAGCATGCAAGCAAGCAAGCAAGCAAGTAAGCAAGCAAGCAAGCAAGCAAGTAAGTAGTAAGTAAGTAAGTAAGTAAGTAAGTAAGTAAGTAAGCATGCAAGCATGCAAGCAAGCAAGCAAGCAAGTAAGCAAGCAAGCAAGCAAGCAAGCAAGTAAGTAAGTAAGTAAGTAAGTAAGTAAGTAAAAGTGAGTAAAAAGCAAGCAAGCAAGCAAGTAAGTAAGTAAGTAAGTAAATTAGTAAGTAAGTACATGCAAGTAAGTAAGTAATCAAGCAAGCAAGCAAGCATGCAAGTAAGCAAGCAAGCAAGCAAGTAAGTAAGTAAGTAAGCAAGCAAGCAAGCAAGCAAGCAAGCAAGCAAGCAAGTAAGTAAGTAAAAAGTAAGCAAGCAAGCAAGTAAGTAAGCAAGCAAGCAAGCAAGCAAGCAAGCAAGCAAGTTAGAACAGTAGAACCGAACAACTGTACATTTTACCAGTAATGGCTTGACTGTCTGTTTTATGTTCACAGAACCATTATAATATATGACGACGGCCCATTGCCTTGACCAACGTTCACCTTCCACATGCCTCAGCCCTCGGCTCACAGGTAAAATCGACGATCCTTCCTAATGGCCCTTTGACGATGTGGCCGCGCCACCACCCGCTAGGGGGCGTCGTGACTGCAGACAGACGCAGCAGGAGCCTAACAGCTTGAAGGCTCCCTCCTTTCTTGTTGTTGACTTTAACCCCTTCACTGCCGCACCCTGTCCACCAGCTTCATGTATTGCCAACCATGCTAGCGAAGCAAAAACTTAACCCTTTGATTCTCTCACCCTATCCACCAGCATCCGGCATTGCCAACCATGCTAGCGAAGCAAAAACTTAACCCTTTGACTCTCTCATCCTATCCACCAGCTTCCTGCTGGAGCGCGATTCTTCACTTGTTCTCCCCCTTTCTTTCTCTCTCTCTCTCCCCCCTCTCTCTCCCCCCCTCTCTCTCTTCCCTCTCTCTCTCTCTCTCGGATAGGTTGAGAGAATCAAAGGGTTAAGTTTTTTGGTGGATAGGGTGAGGGAATCAAAGGGTTAAGTTTTTGGTGGATAGGGTGGATAGGGTGGATAGGGTGGATAGGGTGAGGGAATCAAAGGGTTAAGTTTTTGGTGGAGGATAGGGTGACAGAATCAAAGGGTTAAGTTTTTGGAGGATAGGATGAGAGAATAAAAGGGTTAATTTTTTGGTGGATAGGGTGGATAGGGTGAGGGAATCAAAGGGTTAAGTTTTTGGTGGAGGATAGGGTGTGGGAATCAAAGGGTTAAGTTTTTGGTGGAGGATAGGGTGAGGGAATCAAAGGGTTAAGTTTTTGGTGGATAGGCTGGATAGGGTGAGGGAATCAAAGGGTTACGTTTTTTGCAATTGTTGGGTTAGGGTGCGGGGAGCCAAAGGGTTAAAACATCCGTGGCGAATCGAGGATTCATTCGATTGTGGGATTATGTACACGTCTGTGGTCGCCCTGGCGTGTCCAAACACTAACAGCGAGTGTCGTCTTCACGGCTAGGGGGAAAACGTTTGCATCACGCAGAGAAACTTTATTCTGCCGACCGCCTTAACGCTGTTCTGCCGCTCCCACTATATATAGGCGTCCTTCAGTCTCGGAAGACTATGGAGTTGCGCTCTGGTGCAGCGTCAGGTGTGGCTGGCCAGTCCGACGCGGGAATGACAGTCCCTGTGGCAGAGGGCACAGATGAAGTCTGACGCTGGTCTGTCTGCCTGGGCTGCAGCCTTTCTTCTCGTTCTCTTTTCCTCGTGCCGCTGAGCGAGTGTCTCTTCGAACTTGGAGAGACCTTTCTGCACAGTCTGTCTTCAGGCTGACCGTTCGAGGGCTGTTGCTTCCCAGTTGTCCTTGTCGATATTCAAGGCTTTTAGGTCCCTCTTGCACACGTCTTTGAATCTCAGCTGTGGTCTGCCTGTGGGACGTTTTCCCTGCACAAGTTCTCCGTAGAGGAGGTCTTTGGGGATCCGTCCGTCGTCCATGCGAACGGCATGGCCAAGCCAGCGCATGCGTCTCTGTTTCAGGTTAATCCTGGTTAATTTGCTGGGAGATTCGAGTGGAGCGTATATGAAATTGCCCGAGTGCTATGAACTGAACCCACCCTTGAGCAAACTCCAAACCCCGAGCTCTAAATTTCTTAGAGGTGTTAGACTTTTGGCTCCAAAACGTGGATGCCGTTGTGTTAGAAGTACCATGCATTTGGTATTCTTTTTACCTTACCGATACGGACATGGATGTCGACATCTTGGAACAAACTTCCTCTCTCAGTCCGTCAGCAACCTACTTTTGTCTCCTTCAAGTCCGCTCTCAAAACTCACCTTTTCTCCTCTGCATAAATCCTGACCTCACTCAACCCCCTCTGCAGCCTGTCTCCACTCGGAGGGGAATCACATTGTAATATATAATTGTATATAATAATAATATGCTGTCTATAATTTTCCATTGCTTTTATTCTTTCTCCCCATTTATAGCCATGCGTGTTTGTGTGTGTGTGTGTGTGTGTGTGTGTGTGTGTGTGCGTGCGGCGTGCGTGCGTGGTGTGTGCGTGCGTGCGTATGTGTGTGTCTGTTTCAGCG
>JAPXFY010000021.1:2001699-2006366 GCA_030674185.1 Monoplex corrugatus
TGGCTTCTGTTGTTTAATGACTGTCATGTTGTGTTCACTGGTGTAGCCCCCCCTACCCCCACCTCCCCCATGGGGATATCGGGGGATCTCTCAATATAAGTAGTATCCCCACCTACTGGAAATTCTGTGCTAGAAATTTCCTTTCTGTCACTCTCTTTGTTTCTTTCTTCTTCCTTTGCTTTCTGTCATTTCTTCCTATCATTTTTTGCCTTGCTGGTTCATTCACCTGTATGTGTTTGGTGAAGTCTTACGTGCTTTTTGTTAGGATTGATGATAATCGTGAGCATGTGCTAAGTGCACTGTTGGCTTTTAGGAAATGAGACACAGAAGCACTCATGCAGGCGGCCTCCATGATTCAGGCTACAGACTGTGACAGCAGACAAGTTGTCTTCTTGTCTGATGCCCTCTCCGTGCTGCAGGCATGCCAGAACAACACGCTCCCCCTCCTGTCTAGAGCTCTGCACCAGGTTGCCACAACCGGAAGAGCAGTTCTGCAGTGGATTCCAGCCCACTGCGGAGTCTCCGGGAATGAGCGAGCTGATATCTTTGTTAAGGAGGGAGCCAGAGAAGAACAACCTAACAACAGCGTCAGCTACAGTGAGAAGAGGAGCATCATCAGGGCGCTTTCCATGCCGAGACGACACAGGGATGACTACCACCTGTTGTCTAGAGAGCAGCAAGTTGTCCTGGTGAGGTTGCGCACTGGTCACAATAGGCTGAACAGCCACATGTACCACAAACTGAAGCTGGCGCCCTTCCCAACATGTCCCTGCGGTCAAGTAGACCAAACCACGGAGCATATACTCCAAAGATGCCCCCTTCACCAGGTGGCAAGACAGGACGTGTGGCCGACAGACACTCCGCTGACAACCAAACTCCATGGCTGCAGACAGGAGCTGGAAAAGACGGCTGAATTCATCGCCCGGACTCAGATGATTGTGTAGCAGCGTACGCCAAGAAGAAGAAGAAGAGGAAATGAGATATACAGAAACAATTTTAGTTGGTTTGGGCGAGTTTTGATATTTGTGTCCTTAGTTATGTTTAAATTTGTATTCAGGTATTTTTCTAAATCCCCTGTGTGATAAATTGGACGGAGTGGTCAACGCCAGGGGCATCTTAGATTATGTACGTGAATGCATTGATATGTGTACTTCATTTTCTTTTCAAGTTGACGGATGGTGTATGTTGGGAAAAAGTTAGAGCCTGATATAGATCTACGTAGTTGGCTGGGTTTTAAAACAAAAACAACAATAACAATGGTGTAGGACAAGGGCTGGAGCTTTTCTGTGTGTTATTGTGTGGCGTTGAATGTTTTGAATATGCCATGATAAAGCTCTGTAGCTGCTTACTGTTTGTCTGTCTCTGTCTCCTCCACCCCACCCTCCTCCGTTCTCTCTGTCTGTCTTACTAGTCCTCCTGTTTTTCCGTCTTTTTCTGTCTGTCTCTTTGTCTTCCTGTTTTCCCGTCTTTTTCTGTCTGTCTCTTTGTCTTCGTGTTTTATATAAGACTGTTCAAAGGTCAGCTGACATTATCATTGCTAAATAATAAAATCTCAAGCTTCAAATCTGTCTGAGTGTTTGTATCACTGTCTACCCTTCTGTACCTATCTTTATCTGTTTGACTCGCTCATAGAAACGTTCTGAACCGTTTATGCATGGATATTTCATCATTATCATCATCAGATGCCTTGCCGCATGGCGTTGGCGGTTATGGACTTCCATATGTCTCTATCTCTTGTTGCCTCAAGCATCTCTTCCACCCTCCTTGTGTTCAGCCACTCTGCAAGTCCGTCTAGTATCTTCTCCCTGGGTCTACCTGGTGCTCTCTTTCCCTCCAGCTTTCCCGTTGTGACCAGGTGCTCAAATTCCCCTTTCCTCATAAAATGCCTGTCTTTTCCTAATCTTCCTTATGAGTGATCTACTTGTGTCTGCCTCCATCAAGACTGTCTCATTTGTTTGTTTGTTTTTTGTTTTTTTGCTGTCCATGGAACTCTCAACATTCTTCTCAGAAACCACATCTCGGCTGCCTCAATCTTGTTCTAACTTTGCTTGTTGACTGTCCACGCCTCACAACAGTATAACAGTATTGGTTCTATATAACATTCAAGGACTCTCTTCCTGATGTTAATTGATAGGCATTTGTTGGTAAGAATGCTTGTCATCTTCTTGAATGCTGTTTTGGCATGGCCTGCTGGCTATTTCTGATGTGCATGGATATTTACCAGAGTTTAATCTCTGAGTATAGAGAGATCTTTACTTGATTTGAACTCAGGTCCAGCACAATGAAAAGACTGGAAAAGATGCCTTCTATATTGCGTTTTTAAACATACGTGACCCCAGAAGCCAAAATGACTGAATGGGGATTGTCAGTTACTTCTTTTCCAATAGACTGTCACCGAACTGTGAGCTGCATTTCAACATCTTATCGCAAATCACATAAATTTTTAAAGAGAATAATTTTTCCCGAAAAAGCGAGATCGTTAAAATGGGTTGATCAACTTGTTCTTTATTCTCTGAAAAGGGAGACGGGAAACCATTCAGAGAGGAGAAATTGTCAGAAGCACCTGGAACTTGTCAAACATCACAAGGTGTGAAAACTGATAATGGAGAGGGGTTTTCCTCTTGTCACTATAAATGCCATATGAAAGGACAGTGTGAAGGAATTTTATTGTCTGACAATTTGTTTCGCTTGGAGCAGTTTGTAAGGACTGAAATGTTATGATCAGGTCGCTCTTGTTGTTGCTAATTGTTGTGTTGTGTTGGAGAAGTTTGAGCAGCATTAAAAACAGGGATAACCACCACCACCACCACCACCACCACCACCACCACCACCACCACCACCACCACCACCACCACCACCACCACCACACATCACCACTACCACCATCACGCCACCACCACCATCATATCAACAGCAGCAACAGCAGCAGCAACAACAACAAACCATCCAACCAACCGACCGACCAACCAACCAAAGAAACTCTCTCCACACACTCAAACACACACACACACACACACACACACACACACACACACACACACACACACACACACACACACACACATCATCATCATCATCATCGTCATCAAGTGCCCTGCCGCATGGAGTTGGCGACCATGGACTTCCATCCATCTCTATCTCTCGTTGCCCCTAGCATCTCCCCCACCCTCCTCATCCTCAGCCACTCTGCAAGTCCGTCCAGCATTCTCTCCCTGGGTCTACCTGGTGCTCTCTTTCCCTCCAGCTTTCCCGTTGTGACCAGGTGCTCCAAATCCCCCTTCCTTATAAAATGGCCTATAAATGTTGCCTGTCTTTTCCTAATCTTCCTTATGAGTGATCTACTTGTGTCTGCCTCCGTCAAGACTGTCTCGTTTGTTTTCTTTGCTGTCCAAGGAACTGTCAACATTCTTCTTAGAAACCACATCTCGGCTGCCTCAACACACACAAACAAACAAACAAGCAAACAAACAAACAAGCAAACAAACAAACAAACAAACAAGCAAACAAACAAGCAAACAAACAAACAAACAAACAAACAAACAAACAAACAAACAACAACAAAACCGATGTATTTGCGGACATCTCTTTTCGTTTCTCTGGATGGAGCCAAGTGTTGAAAGCTGGTGGACAGGGTGAGGGAGTCAAAGGGTTAAAGTTTTTGCAGTCGATGGATAGCTGGCGGGAATCCAAGGGTTAAGCTTGTATTTTAAAGGCCAGCTGACAGCGACATGTTTTGAACCTTTGGCGCTAAGCCAGCCCCGCCACCCGATACGCCTGTAAGGTGCGCGAACGAAACGCTTATACGGGGTTAGCTCCCTTTGTAGTCTTCACAGAGTTCTCTTCCCTTTAATGAACAAACTGGTTGGCAGGGATTAAGGGGAGATCAACGCGCAAATTGGCCTGTCAGGTGAGAACCCCCCCTCTTCCTCTTCCTTCTCTCTGCATCGCTGCATACCTGAGTTTGGCTTCAGTGGTTTTTGTTGGCGGGAAAACAATCTCTGGAAACAATTACGCTAGATCTATATATCTATAGTTTGGTGTCTGAAGGATATGAGATTTGATAGGATGGGATGTTATGGTGTGGTATGGTGTGGTGTGGTGTGGTATTGGATAGTATGGCATGGCTTGGTGTGGTATGGTGTGGTATGGTGTGGTGTGGTGTGGTGTGGTTGGTGGTATTGGATAGTATGGCATGGCTTGTGTGGTATGGTTGGTGTTGGTTGTGGGTGTGGTTGTGGTTGGTAGATGGTGGTGTGTGGTATGTGGTATGGTTGGTTGGTGTGGTGTGGTAGTGGTTGGTAGTATGGTGTTGTGTGTTGGTGTGGTATGGTGTGGTGTGTGTGGTGTGGTATGGTGATGGCATGGCTTGTTGGTTGTGTGGTGTGGTGTGGTATTGTGTGGTATTGGATAGTATGGCATGGCTTGGTGTGGTATGGTGTGGTATGGTGTGGTGTGGTATGGTGTATGGTGTGGTATTGGATAGTATGGCATGGCTTGGTGTGGTATGGTGTGGTATGTGTGTGGTATGGTGTGTATTGTGTGGTATTGGATAGTATGGCATGGCTTGGTTGTGGTATGGTGTGGTAGTGGTTGGTATGGTATGGTGTGGTGTGGTATTGGATAGTATGGCATGGCTTGGTGTGGTATGGTGTGGTGTGTGATGGTGT
>JAPXFY010000021.1:2006466-2018966 GCA_030674185.1 Monoplex corrugatus
TGATAGTAATACTGTGTTGAGTTTAGCGTAATGATAGTAATATTGTGTTGAGTTTAGCGTAATGATAGTAATACTGTGTTGAGTTTAGAGTAATGATAGTAATACTGTGTTGAGTTTAGAGTAATGATAGTAATACTGTGTTGAGTTTAGCGTAATGATAGTAATATTGTGTTGAGTTTAGCGTAATGATAGTAATATTGTGTTGAGTTTAGAGTAATGATAGTAATACAGTGTTGAGTTTAGCGTAATGATAGTAATATTGTGTTGAGTTTAGCGTAATGATAGTAATATTGTGTTGAGTTTAGAGTAATGATAGTAATACTGTGTTGAGTTTAGAGTAATGATAGTAATATTGTGTTGAGTTTAGCGTAATGATAGTAATATTGTGTTGAGTTTTAGCGTAATGATAGTAATATTGTGTTGAGTTTAGAGTAATGATAGTAATACTGTGTTGAGTTTAGCGTAATGATAGTAATATTGTGTTGAGTTTAGCGTAATGATAGTAATACTGTGTTGAGTTTAGCGTAATGATAGTAATACTGTGTTGAGTTTAGCGTAATGATAGTAATACTGTGTTGAGTTTAGCGTAATGCTAGTAATACTGTGTTGAGTTTAGCGTAATGATAGTAATATTGTGTTGAGTTTAGCGTAATGATAGTAATATTGTGTTGAGTTTAGCGTAATGATAGTAATATTGTGTTGAGTTTAGCGTAATGATAGTAATACTGTGTTGAGTTTAGCGTAGTGATAGTAATATTGTGTTGAGTTTAGCGTAATGCTAGTAATACTGTGTTGAGTTTAGCGTATTGACAGTAATACTAAGTGTGTTGAGTTGAAATCTTAATCTTTTCGCGTAATGACAGTACTGTTGACGACAACAATATGTAGCAGTGGCAATGACAACATTACATGTAATTACAAATAATATTATATCTATAACAACAAGAGTTGATAGTAATAACGATAAGAATAGTAATAACAAAACAGCAAATGATATGATGCTGTTTACACCATGATGACAACCACGAGAACACGAATGACAAAGAGAAAGACGACACCACTACTACTACACACTACTACTACTACTACCACTACTATTACTGCTACTACTGCTGCTGCTACTACTACTACTACTACTAGTACTACGACGACGACTACTACTACTACTGCTACTATTACCACCACTACTACTACTACTACTACTACTGCTGCTGCTGCTGCTGCTGCTACTGCTACTACTGCTGCTACTACTACTTCTACCATTACAATTACTACTACTACTACTACTGCTACTACTACAACTGCTACTACTGCTACTGCTACTAGTACTACTACTTCTACCATTACAATTACTACTACTACTACTGCTACTGCTGCTACTACTACTACTACACTCTACTACTATTACTCCACTACTACTACTACTGCTACTACTACAACTACTACTACTACTACTACTACTACACACTACTACTGCTGCAGCTACTATTACTACTACTACTACTGCTACTAGTGCTACTACTACTGCTGCTGCTGCTGCTACTACTACTGCTACCACCACTACTGCTACTACTACTACTACTACTGTTACTACCTACTACTACTACTGCTGCTACTACTACTACTGCTGCTGCTGCTACTACTACTACTACTTCTTCTACTACCACTACTACTTCTACTACCACTACTACTACTACTTCTACTACCACTACTACTACTACTGCTACTTCTACTACCACTACTACTACTACTTCTACTACTACTTCTACTACCACTACTACTACTACTACTACTTCTACTACCACTACTACTACCACTACTACTTCTACTACCACTACTACTACTACTACTTCTACTACCACTTCTACTACCACTACTACTTCTACTACCACTACTACTACTACTACTACTTCTACTACCACTACTACTACTACTAATACTACTTCTACTACCACTACTACTACTACTACTACTTCTACTACCACTACTACTACTACTGCTACTTCTACTACCACTACTACTACCACTACTACTTCTACTACCACTACTACTACCACTACTACTTCTACTACCACTACTACTACCACTACTACTTCTACTACCACTACTACTACCACTACTACTTCTACTACCACTACTACTACTACTGCTACTTCTACTACCACTACTAATAGCAATGATGATAACAACAATAACACCACCACCACAACCACCACCACCACCACCACCACCACCACCACCACCAAAACAACAGCAACAAGAACAAGAACAACAGTGATAATAATATAATAATAGTAATAATAATAATGATAATAATAACACAACAATAATAACAACGATGATAACAGTAATGATAACTACAGCAACAATAATGAGAGTGATAAAAAATATAATAACATTACTACTACTATTACTGCTATTACTTCTATTATACTACTATTACTACTACTACTACTATTACTACTACTACTATTACTACTATTGCTACTACTACTACTACTATCACTACTACTACTATCACTACTACCACTATTACTACTACTACTATTACTACTATATTACTACTACTACTACTACTACTATTATTACTACTACTACTACTACTACTACTATATTACTACTACTGCTACTATTACTACTACTACTACTAACTACTACTACTATTACTACTACTATTACTACTACTACTATATTACTATTACTACTACTATATTACTATTACTACTACTACTACTACTACTATATTACTATTACTACTACTATATTACTATTACACTATTTACTATTACTACTATATTACTATTACTACTATATTACTATTACTACTACTATATTACTATTACTACTATATTATACTACTATATTACTATTACTACTACTATATTACATACTACTATATTACTATTACTACTATATACTATATACTATATTACTATACTACTACTTCTATATTACTATTACTACTTCTACTATACTATACTACTATATACTATACTTCTATAACTATATCTATATATATTTACAACTATATACTATTATATAAATATTAACATAATACTATACATATACTATTACTCTATATTATATTACTATTATTACTATTACTACTAATTACTATACTACTATATTACTATTACTACTAATTCTATACTACTATTATATTACATACTACTATATATACTATATTACACTATATTTACTATACTATATATTACTATTACTAACATTACATACTACATATACTATTACTATATATTACTATACTACATATTACTATTACTACATATTACTATTATACTATATTACTTACTACTATAACTATACTACTATATTATTTACTATATATTACTATACTACTATATACTATACTACTATATTATATACTATATTACTATTACTACTTATTACTATATACATATAATACTATATTACTATTACTAAAATTACTATTACTACTATATTACTATTACTACTACTATAATTACTACTATATTACTAACTATATATACTATTACTACTACTATAATTATATTAATACTACTATTCTATTACTACTATCTAATACTACTAATATTACTATACTATACATATTACTATTACTACTACTATACTTACTATACTAATTATATTACTACTACTAATATACTATTACTACTATACTAATTACTATTACTACTATATTACTATTTCTATATTACATTACTACTAATACATCTATAATTACTATTACACTACTATATACTATTACTACTAATATTACTATTACTACTATATTACTATTACTACTATATTATACACTACTATAATATATACTACTATATATATTACTATACTACTACTACTATATTACACTATACTATACTAATTACTATATACTAATTACTATTACTACTATATACTACTATATTACTATTTACTATATCTACACTACTACTATATTACTACTACTAAATACTATTACACTAACTATATTACTAATTACTACTAACTATATTATACTACTACTATATTACTACTATAACTATATACACTATATACTATATCACTATATTACTTACTAATTACTACTATATACATACATATTACATATATTATACTACTATTATACTAACTACTATATACTATTACTACATTATTACTACTACTACTTATTACTTACTACTAATACTATACTACTATATTACTACTAACTATATTACTATACTACTATATTACTACTACTACTATATACTACTACTACTATACTATTACTACACTATACTATACTACTACTATATATTACTACTATATACTACTACTACTATATTACTACTACTAATACTATATACTACTACTATAAACTACTTACTACTACTACTCACTATCATACTAAATACACTACTACTACTATTATATACATACTATATACTATACTACTATTAATACTACAACTACTACTATACTATTACTACTAATTACTACTACTACTAATATATACTACAATACACTACTACACTACTATTACTACTATACTACTACTACTACTACTAACTATACTACTATACATTACTACTATATTACTATACTACTACTATATTACTATACTACTACATATACTACTACACTACATACTACTATAACTACACATATTACTACTACTTATTACACTATACTATTAACTAAATATTACTACTATATATACTATTACTACATTTACTATTACTACTACTTTACACTACTATATTACTACTACTACTACTTACTATTACTACTATCTACTACTATATACATACTAACTACTATACTACTACTATAACTATTATTACTATACTACTACTACTATTACTACTACTACTATATACTACTACTACTATACTACTACTACTATTACTACTACTATATACTACTACTACTATATTACTACTACTATACTACTACTACTCATATTACTACTACTATTACTACTATACTACTACTACTATACTACTATATACTACACTATTACTACTACTACTACTACTACTACTATTACTACTACTACTACTACTATATTACTACTACTACTACTACTGCTGCTAGCGATAACACTGATGTTGACAATAATAATGGCGATGATGATGGCAACAACATCAGAGCAACACAGCACATTATGATAATGATAATGCTAAAAATAATGATGATAATGATATTAACAACATCAACAACAGCAGCAACAGCAGCAGGAGCAACAACAACAACAATAATACCACCACCACCACCACTACTACTTCTATTACTACTACAACTACTATACTACTACTACAACTACTATACTACTACTACTACTATTACTACTATTATTACTACTGTTGCTGCTGCTACTACTACTACCACTGCTGCTGCTGCTGCTGATAATAATAAGAACATTAACAATGTACGAACAATAATGAACAGCAATGATGTTGGCGATAATGTTGATATCTATTATGGTACTGTATTTTATTGTATTGCGTTGTGTTGTATTCATCATTATCATCATCAGGTGCCCTGCCGCATGACGTTGGCGACCATGGACTTCCAACCATCTCTATCTCTCGTTGCCCCTAGTATCTCCCCCACCCTCCTCATCCCCAGCCACTCTGCAAGTCCGTCCAGCATTCTCTCCCTGGGTCTACCTGGTGCTCTCTTTCCCTCCAGCTTTCCCGTTGTGACCAGGTGCTCCAAATCCCCCTTCCTCATAAAATGGCCTATAAATGTTGAAAATTTACGTATATTCATATTTTCAGTCCTGTTTTAGTCTGAATACCATGTATACCAATGGACGTTAAATCGAAGGAGACAGAAACAAAGAGAAAGACACAGATAGACAGAGTGACGGACAGACTGACAGACAGAACGGAGACAGACGACAGACATGACAGACAGACAGACTACAGACAGACACATATACATACAAACAGACAACACACATAATACAACACAGACACAGACACCACACATAAACACACACACACACACACAACACACACAAACACACATAAACACACACACAAAACACACACACACACAAATACGCACACACACTTACAAACACACATAAACACGCACACATAAACACACACACAAAAACACATAAACACATAACACACACACACACACACACACACACACACACACACACACACACACACACACACACACACACCACACAACACACACACACACACACACACACACTACAAACACACACACACAACACACACACACACACACACACACACACACACACACACACACACACACCACACACACACACACACACACACACACACACAGAATCTTACGGCTACGGCGGTCGATATTCCTTTTTCTATTTTTTAATTTTCGGGTGATTAAATTGAACACCTTTTCAAGAGCAAACAGCTTTTTGTGCCGCGCGCGTGTGTTTGGGGATTACACGCAGATGGCTGTTCCCTATCCATTACTCGCATATGTTCTG
Source organism: Monoplex corrugatus (assembly GCA_030674185.1). Taxonomy (NCBI): domain Eukaryota; kingdom Metazoa; phylum Mollusca; class Gastropoda; order Littorinimorpha; family Ranellidae; genus Monoplex; species Monoplex corrugatus. The sequence goes on from JAPXFY010000021.1 coordinate 2,012,924, forward strand.
ATGTGATATTCAGTGACTACATTTATGGTACGAAGTTAAACAATAAATCGCAGCTTCAATTTCAGTTGTGAAGAGTGTACATTTCCAGGTTTCAAAAGCAGCAAAAGTTGACCTTCCTGTGGAGACCAGTCAGCGACAAAATGCTCTTTGTTTCTCAGTAGTAAGCTACGGCCCAATTTCACTTTTTTTTTTTCAGAGGCAGTATAAGTTTAACAGGCGGTAGAGATTATGCGGCAGAATGAAATGGCCGTCGCTACAGTTGGTGATCGTTTCTAGTTACAGTGTCAATTTTCTGAAGCACGTTTATTTTATCACACATAGATTATCAAATAGCTGTTAAAATGCCCCTCACCTAACAATACGGCAGTGCAGTTTGACTCTAAGTTACCAAATTCAAAACAAGTGTGACTGCCCGCGTTCAAGCAATCAGGAACCAGAAAAAAAAACCCCCACGAAAATAGAATAAGAAGGCGTATTTAATACAACAAAGCGCTTGTCTTGTTGTATCAAATACGCATTCTTATTCTTTTCTCGTTTTTTTTTTTTATGGTTTCTGAGTTACCAAGTCAACAAGAAACACTTAAAGTTGCTAGATATGATTAGGACCCAGAGGAACAATGCCCCACCGCTGGCCGAACAATCACCTCCCAATTTCCCGACACCAAACGGTGGCCATTTCACCAAGTAAAGACAGGCCGTCCATGCGCTGCATCATCACTGGGACCCAGTCATCAGTTACTTTGTTCACGAACCAAATGGCAAGGCGTGGAGATTACACAGCCCGGGACATGGCCACATTGTCACACAACACGCACCAGGCAGGTCCAACAATGTGTTACACACAGATAATGGATCCAAATAACACAATGTATTACACACACACAGATAATGGATCCAAATAACACAATGTATTACACACACACAGATAATGGATCCAAATAACACAATGTATTACACACACACAGCTAATGATCCAAATAACACAATGTATTACACACACACACAGATAATGGATCCAAATAACACAATGTATTACACACATACACAGATAATGGATCCAAATAACACAATGTATTACACACACACAGATAATGGATCCAAATAACACAATGTATTACACACAACACAGATAATGATCCAAATAACACAATGTATTACACACACACAGATAATGGATCCAAATAACACAATGTATTACACACCACACAGATAATGATCCAAATAAACACAATGTATTACACACACCACAATAATGATCCAAATAACACAATGTATAACACACACAGATAATGGATCCAAATAACACAATGTATTACACACACACAGATAATGGATCCAAATAACACAATGTATTACACACACACACAGATAATGATCCAAATAACACAATGTATTACACACACACACAATAAGATCCAAATAAAAATGTATTACACACAGAGATAATTCAATAACACAATGTATTACACACACACAGATAATGATCCAAATAACACAATGTATTACACACACACAGATAATGATCCAAATAACACAATGTATTACACAACACAGTAATGATCCAAATAACACAATGTATTCACACACACACAATAATGATCCAAATAACACAATGTATTACACACACAGATAATGATCCAAATAACACAATGTATTACACAACACACAATAATGATCCAAATAACACAATGTATACACACACACAGATAATGGCAAACCAATGTTTTACACACAAATAATGATCCAATAACACAATGTATTACACACACAGATAATGATCCAAATAACACAATGTATTACACACACACAAGAATAATGATCCAAATAACACAATGTATTACACACACAAGATAATGATCCAAATAACACAATGTATTACACACACACACCAGATAAGATGATCCAAATAACACAATTATGTATTACACACCATAACAGATAATGAATCCAAATAACACAATTGATAATACACAACACACAAGATAATGATCCAAATAACACAATTACACACAGATAATATCACAATAACACAATGATCACACAAGATAGATCCAAATAACACAATGTATTACACACACAGATAATGGATCCAAATAACACAATGTATTACACACACACACAGATAATGATCCAAATAACACAATGTATTACACACACACAGATAATGATCCAAATAACACAATGTATATACACACACACACAGATAATGATCCAAATAACACAATGTATTACACACACAGATAATGATCCAAATAACACAATGTATTACACACACACACAGATAATGGATTCAAATAACACAATGTATTACACACACACAGATAATGATCCAAATAACACAATGTATTACACAACACACAGATAATGATCCAAATAACACAATGTATTACACACACACAGATAATGATTCAAATAACACAATGTATTACACACACCACAGATAATGATCCAAATAACACAATGTATTACACACACACAGATAATGATCCAAATAACACAATGTATTACACACACACAGATAATGATCCAAATAACACAATGTATTACACACACACAGATAATGGATCCAAATAACACAATGTATTACACACACACAAGATAATGATCCAAATAACACAATGTATTACACACACACACAGATAATGATCCAAATAACACAATGTATTACACAACACACAGATAATGATCCAAATAACACAATGTATTACACACACACAAGATAATGGATCCAAATAACACAATGTATTACACACACACAGATAATGATCCAAATAACACAATGTATTACACCACACACAGATAATGATCCAAATAACACAATGTATTACACACACACAGAGATAATGATCCAAATAACACAATGTATTACACACACAGATAATGATCCAAATAACACAATGTATACACACACACAGAGTAATGATCCAAATAACACAATGTTTTACACACACAGATAATGATCCAAATAACACAATGTATACACACACACAGATAATGATCCAAATAACACAATGTATTACACACACACAAGATAATAGATCCAAATAACACAATGTATTACACACACAGATAATGATCCAAATACACAATGTATTACACACACACAGATAAGATCCAAATAACACAATGTATTACACACACAGATAATGATCCAAATAACACAATGTATTACACACACACAGATAATGGATCCAAATAACACAATGTATTACACACACAGATAATGGATCCAAAAACACAATGTATTACACACAGATGCAATAAATGATCAACACACACAATGATTACCACACACACAATAATGATCCAAATAACACAATGTATTACACACACACACAGATAATGATCCAAATAACACAATGTATTACACACACACAGATAATGATCCAAATAACACAATGTATTACACACACACACAGATAATGATCCAAATAACACAATGTATTACACACAACAGATAATGATCCAAATAACACAATGTATTACACACACAGATATGATCCAAATAACACAATGTATTACACACACACAGATAATGATCCAAATAACACATGTATCAACCAGATATACAAACACAAACACACACAGATAATGATCCAAATAACACAATGTATTACACACACACAGATAATGATCCAAATAACACAATGTATTACACACACACAGATAATGGATCCAAATAACACAATGTATTACACACACACAGATAATGATTCAAATAACACAATGTATTACACACACACAGATAATGGATCCAAATAACACAATGTATTACACACACACACAGATAATGATCCAAATAACACAATGTATTACACACACACAGATAATGATCCAAATAACACAATGTATTACACACACACACAGATAATGGATCCAAATAACACAATGTACTACACACACACAGATAATGATCCAAATATCACAATGTATTACACACACACACAGATAATGGATCCAAATAACACAATGTATTACACACACACACACAGATAATGGATCGAAATAACACAATGTATTACACACTCACACAGATAATGGATCCAAATAACACAATGTATTACACACACTGATAATGGATCCAAATAACGCAATGTATTACGCACACACAGATAATGGATCCAAATAACACAATGTATTACACACACAGATAATGGATCCAACTAACAACAGACTTCAATGCAATTCGTTGCTCGTTTTTAATGTTGGTTTTGGTTTTCAGAAAGTCATCATCATCAGGTGCCCTGCCGCGTGGCGTTGGCGACCATGGACTTCCAACCATCTCTATCTCTCATTGCCCCCAGCATCTCCCCCACCCTCCTCATCCCCAGCCACTCTGCAAGTCCGTCCAGCATTTTCTCCCTGGGTCTACCTGGTGCTCTCTTTCCCTCCAGCTTTCCCGTTGTGATCAGGTGCTCCAAATCCCCCTTCCTCATAAAATGGCCTATAAATGTTGCTTGTCTTTTCCTAATCTTCCTTATGAGTGATCTACTTGTGTCTGCCTCCATCAAGACTGTCTCGTTTGTTTTCTTTGCTGTCCATGGAACTCTCAACATTCTTCTGAGAAACCACATCTCGGCTGCCTCAATCTTGCTCAGAAAGTAATAGAGATTTAACAATCTTCTGTCTACCAGAAATAATGAAACAGCATTCACTGCAAAATACAGTGATCCAGACTTTCTGTGCCTGTGTCAGCGTTAACAGAAAGCAGACATTTTTCAGCATGAAAACAGCATCAGTGACTGCAAAGATAGTGTGACTTTAGTTTTCAGAACTCTTTAAAACAACATAGCCAAGCATCACCAAAGAAACAACTGTATTTTCTTCATATCCTGTGAAGCGAGACAACATCATAAACAGATAAAGAGGAAGTAATAATGAAATCAGAGGTAAGATTACTTCCCTTTCAAATTATCTACCCTGTTTAGGGAGAGTGCATCACAGGGAGTCTCTGTTCTGTCGTTTTGTTGTGTTTAACCAGTGTTCTTAGTTTGACCTAAAAATATAACAATGCATTTTTCCCTTTTTAATGTGCAGATTTAACTTGACTGGTGTCTGCTATTCGTATACGTATAAAGAACGCATCGGCAAAAACAGCACATTTTCATCCGCAAACTCACAGCTGTTGGCATTCGATATTCCTTTCTTTTTGAGAATGACACTAAATAAGATTATAAGACCAGATGTTCTTTTTCAATGATTGGATACAGATGGCGTTTCCATATCATTTACTCACAGACGCTCTGATGTAGTATTAAGTGGACACATTTATGGTTGGAAGCAACAAAAATGGCAGCTCCATTTTCAGGTTTCAAGTGGGGAGTATTCCAGATTTCAAAAGCAGGATCAGTTGGGGATCAGTGGGCAATAAATGATCGTTTTCCATATAGCAGGCTGCAGCCTGGGTTCAGGTTCAGTTCTTAGGGATGCAATACAAGTTTATCTAGCAGAAGGCATCACGAGGCATAATGAAATTGCTTTCATTACATTAGGTGTCCTTTTCTGTATACTCCCGTGGGTATGCCGGGGGTTCTTTCATTATAAACAGTATCCCCACCTTCTGGAAATTCTGTGTTAGAAATTTCCTCTTTTTCTCTCACTCTCTTTGTTTCTGCCTTGTTCCTTTGTTTTCTGTCATTTTTTCTATCACTTTCTGCCTTGCTGGTCCATTCTCTTGTATCATCATCATCAGGTGCCTTGCCGCATGGCGTTGGCGATCATGGACTTCCATCTGTCTCTATCTCTCGTTGCCCCAAGCATCTCCCCCACCCTCCTCGTCCCCAGCCACTCTGCAAGTCCGTCCAGCATTTTCTCCCTGGGTCTACCCGGTGCTCTCTTTCCCTCCAGCTTTCCCGTTGTGACCAGGTGCTCCAAATCCCCCTTCCTCATAAAATGGCCTATAAATGTTGCCTGTCTTTTCCTAATCTTCCTTATGAGTGATCTACTTGTGTCTGCCTCCATCAAGACTGTCTCGTTTGTTTTCTTTGCTGTCCATGGAACCCTCAACATTCTTCTTAGAAACCACGTCTCAGCTAGCTGCCTC
>JAPXFY010000021.1:2043966-2048966 GCA_030674185.1 Monoplex corrugatus
AATGGTTTTCGCACGCAAGCCGCGCACTGTTAATGACATGAATTCAGTTCATCTTGCAGGCTTGTCAATAAATTGATGCTGATAAAGATCTTTGTGCTAGAGTGTGCATGAGTGTCCGCTCTCGATTAGAGGAGTGTGTGAATACCGACGGCAAGCAGTTTGAGTATCTGAGGGATTAAGGCTGTGCTTGTTATTACATGTATATGCAATATTCATTTGTTTGTATAATAAATGCAGTGAGTATTGTACGTGTTTCCTTTTTTCATAACTGTATACCTACTTTTGCCCCCCCCCCCCCCCCTGTAGTATCCCCACCTTCTGGAAATTCTGTGCTAGAAATTTCCTCTTTTCTGTCACTCTTTGCTTCTGCCTTGTTCCTTTGCTTTCTGTCATTTCTTCCTGTCATTTTCTGCCTTGCTGGTCCATTCAACTGTATGTGTTCGATAAAGTCTTACATACTTTTTCTTAGGATTGATGATTGGGTACATGTATTAAGTGCATTTTTGGCTCCAGGGAGGTGAGATATGCTGAAGCAATTTTAGGTAATTTATGCCTGTTTTTATATATGTTTTGGTGTCCTTAGGTATGCTTATATTTGTATTCAGCTATGTGTTTTTTTTTAAACCCTGTGCGATAAACTGGACGGAGTGGTCAACGCCAGGGGCATGTCCTTAGATTATGTGCACGAATGTACTGATATGTACTTAATTTTCTCTTCTTTTTTTTTCTGATGAAGTTTTGTATGTTTTGAAGCAGTTATAGCCCTGATATGGCTCTACGCAGTCGGCTGGGCCTTAAACAACATTAACAATAATAACAATAAACGGAAAATAAAATCGGCACTGTGGAATTCTGACGAAAATCAACAAGGATTAGAAAGAACACATACAACTTCACAAAGAAATATTCAACTGATTACGAACAGAACCTGAACTCGACAGAAACTTTAGAACGGGAAAACATATCATTGAAACAAAGCAAACAAAGAAGCAAAGACAGAACGTTTACGAAGAAACAAAGAAAGAAACAAAGTAACGATGACTATACCATCATTCTTCGTGACTTGATCGTCAATATTACGTTGTTTAAATACACAACAACAACACACACACACACACACACACACACACACACACACACACACAACACACCACACACACACACACACACACTCACACACACACATCACACCACACACACACACACACACACACACACACACACACACACACATACACACCACACACATACACACACACACAACACACACACACATACACACCACACACATACACACACAACACATACACAAACAACACATACAACAACAAAACAAACATACACATACACAAACAAACAAACAAAACAAAACAAACAAAAAACAAACAAAAACAAAAAACAAAAACAACAAACAAACAAACAAACAAAACAAACAAACAAACAACAAACAACAAACAAACAACAACAAACAACAAACAAACAAACAAACAACAAACAAACACAAACAAACAAACAAACAAACAAACAAACAAACAAACAAACAAACAAACAAACAAACAAAACAAACAAACAAACAAAACAAACAAACAAAACAACAAACAAACAAACAACAAACAAACAAACAAACAACAAACAAACAAACAAACAAAAACAAACAAACAAACAAACAAACAAACAAACAAACAAACAAACAAACAAACAAACAAACCAAAGAAAGAAAGAAAGAAAAAAAAGTCAATTTAGTTGACAGAGTTTGAGACAGTTCACGGTGAAATGAGTACAATTTGATATAATTTCCCACATATAGGCATAACTTGACATTTTCTGAACGAAACAGTCAGATGCTGAGATCTACAAACTGGGCATAAGTTCAATTATTTTAGTCGTTTGTTTTGAGATTTCTCTCAACGGAAAGCAATGAAGATAAACCGGGATTCCAATTAATGAAACGGACACACATTCAGGGTATTTGCGGAAAGAATACACAGAAGTTGATGTAGTTTCAATGGAACAGGCATAATGTGAGATATCTCTCAAACGACTAGGCACATCTAAATACGAGCTTAATTTTAAAAAAAGGGGGCTTAGAGTGAGACATGAGAATATGTGACCTCCCACCACGAAATCAGTCTTAACTAGCATTTTGGGCATTTTGAGATATACATATCACTGGAAAGTGTACATTCTGCTGATTATTTTGGTACTTGAATAAAGCTTGTACTCAAAAAAATGTATAAGTTATGTATGTTTAAAATCATTAAGTTGTATGACGGCCATTTTGAGAAAACGGCCTCTTAAGTTTTTGTGTGCTCTCCTACACATTTTCCTTAAATTTCTTTATTTGGTGGCTTTGACCCAGTTTGTTTCTAATTTTCGCTGTCATTATCTGAAAGGTGCACCAAAGAGCTTTCCATCAGTATATTACATGTGCGGGTACTGTACAGGTTACGGTTCATAATAAGAGACAAAAAAGGTACTTTTGGTAGGAAATTGCGTTTCTTTCTGCTGCGATCAGTGCATTAAAATACCATTTTAAATTGATTAATAATATTTATTCAAGAAAAAAATTCTGTGGGGGATAGATTATAGTCTACAGATATCAATTTTGAGAAAAAGTCAAAACACCCCAGACAGACCCTCAGTCACCTTTTCAGCTCTTACTGCCGTTCGACTGACTGCGAGTTAAGACTGATTTCGTGGTGGGAGGTCACATATACATAATTGGATGTAATCAAATTGACAAAAACATAGGCCTGTTTGGGGAATGGATATTGTTGAGTACAAGTAAAATTTCCATAAAATTTTTTTGAGTGGAATGAGCAGAAGGTGTAACTGTGTTTCCGGTGACTGGACATAAATAAAGACACCTTCCAAAGGAAAAAAAAGTAAGAATTAAGATTGTTGTCAAAAACTATATATATTATATTGAGGCATTTCTTTCAAGGTAGTACAAATAATTGCAGTTTATTTGTGAAAAGTATTGAATAAAAATCAAAACGCCGTCAGCATTTGCAACAAACAAGAAGAAATAAAATTTTGAAACAGAAGCACACACATACACACTTATACACACACACTCACACATATAGATATACACGCAGGTACCCCCCCCCCCACCACACACACATACACACTTATATACACACACTCATACACTAGACATACACGCAGGTACCCCACCCACCCCCACACACAGACACACATAGACACACACACGCACACACATACACACACTCACACACACACACACACACACACACACACACACACACACACACACACACACACCACACACGCACACACGCACACACATACACACACATACGACAACCGACGACACGGACAACGAGATACAAAGATAGTTTCATACCCAAAGCCATATTATCTTTTAACAACGCTTATACTCGTAATTTTATTTGAAATCTTTATGCTTAACCTGCACTCTATTTTTACTATTTTAATGTTTATTGTGATAATTGGCACTTGGTCTGTGTGAGAGCAGCGCGCTGTGATATGCGAGAGTATGTGATATTATAATGTATATGATAATATTAATTGTTTGTTTTTAATGCCTTTATAATTTATTATGTATAATTTTATGTCTAATTTGTAATGTGATTGGCAACGTAATTTCCTTCGGGACAAATAAACTATCTTGTATCTTGTAATACACAACTGCACACACACACATACATCACATACACACACACACACACTCACACTCACACCACATACATACATACACACACACGCACACACCACACACACACACACCACACACACACACACACATACACTCACACACAACACACACACACGCATAACACACACACACACACACACACACACACTCAACACACACACACACACACTCACACACACACACACACACACACACACACACACACACACACACACACACATCAAGGCACATTTATCGCCACCAGCAACATGTAAAGTCTGTTTTTTACTTCTGTGACAATCTTGTACTGTTGTGACTGTGAGTCAGGTTTTATTTCATCCCACGCTTTTTCCAAGGTCACGACGACCTTGAGAAATACAGATTGTGGATTTTCTGTGATAATATTTATATAAACAGGGAGATGCAGATTTTCTGAAATAACAACGCTTTTTCCAAGGTCACGACGACCTTGAGAAATATAGATTGTGGATTTTCTGTGATAATATTTATATAAACAGGGAGGTGCAGATTTTCTGTAATAATGATAATACTACTACTAATAATGATAACAATACTACTACTACTACTAACTACTACTACTAATAATAATAAACAATGATAATGGTAATGATAATAATAATAATAATGATAACAATAATAATAATAATAATAATAATAATAATATCTCTCGAACGACTAGGCACATCTAAATACGAGCTTAATTTTAAAAAAAAGGGGGCTTATTCAAAATCCCGATTTGAATATTGTAATTGTTGTGAGGCGTGAGTGTGATTGTATGTATAGCCAAAACATTTTCCTTGTGTCTGTGCACTGGGCTAAAATAAAATCTTGTTATCTTGTTATAATAATAATGATGATGATAATAATAATAATAATAATAATGATAATAATAATAATAATAGTAATAATAATAATAATAGTAATAATAATAATAATGATAATAATAATGATAATAATAGTAATAATAATAATGATAATAATAGTAATAATAATAATGATAATAATAGTAATAATAATAATGATAATAATAGTAATAATAATAATAATAATAATAATAATGATAATAATAACAATGACAATAATAATAATTTACATATACGTATCTACAGATTTTCTTTAATAATAATAATGGTGATATGGAGATGTGGATTTTTGTGAATTTATTTATGTAAACGGGAAGATGTGAATTTTCTGTGAAAATATTTATGTAACAAAAGACACGTGGATTTTCTGTGACAATTTTTTAAATAAACAAGGTAATGTGTATATTGTGTAATAATCTGTATAAACACGATGA
>JAPXFY010000021.1:2053966-2058966 GCA_030674185.1 Monoplex corrugatus
TTGTGTTTTGTGTTTGTTTGTGTTTGTCTTTGTTTGTTTTGTCTGTTGTCTTTTGTTTGTTTGTTTTGTTGTCTTTGATTGTTTTGTTTTGTTTGTTTGTTTGTTTTGTCTTGTTTGTCTTGTGTTTGTTTGCTTTGTTTGTTTGTCTTTGTTTGTCTTTGTTATGTCGTTGTTTGTGTTTGTCTTTGTTTTGTTTGTTTTGTTTGTGTTTGTTTGTGTTTGTCTTTGTTTGTGTTTGTCTTTGTTTGTGTTGTCTTTGTTTGTCTTTGTGTTTGTGCTTTTGCTGTTGTGTTTGTCTTTGTGTTTGTGTTCTGTTGTCTTGTCTTTGTTTTGTCTTTGTTGTCTTTGTCTTTGTCTTGTTTTTTTTGGTTGTTTGCTTGGTTTGTCTTGTTTGTCTTTGTTGTTTGTCTTTTGTTTGTCTTGTGTTTGTCTTGTGTTGTTCCTTGTTTTGTCTTGCTTGTTGTCTTGGTTTGTCTTTGTCTTTGTGTTGTTCTTTGTTGTTGTCTGTGCTTTGTGTTTGCCCTTGTGTTTGTTTTAGCTTTGTCTTGTCTTGTCTTGTTTTGTCTTTGCTTTGTGTTGTTTTTGTTGTCTTTGTGTTTGTCTTTGTTTGTTTTGTGTTGCTTTGTTTGTGTTTGTTTTGTGTTTGTCTTTGTGTTGTCTTGTCTTGTCTTTGGTTTTGTTTGTTTTGTCTTGTGTTGTCTTTGTTTGTGTTATCTGTCTTGCTTTGTTGTCTTTGTGTTTGTTTTGTGTTTGTCTTGTTTTGTGTTTGTCTTTTGTTTGTTTTGTCTTAGTGTTTGTGTTCTTTGTGTGTTTGTCTTGTGTTTGTGTTTGTCTTGTTTGTCTTTGTCTTGTGTTTGTTTGCTTGTCTTTGTCCTTGTGCTTTGTGTTTGGTTTGTGTTTGTCTTTGTCTTTGCTTTGTGTTTGTCTTGTGTTTGTTGTTTGTTTTGTGTTTGTGTCTTTGTCTTTGTGTTTGTGTGTTTTGTTTTGTGTTTGTGCTTTGTGTTGCGTTTGTGTTGTTCTTTGTTTTGTCTTTTGTCTGTTTGTGTCTTTGTGTTGTTTTGTTTGTGTTGTGTTTGTGTTTGTGTTTTGTCTTTTGTTGTGTTTTTGTTTGTGTTTGTTGTCTTTGTGTTTGTGTTTGTTTTGTGTTTGTCTTTGTGTTGTGTTTGTGTTGTCTTTGTGTTTGTGTTGTCTTTGTGTTTGTGTTTGTTTTGTGTTTGTCTTTGTGTTTGTCTTTGTGTTTGTCTTTGTTTTGTCTTTGTTTGTGTTTGTGTTTGTGTTTGTTTGTGTTTGTCTTTGTGTTTTGTCTTGTCTTTGTGTTTGTCTTTGGTTTGTGTTTGTTTTGTCTTTGTGTTTGTCTTTGTGTTTGTTTTGTCTTTGTGTTTGTGTTTGTCTTTGTGTTTGTTTTGTTTGTCTTTGTTTTGTTTGTCTTGTGTTTGTGTTTGTGTTTTGTTTGTCTTTGTGTTTGTTTGTCTTTGTTTGTTTTGTGTTTGTGTTTGTCTTTGTGTTGTGTTTGTTTTGTGTTTGTGTTTGTCTTTGTGTTTGTCTTTGTGTTTGTGTGTTGTTTTGTGTTTTGTTGTTTGTCTTGTGTTTTGTGTTTGTCTTTGTGTTTGTTTTGTGTTGTGTTTGTCTTTGTGTTTGTGTTTGTGTTTGTCTTGTGTTTTGTGTTTGTGTTTGTTTGTGTTTGTGTTTGTGTTTGTGTTTGTCTTTTGTTTGTGTTGTCTTTGTGTTTGTGTTTGTCTTTGTGTTTGTGTTTGTCTTTGGTTTGTTTTGTGTTTGTGTTTGTTTTGTCTTTGTCTTTGTGTTTGTGCTTTGTTTTGTCTTTGTGTTGTCTTTGTTGTTTTGTTTGTGTTTGTGTTTGTGTTTGTCTTTGTGTTTGACTTTGTCTTTGTGTTTGTGTTTGTGTTTGTCTTTGTGTTTGTGTTTGTGTTTGTGTTTGTGTTTGTGTTTGTCTTTGTGTTTGTCTTTGTGTTTGTCTTTGTCTTTGTGTTTGTGTTTGTCTTTGTGTTTGTCTTTGTGTTTGTCTTTGTCTTTGTGTTTGTCTTTGTCTTTGTCTTTGTGTTTGTGTTTGTGTTTGTCTTTGTCTTTGTGTTTGTGTTTGTGTTTGTGTTTGTGTTTGTCTTTGTCTCTGTCTTTGTCTTTGTGTTGTTTTGTCTTTGTGTACACTTCCGTTCAGGATTGCTGGCAGTTGAATCACTAACTGTAAGCTTATGGCAGGGGGGGTGCAAAAGTAGGTATACAGTAAGTATCACATCATTATTATAATACTTAATTCCGCTCTCCATTAGAGGAGTGTGTGAATACCGACGGCAAGCAGTTTGAGTATCTGAGGGATTAAGGCTGTGCTTGTTATTACATGTATATGCAATATTCATTTGTTTGTATAATAAATGCAATGAGTATTGTACGTGTTTTCTTTTTTCATAACTGTATACCTACTTTTGCACCTCCCTGTATTTTCCGCAAAAGTGCCGGGGAAAAAAAAGCAAGAAAAGTCTCAGAGTTAACTTTAACTGGCATTGAAATCTTCCACTAATATACACGACAGTAAACCGTAATAGATCTGTAACAGAACCTGCTATATCTTCCACACAAATAACTGCTATTTTTGTTTAAAGCCCAGCCGACTGCGTAGAGCCATATCAGGGCTATGACCGTTTCAAAACATACATAAAACTTTAACAGGAAAAAAAGGAAAAGAAAACTAAGTACACATATCAATGTATTCGCCCACATAATCTAAGGAGATGCCCCCAGCGTTGACCACTCCGTCCAATTTATCACACAGGGATTTAGAAAAACATACCTGAATGCAAATTTAAACATAACTAAGGACATTTAAAATATGTATAAAAGGGCCTAAATTACCTGATATTGCTTCGGTATATCTCATTTCCCTAGAGCCAAAAATGCACTTAATACATGTACCCAATTATCAATCCTAAGAGAGAGTACGTAAGACTTTATCGAACACATACAGGTGAATGGACCAGCAAGACAGAAAATGACAGGAAGAAATGACAGAAAGCGAAGGAGAAAGAAAGAAACAAAGAGAGTGACAGAAAAGAGGAAATTTCTGGCACAGAATTTCCAGAAGGTGGGGATACTATTTATACTGAAAGAGCCCCCTCTGCACATATGCTGTATAAATAATAAATAATAAATAAATAAATAAATAAGAAATAAATAAATAAATAAACAGATAAATAAATAAAATAATTAAATAAATAAATAAATAATAAATAAATAAATAAATGAATAAATAAATACTAGAAGAAATTGACGGGTAGCTGTGATGAAAGCCACTATCTTCCACTAACATACCGTTTTAAAAACTGATAGTTAAACAAATATCGGAGGTTGCTGTCTTCTGCAGATGTATTGTTTAAAAAAGTGGACAGATAACTCTGAAGGGAGTTCCTGTCTTCTATAAATAGACTGTTGACAAAACTGAGGGTTAACTGTGACGAAATGACTGCATTGCACAAATACAGCAGGAAAGACCATTAGACACTGTGTACATCTACATACCTTTGGGTACCTGTTACATCCACTGACGCAGCTGAAATGGATTTCTACAGCGAAGAACGAAGGAAAAAAATTAGAAAGAAAGAAGAAGAAAAAGAAAGAGAACAGGAGCAGAAGGAGGAGGAAGAAGAAAAAGGAGGAGGAGGCAGAAGAAGAAGAAGAAGAAGAAGAAGAAGAAGAAGAAGAAGAAGAAGAAGAAGAAGAAGAAGAAGAAGAAGAAGAACAACAACAACAACAACAACAACAAGACGAAGAAGAAGAAGAAGAAGAAGAAGAAGAAGAAGAAGAGGAAGAAGAAGAAGAAGAAGAAGAAGAAGAAGAAGAAGAAGAAGAAGAAGAAGAAGAAGAAGAAGACGACGACGACGACGAAGAAGAAGAAGAAGAAGAAGAAGAAGAAGAAAAAGAAACAACAACAACAACAATGACGACGACGACGACGACAATAACAAGACGTATTTAATGATAACAATGACGATGATGATGATGATAATGATGATGATGATGATGATGATGATGATGATGATGATGATGATGATGATGGTGGAGATTTGGTCATTGTTGAGTGATTGCTTTGGTGAATGATGGGAGTGCGTCTTGGTTTGATTCATGTATCAAGATTTGGCACCTCATAATTATTATTATTATTATCAGCGGCAGCAGCATCACCACCACCACCACCACCACCACTACCACCACCACCACCATCATCATCATGGCATAGAAACATACAGAAGAACAAAATGAGGATGTTTAATTGTTAAAAAAATTCTTCCAGGTTCTGTGGCCATTGGTGTGGGACAGGAAAATGGGAGACAATCAGGATGCTTGAAAACAGTAGGCCTACACAAAGACACAGAACGAAAGAAAGAAGCAGAACAATAATAATTTATTAAATAGATAAACAGACGGACAGATAGAAACATAAATGCATAAACATACTAAGTAACATAACTCTTGAGAGTCACGGAGTTATCTCCCATGTAGAATTTCTCAAACCCAACACAGTTTGCGCTACCCATTAAGCCAGCATAGACGCAGCCACAAAGCACAAAGTGGTAAGCTCATAAACATACTGATGAATAAACAAACAAACAAATAAAGAAATAAAAAAATGATACATATCTTAATAAATACATTTCATTTCATTTATTAATCAGTGGCGGAGTGCCACAAAACTGGCCACATATAAATTTGATCGAGAATTTTACACTCTCTTTTATTTATTCATTGTATTTATTTTATTCATTTTATTTATTTATTTTATTTATCTATTTTTTATTTATTTATTTGTTATTTATTTATTTATTTATTTATCTATTCATTCATTTATTTATTTATTCATCAATTCATTTATCTATCTATTTATCAATTTTTTGAGAATTTTACACTCTTTTATTATTCATTTTATTTATTTTATTCATTTTATTTATTTATTTATTAATTCATTCATTGATTTATTTATTTATTTATTTATA
>JAPXFY010000021.1:2096466-2101466 GCA_030674185.1 Monoplex corrugatus
TTCAAACTGCAGAATTCATCTCACTTCCTGTCTGACATATTTGTCTCCCCAGTTCACAAACACATTATGACGTCATTCTGGTCATTTTAGTCCTTTTCTCACTCTGAACAAAGCAGCAGGGAAGTTTCTGTCTTTTTCTCTTAATATTTGTATTTGGTGTTTGTTCGTCTGTGATCTTACGTGACATCATCATCAGGTGCCCTGCCGTATGGCGTTGGCGATCATGGACTTCCATCTGTCTCTATCTCTCGTTGCCCCTAGCGTCTCTCCCACCCCCACCCCCCCCCCCTCGTCCCCAGCCACTCTGCAAGTCCGTCCAGCATTTTTTCCCTGGGTCTACCCGGTGCTCTCTTTCCCTCCAGCTTTCCCGTTGTGACCAGGTGCTTCAAATCCCCCTTCCTCATAAAATGGCCTATAAATGTTGCCTGTCTTTTCCTAATCTTCCTTATGAGTGATCTACTTGTGTCTGCCTCCATCAAGACTGTCTCGTTTGTTTAATTTGCTGTCCATGGAACTGTCAACATTCTTCTTAGAAACCACATCTGGGCTGCCTCGATCTTGTTCTGGCTTTGTTTGTTGACTGTCCACGTCTCACATCCGTACAACAGTATTGGTTCTATATAACATTCAAGAACTCTCTTCCTGATGTTAATTGATAGGCATTTGTTGGTAAGAATGCCTGTCATCTTCCCGAATGCTGTTTTGGCTTGGCCGATTCTGCCTTGACAAAATTTGCGCCTGTCTTGTCTGGTTGCATTAAATACGCGTTCTGATTCATTTTTCGTTTTTTTTTTTTTCTGGTTCCTGTTTGCTTGAACGCGGGCAGTGACATTTGTTTGGGATTTCTCTCAGTGTTAGTTTCATCTCCTTCTTCTGTCTCTCCTGTCTGCTCTCCTGTGCCTATTGTACCTGGATAATTACATTTGTGCGAGATGTTGCTATCTGTGCATGCTTCATCGATTTGTTTGCCGGCTTTCGTCAGTGTGTGTGTGTGTGCATTCATCAGCACGGGACTGTATGTAAATGTCTGTTTCTGTATGCGAGCGTGCGAAGATGTATTTATACCTATCAGCTGTGTGTGTGGGGGGTAGGGGATGGGGAAGGGGAGTAGGGAGGGAGGTTTAATGTGTATGCGTTCATGTGGAGGAAAGAGTGTTTTTGTATTCATATTCATATTCACAATCTTGAGACAGGTTGATAAGTTTAAACACCTGGGAACGATCATTTCATCAGACGGCAGATGCACATCAGAAATAGCCGGCAGAATCGGCCAAACCAAAACAGCATTCAAGAGGATGACAAGCATTCTTACCAACAGATGCCTATCAATTAACATCAGGAAGAGAGTCCTTGAATGTTATATCGAACCAATACTGTTGTACGGATGCGAGGCGTGGACAGTCAGCAAGCAAAGCCAGAACAAGATTGAGGCAGCCGAGATGTGGTTTCTGAGAAGAATGTTGAGAGTTCCATGGACAGCAAAGAAAACAAACGAGACAGTCTTGATGGAGGCAGACACAAGTAGATCACTCATAAGGAAGATTAGGAAAATACAGGCAACTTTTATAGGCCATTTTATGAGGAAGGGGGATTTGAAGCACCTGGTCACAACAGGAAAGCTGGAGGGAAAGAGAGCACCAGGAAGACCCAGGGAGAAAATATTGGACGGACTTGCAGAGTGGCTGAAGACAAAGAGGATGGAAGAGATGCTTGCGGTACAAGCGATAAGAACAGATGGAAGGCCATGATCGCTAACGCCGTGTGGCAAGGCACCTGATGATGATGATGATGATGATGATGATGATGTTGATGGTGGTGATGATGATGATGACGAATGATGATGATGGTGATGATGATGATGATGATGGTAGTGATGATGATGATGGTGATGATGATGATGATGACGACGGTGATGACTGTGATGATGATGATGATGACGACGACGACGACGATGGTGATGATGATGATGACGATGACGACGACGATGATGATAATGATGATGATGATGATAATGATGATGATTATGATGATGATGATGATTGTGATGATGATGATGATGATGACGATGGCGATAATGATGACGATGACGACGACGACGATGATGATGGTGATGATGAAGATGATGATGATGATGATGATGATGATGATGATGATGACGACGACGATGACGAAGACGATGATGACGATGACAATGACGATGACGATGACGACGATGACGATGATGATGATGACGACGACGACGACGATGATGATGGTGATGATGATGACGACGACGCCGACGACGATGATGATGATGACGCCGACGACGATGACGACGATGACGATGATAATGACGATGACGATGATGATGATGATGATGATGATTCACATTCATTTCTTTTTGTGACAATGGATTTACCAGGTGAAACTCAGGATGCTCTCCCTGTTGACAGCGTGTCGCCGCAATACAGCGCCACCCATTTTGTTTGTTTGTTTTGTTTTTGAGACCAAGATTTCAGACAGGCGAGAAGTCTACTTGGCCTTCAAAGGGAAGGGACCTGGGAACTGAATCTGTCTCTCCTATATGGGAACTGAACCTGTCTCTCCTATAAGGGAACTGAACCTGTCTGTCCTATATGGGAACTGAACCTGTGTCTCCTATAATTATGGGAACTGAACCTGTGTCTCCTATATGGGAACTGAACCTGTCTGTCCTATATGGGAACTGAACCTGTGTCTCCTATAAGGGAACTGAACCTGTCTGTCCTATATGGGAACTGAACCTGTGTCTCCTATAAGGGAACTGAACCTGTGTCTCCTATATGGGAACTGAACCTGTGTCTCCTATATGGGAACTGAACCTGTCTGTCCTATATGGGAACTGAACCTGTGTCTCCTATATGGGAACTGAACCTGTGTCTCCTATATGGGAACTGAACCTGTCTGTCCTATATGGGAACTGAACCTGTGTCTCCTATATGGGAACTGAACCTGTCTGTCCTATATGGGAACTGAACCTGTGTCTCCTATATGGGAACTGAACCTGTCTGTCCTATATGGGAACTGAACCTGTCTCTCCTATAAGGGAACTGAACCTGTCTGTCCTATATGGGAACTGAACCTGTGTCTCCTATATGGGAACTGAACCTGTCTGTCCTATATGGGAAATGTACGTGTGTCTCTCCTATATGGGAAAAGAACCTGTCTCTCCTATATGGGAAATGAACCTGTCTCTCCTATATGGGAAATGAACCTGTCTCTCCTATATGGGAAATGAACCTGTCTGTCCTATATGGGAAATGAACCTGTGTCTCCTATATGGGAAATGAACCTGTCTCTCCTATATGAATAATGAACCTGTCTCTCCTATCTTGGAAATGAACCTGTCTCTCCTATATTCTTTTTCCCGCCAGCCGGGCGAATGCCCCGCTCTTCACGATTTTCAGCTGCCGTAAGATCTTTAGCGTGTGCAGGCCAGATGGCACGTGGGTCCGGCTCTTTCGTGTCGTGCGCCTGAGATGCTGTTTTCTGTTCTTGTTCTTTGTCATATCATGATAACTATGTCATTGTTTAATTGTTGTCTTGTGTTCTTGTTCTTTGTTATATCATGATAATTATGTCATTGTTCTTTGTCATATCATGATAACTATGTCATTGTTTAATTGTTGTCTTGTGTTCTTTGTCATATCATGATAACTATGTCATTGTTTAATTGTTGTCTTGTGTTCTTTGTTATATCATGATAACTATGTCATTGTTTAATTGTTGTCTTGTGTTCTTTGTCATATCATGATAATTATGTCATTGTTTAATTGTTGTCTTGTGTTCTTTGTTATATCATGATAACTATGTCATTGTTTAATTGTTGTCTTGTGTTCTTTGTCATATCATGATAATTATGTCATTGTTTAATTGTTGTCTTGTGTTCTTTGTCATATCATGATAACTATGTCATTGTTTAATTGTTGACTTGTGTTCTTTGTCATATCATGATAATTATGTCATTGTTTAATTGTTGTCTTGTGTTCTTTGTCATATCATGATAATTATGTCATTGTTTAATTGTTGTCTTGTGTTCTTTGTTATATCATGATAATTATGTCATTGTTTAATTGTTGACTTGTGTTCTTGTTCTTTGTTATATCATGATAACTATGTCATTGTTTAATTGTTGACTTGTGTTCTTGTTCTTTGTTATATCATGATAACTATGTCATTGTTTAATTGTTGACTTGTGTTCTTGTTCTTTGTCATATCATGATAACTATGTCATTGTTTAATTGTTGACTTGTGTTCTTGTTCTTTGTCATATCATGATAACTATGTCATTGTTTAATTGTTGACTTGTGTTCTTGTTCTTTGTCATATCATGATAACTATGTCATTGTTCTTTGTCATATCATGATAACTATGTCATTGTTCTTTGTCATATCATGATAACTGTCATTGTTCTTTGTCATATCATGATAACTATGTCATTGTTCTTTGTCATATCATGATAACTATGTCATTGTTTAATTGACTTGTGTTCTTGTTCTTTGTCATATCATGATAACTATGTCATTGTTCTTTGTCATATCATGTAACTATGTCATTGTTCTTTGTCATATCATGATAACTATGTCATTGTTCTTTGTCATATCATGATAACTATGTCATTGTTTAATTGACTTGTGTTCTTGTTCTTTGTCATATCATAACTATGTCATTGTTCTTTGTCATATCATGATAACTATGTCATTGTTTAATTGTTGACTTGCGTTTTGCGTGTAACATTTTCTGTAAAGTGAAAGGTGCTTAGGAACTGGCTTCCCGTGATGTTGCGGTGTATAACTCTTCATTATTATTATTACTATTTATTATTATCATTATCATTATTAAAATGTATACCTCACGTCTCTATGTAAAGACCTATTTGATGTTATCCAATGCATACCTCACATATCCATTTAAAAACTGTTTGGTGTTATAAGAAGCTTGGATAGGGACAAAGAGAGCAGAGGACGGTAGCATAGAAGAGA
>JAPXFY010000021.1:2106466-2118966 GCA_030674185.1 Monoplex corrugatus
TAGAAGTCTATTAGGAGTGGTCATAGTGATGTAGAAGTCTATTAGGAGTGGTCATAATGATGCAGAAGTCTATTAGGAGTGGTCATAGTGATATAGAAGTCTATTAGGAGTGGTCATAGTGATGTAGAAGTCTATTAGGAGTGGACATAATGATGTAGAAGTCTATTAGGAGTGGACATAATGATGTAGAAGTCTATTTAGTATGGGCATAGTGATGTAGAAGTCTATAAGGAGTGGTCATAGTGATGTAGAAGTCTATTAGGAGTGGTCATAGTGATGAAGAAGTCTATTAGGAGTGGTCATAATGATATAGAAGTCTATTAGGAGTGGTCATCGTGATATAGAAGTCTATTAGGAGTGGTCATAGTGATGTAGAAGTCTATTAGGAGTGGTCATAGTGATGTAGAAGTCTATTAGGAGTGGTCATAGTGATGTAGAAGTCTATTAGGAGTGGGCATAGTAATGTAGAAGTCTATTAGGAGTGGGCATAATGATGTAGAAGTCTATTAGGAGTGATCATAGTGATGTAGAAGTCTATTAGGAGTGGGCATAATGATATAGAAGTCTATTAGGAGTGGTCATAATGATATAGAAGTCTATTAGGAGTGGGCATAATGATATAGAAGTCTATTAGGAGTGGTCATAATGATGCAGAAGTCTATTAGGAGTGGTCATAGTGATATAGAAGTCTATTAGGAGTGGTCATAGTGATGTAGAAGTCTATTAGGAGTGGACATAATGATGTAGAAGTTTATTAGGAGTGGACATAATGATGAAGAAGTCTATTTAGTGTGACCATAGTGATGTAGAAGTCTATTAGGAGTGGACATAATGATGTAGAAGTCTATTAGGAGTGGGCATAATGATGTAGAAGTCTATTAGGAGTGGTCATAGTGATGTAGAAGTCTATTAGGAGTGGGCATAGTGATATAGAAGTCTATTAGGAGTGGTCATAGTGATGTAGAAGTCTATTAGGAGTGGGCATAGTGATGTAGAAGTCTATTAGGAGTGGGCATAATGATATAGAAGTGTATTAGAAGTGGGCATAATGATATAGAAGTGTATTAGGAGTGGGTATAATGATATAGAAGTCTATTAGGAGTGGTCATAGTGATGTAGAAGTCTATTAGGAGTGGTCATAATGATGTAGAAGTCTATTAGGAGTGGGTATAGTGATATAGAAGTCTATTAGGAGTTGACATAATGATGTAGAAGTCTATTAGGAGTGGTCATAATGATGTAGAAGTCTATTAGGAGTGGGCATAGTGATGTAGAAGTGTATTAGGAGTGGGCATAATGATGTAGAATTCTATTAGGAGTGGGCATAATGATGTAGAAGTCTATTAGGAATGGGCATAATGATGTAGAAGTCTATTAGGAGTGGGCATAGTGAAGTAGAAGTCTATAAGGAGTGGTCATAGTGATGTAGAAGTCTATTAGGAGTGGTCATAGTGATGTAGAAGTCTATTAGGAGTGGTCATAATGATATAGAAGTCTATTAGGAGTGGTCATAGTGATATAGAAGTCTATTAGGAGTGGTCATAGTGATGTAGAAGTCTATTAGGAGTGGTCATAGTGATGTAGAAGTCTATTAGGAGTGGTCATAGTGATGTAGAAGTCTATTAGGAGTGGGCATAGTGATGTAGAAGTCTATTAGGAGTGGGCATAATGATGTAGAAGTCTATTAGGAGTGATCATAGTGATGTAGAAGTCTATTAGGAGTGGGCATAATGATATAGAAGTCTATTAGGAGTGGTCATAATGATATAGAAGTCTATTAGGAGTGAGCATAATGATATAGAAGTCTATTAGGAGTGGGCATAATGATGCAGAAGTCTATTAGGAGTGGTCATAGTGATATAGAAGTCTATTAGGAGTGGTCATAGTGATGTAGACGTCTATTAGGAGTGGACATAATGATGTAGAAGTCTATTAGGAGTGGACATAATGATGTAAAAGTCTATTTAGTGTGGGCATAGTGATGTAGAAGTCTATTAGGAGTGGTCATAGTGATGTAGAAGTCTATTAGGAGTGGGTATAGTGATGTAGAAGTCTATTAGGAGTGGTCATAATGATGTAGAAGTCTATTTAGAGTGGACATAATGATGTAGAAGTCTATTAGGAGTGGTCATAATGATGTAGAAGTCTATTAGGAGTGGTCATAATGATGTAGAAGTCTATTAGGAGTGGTCATAGTGATGTAGAAGTGTATTAGGAGTGGTCATAGTGATGTAGAAGTCTATTAGGATTGGGCATAGTGATGTAGAAGTCTATTAGGAGTGGGCATAGTGATGTAGAAGTCTATTAGGAGTGGTGATAATGATATAGAAGTGTATTAGGAGTGGTCATAGTGATGTAGAAGTCTATTAGGAGTGGGCATAGAGATGTAGAAGTCTATTAGGAGTGGGCATAGTGATGTAGAAGTGTATTAGGAGTGGGCATAGTGATGTGGAAGTCTATTAGGAATGGGCATAATGATATAAAAGTCTATTAGGAGTGGGCATAGTGATGTAGAAGTGTATTAGGAGTGGTCATAATGATGTAGAAGTCTATTAGGAGTGGAAATAGTGATGTAGAAGTCTATTAGGAGTGGGCATAATGATGTAGAAGTCTATTAGGAGTGGACATAATGATGTAGAAGTCTACTTAGTGTGGGCATAGTGATGTAGAAGTCTATTAGGAGTGGACATAATGATGTAGAAGTCTATTTAGTGTGGTCATAATGATGTAGAAGTCTATTTAGTGTGGTCATAATGATGTAGAAGTCTATTAGGAGTGGTCATAGTGATGTAGAAGTGTATTAGGAGTGGGCATAGTGATGTAGAAGTCTATTAGGAGTAGGCATAATGATATAGAAGTCTATTAGGAGTGGGCATAGTGATGTAGAAGTCTATTAGGAGTGGGCATAATGATGTAGATGTCTATTAGGAGTGGGCATAATGATATAGAAGTCTATTAGGAGTGGGCATAATGATGTAGAAGTTATTAGGAGTGGGCATAATGATATAGAAGTCTATTAGGAGTGGGCATAGTGATGTAGAAGTCTATTAGGAGTGGTCATAGTGATGTAGAAGTCTATTAGGAGTGGGCATAATGATGTAGAAGTCTATTAGGAGTGGGCATAATGATATAGAAGTCTATAGTGTGGGCATAATGATGTAGAAGTCTATTAGAGTGGGCATAATGATGTAGAAGTCTATTAGGAGTGGGTATAGTGATATAGAAGTCTATTAGGAGTGGACATAATGATGTAGAAGTCTATTAGGAGTGGTCATAATGATGTAGAAGTCTATTAGGATGGGCATAATAATGTAGAAGTCTATTAGGAGTGGAATAATGATGTAGAATTCTATAGAGTGGGCATAATGATGTAGAAGTCTATTAGGAATGGGCATAATGATGTAGATGTCTATTAGGAGTGGGCATAGTGATGTAGAAGTCTATAAGGAGTGGTCATAGTGATGTAGAAGTCTATTAGGAGTGGTCATAGTGATGTAGAAGTCTATTAGGAGTGGTCATAATGATATAGAAGTCTATTAGGAGTGGTCATAGTGATATAGAAGTCTATTAGGAGTGGTCATAGTGATGTAGAAGTCTTTTAGGAGTGGTCATAGTGATGTAGAAGTCTATTAGGAGTGGTCATAGTGATGTAGAAGTCTATTAGGAGTGGGCATAGTGATGTAGAAGTCTATTAGGAGTGGGCATAATGATGTAGAAGTCTATTAGGAGTGATCATAGTGATATAGAAGTCTATTAGGAGTGGTCATAGTGATGTAGACGTCTATTAGGAGTGGACATAATGATGTAGAAGTCTATTAGGAGTGGACATAATGATGTAGAAGTCTATTTAGTGTGGGCATAGTGATGTAGAAGTCTATTAGGAGTGGTCATAGTGATGTAGAAGTCTATTAGGAGTGGGTATAGTGATGTAGAAGTCTATTAGGAGTGGTCATAATGATGTAGAAGTCTATTTAGAGTGGACATAATAAATGTAGAAGTCTATTAGGAGTGGTCATAAATGATGTAGAAGTCTATTAGGAGTGGTCATAATGATGTAGAAGTCTATTAGGAGTGGTCATAGTGATGTAGAAGTCTATTAGGAGTGGACATAATGATGTAGAAGTCTATTAGGAGTGGTCATAATGATATAGAAGTGTATTAGGAGTGGTCATAGTGATGTAGAAGTCTATTAGGATTGGGCATAGTGATGTAGAAGTCTATTAGGAGTGGGCATAGTGATGTAGAAGTCTATTAGGAGTGGTGATAATGATATAGAAGTGTATTAGGAGTGGTCATAGTGATGTAGAAGTCTATTAGGAGTGGGCATAGAAATGTAGAAGTCTATTAGGAGTGGGCATAGTGATGTAGAAGTCTATTAGGAGTGGTCATAGTGATATAGAAGTGTATTAGGAGTGGGCATAGTGATGTAGAAGTCTATTAGGAGTGGGCATAGTGATGTAGAAGTCTATTAGGAGTGGGCATAGTGATGTAGAAGTCTATTAGGAGTGGACATATTGATATAGAAGTCTATTAGGAGTGGGTATAGTGATGTAGAAGTCTATTAGGAGTGGTCATAATGATGTAGAAGTCTAGTAGGAGTGGACATAGTGATGTAGAAGTCTATTAGGAGTGGGCATAATGATGTAGAAGTCTATTAGGAGTGGACATAATGAGGTAGAAGTCTATTTAGTGTGGGCATAGTGATGTAGAAGTCTATTAGGAGTGGACATAATGATGTAGAAGTCTATTTAGTGTGGTCATAATGATGTAGAAGTCTATTTAGTGTGGTCATAATGATGTAGAAGTCTATTAGGAGTGGGTATAGTGATATAGAAGTCTATTAGGAGTGGACATAATGATGTAGAAGTCTATTAGGAGTGGTCATAATGATGTAGAAGTCTATTAGGAGTGGGCATAATGATATAGAAGTCTATTAGGAGTGGGCATAATGATAATAGAAGTCTATTAGGAGTGGTCATAATGATGCAGAAGTCTATTAGGAGTGGTCATAGTGATATAGAAGTCTATTAGGAGTGGTCATAGTGATGTAGACGTCTATTAGGAGTGGACATAATGATGTAGAAGTCTATTAGGAGTGGACATAATGATGTAGAAGTCTATTTAGTGTGGGCATAGTGATGTAGAAGTCTATTAGGAGTGGTCATTGTGATGTAGAAGTCTATTAGGAGTGGGTATAGTGATGTAGAAGTCTATTAGGAGTGGTCATAATGATGTAGAAGTCTATTAGGAGTGGACATAATGATGTAGAAGTCTATTAGGAGTGGTCATAATGATGTAGAAGTCTATTAGGAGTGGTCATAATGATGTAGAAGTCTATTAGGAGTGGTCATAGTGATGTAGAAGTCTATTAGGAGTGGACATAATGATGTAGAAGTCTATTAGGAGTGGTCATAATGATATAGAAGTGTATTAGGAGTGGTCATAGTGATGTAGAAGTCTATTAGGAGTGGGCATAGAGATGTAGAAGTCTATTAGGAGTGGGCATAGTGATGTAGAAGTCTATTAGGAGTGGTCATAGTGATATAGAAGTCTATTAGGAGTGGTCATAGTGATGTAGAAGTCTATTAGGAGTGGACATAATGATGTAGAAGTTATTAGGAGTGGACATAATGATGAAGAAGTCTATTTAGTGTGACCATAGTGATGTAGAAGTCTATTAGGAGTGGACATAATGATGTAGAAGTCTATTAGGAGTGGGCATAATGATGTAGAAGTCTATTAGGAGTGGGCATAGTGATGTAGAAGTCTATTAGGAGTGGGCATAGTGATATAGAAGTCTATTAGGAGTGGTCATAGTGATGTAGAAGTCTATTAGGAGTGGGCATAGTGATGTAGAAGTCTATTAGGAGTGGGCATAATGATATAGAAGTGTATTAGAAGTGGGCATAATGATATAGAAGTGTATTAGGAGTGGGTATAATGATATAGAAGTCTATTAGGAGTGGTCATAGTGATGTAGAAGTCTATTAGGAGTGGTCATAATGATGTAGAAGTCTATTAGGAGTGGGTATAGTGATATAGAAGTCTATTAGGAGTTGACATAATGATGTAGAAGTCTATTAGGAGTGGTCATAATGATGTAGAAGTCTATTAGGAGTGGGCATAGTGATGTAGAAGTCTATTAGGAGTGGGCATAATGATGTAGAATTCTATTAGGAGTGGGCATAATGATGTAGAAGTCTATTAGGAATGGGCATAATGATGTAGAAGTCTATTAGGAGTGGGCATAGTGAAGTAGAAGTCTATAAGGAGTGGTCATAGTGATGTAGAAGTCTATTAGGAGTGGTCATAAGTGATGTAGAAGTCTATTAGGAGTGGTCATAATGATATAGAAGTCTATTAGGAGTGGTCATAGTGATATAGGTCTATTAGGAGTGGTCATAGTGATGTAGAAGTCTATTAGGAGTGGTCATAGTGATGTAGACGTCTATTAGGAGTGGTCATAGTGATGTAGAAGTCTATTAGGAGTGGGCATAGTGATGTAGAAGTCTAATTAGGAGTGGGCATAATGATGTAGAAGTCTATTAGGAGTGATCATAGTGATGTAGAAGTCTATTAGGAGTGGGCATAATGATATAGAAGTCTATTAGGAGTGGTCATAAGATGATAGAAGTCTATTAGGAGTGGGCATAGTGATGTAGAAGTCTATTAGGAGTGGTCATAGTGATATAGAAGTGTATTAGGAGTGGGCATAGTGATGTAGAAGTCTATTAGGAGTGGGCATAGTGATGTAGAAGTCTATTAGGAGTGGGCATAGTGATGAAGAAATCTATTAGGAGTGGACATATTGATATAGAAGTCTATTAGGAGTGGGTATAGTGATGTAGAAGTCTATTAGGAGTGGTCATAATGATGTAGAAGTCTAGTAGGAGTGGACATAGTGATGTAGAAGTCTATTAGGAGTGGGTATAATGATGTAGAAGTCTATTAGGAGTGGGACATAAATGAGGTAGAAGTCTATTTAGTGTGGGCATAGTGATGTAGAAGTCTATTAGGAGTGGACATAATGATGTAGAAGTCTATTTAGTGTGGTCATAATGATGTAGAAGTCTATTTAGTGTGGTCATAATGATGTAGAAGTCTATTAGGAGTGGTCATAGTGATGTAGAAGTGTATTAGGAGTGGGCATAGTGATGTGGAAGTCTATTAGGAATGGGCATAATATGATATAAAAGTCTATTAGGAGTGGGCATAGTGATGTAGAAGTGTATTAGGAGTGGTCATAATGATGTAGAAGTCTATTAGGAGTGGAAATAAATGATGTAGAAGTCTATTAGGAGTGGGCATAATGATGTAGAAGTCTATTAGGAGTGGACATAATGATGTAGAAGTCTACTTAGTGTGGGCATAGTGATGTAGAAGTCTATTAGGAGTGGACATAATGATGTAGAAGTCTATTTAGTGTGGTCATAATGATGTAGAAGTCTATTTAGTGTGGTCATAATGATGTAGAAGTCTATTAGGATTGGTCATAGTGATGTAGAAGTGTATTAGGAGTGGGCATAGTGATGTAGAAGTCTATTAGGAGTAGGCATAATGATATAGAAGTCTATTAGGAGTGGGCATAGTGATGTAGAAGTCTATTAGGAGTGGGCATAATGATGTAGAATGTCTATTAGGAGTGGCATAATGATATAGAAGTCTATTAGGAGTGGGCATAATGATGTAGAAGTCTATTAGGAGTGGACATAATGATATAGAAGTCTATTAGGAGTGGGCATAGTGATGTAGAAGTCTATTAGGAGTGGTCATAAGTGATGTAGAAGTCTATTAGGAGTGGGCATAATGATGTAGAAGTCTATTAGGAGTGGGCATAATGATATAGAAGTCTATTAGGAGTGGGCATAATGATGTAGAAGTCTATTAGGAGTGGGCATAATGATGTAGAAGTCTATTAGGAGTGGGTATAGTGATATAGAAGTCTATTAGGAGTGGACATAATGATGTAGAAGTCTATTAGGAGTGGTCATAATGATGTAGAAGTCTATTAGGAGTGGGCAATAATAAGTAGAAGTCTATTAGGAGTGGAATAATGATGTAGAATTCTATTAGGAGTGGGCATAATGATGTAGAAGTCTATTAGGAATGGGCATAATGATGTAGAAGTCTATTAGGAGTGGCATAGTGATGTAGAAGTCTATAAGGAGTTGATCATAGTGATGTAGAAGTCTATTAGGAGTGGTCATAATGATATAGAAGTCTATTAGGAGTGGTCATAGTGATATAGAAGTCTATTAGGAGTGGTCATAGTGATGTAGAAGTCTATTAGGAGTGGTCATAGTGATGTAGACGTCTATTAGGAGTGGACATAGATGATGTAGAAGTCTATTAGGAGTGGACATAATGATGTAGAAGTCTATTTAGTGTGGGCATAGTGATGTAGAAGTCTATTAGGAGTGGTCATAGTGATGTAGAAGTCTATTAGGAGTGGTATAGTGATGTAGAAGTCTATTAGGAGTGGTCATAATGATGTAGAAGTCTATTTAGAGTGGACATAATGATGTAGAAGTCTATTAGGAGTGGTCATAATGATGTAGAAGTCTATTAGGAGTGGTCATAATGATGTAGAAGTCTATTAGGAGTGGTCATAGTGATGTAGAAGTCTATTAGGAGTGGACATAATGATGTAGAAGTCTATTAGGAGTGGTCATAATGATATAGAAGTGTATTAGGAGTGGTCATAGTGATGTAGAAGTCTATTAGGAGTGGGCATAGTGATGTAGAAGTCTATTAGGAGTGGGCATAGTGATGTAGAAGTCTATTAGGAGTGGTGATAATGATATAGAAGTGTATTAGGAGTGGTCATAGTGATGTAGAAGTCTATTAGGAGTGGGCATAGAGATGTAGAAGTCTATTAGAAGTGGGCATAATGATGTAGAAGTCTATTAGGAGTGGGCATAATGATGTAGAAGTCTATTAGGAGTGGTCATAATGATGTAGAAGTCTATTAGGAGTGGGCATAATGATATAGAAGTCTATTGGAGTGGTCATATGATGTAGAAGTCTATTAGGAGTGGTCATAATGATGTAGAAGTCTATTAGGAGTGGTATAGTGATTAGAAGTCTATTAGGAGTGGACATATGATGTAGAAGTCTATAGGAGTGGTCATAATGATGTAGAAGTCTATTAGAGTGGGCATAATGATATAGAAGTCTATTAGGAGTGGGCATAATGATATAGAAGTCTATTAGGAGTGGTCATATGATGCAGAAGTCTATTAGGAGTGGTCATATGATATAGAAGTCTATTAGGTGGTCATAGTGATGTAGAAGTCTATTAGGAGTGGACATAATGATGTAGAAGTCTATTAGGAGTGGCATAATGATGTAGAAGTCTATTAGTGTGGGCATAGTGATGTAGAAGTCTATTAGGATGGCATTGTGATGTAGAAGTCTATTAGAGTGGGTATAGTGATGTAGAAGTCTATTAGGAGTGGTCATAATGATGTAGAAGTCTATTAGGAGTGGACATAATGATGTAGAAGTCTATTAGGAGTGGTCATAATGATGTAGAAGTCTATTAGGAGTGGCATAATGATGTAGAAGTCTATTAGGAGTGGTCATAGTGATGTAGAAGTCTATTAGGAGTGGACATAATGATGTAGAAGTCTATTAGGTGGTCATAATGATAGAAGTTATTAGGAGTGGTCATAGTGATGTAGAAGTCTATTAGGAGTGGCATAGTGATGTAGAAGTCTATTAGGAGTGGGCATAGTGATGTAGAAGTCTATTAGGAGTGGATAATGATTAGAAGTTATAGGAGTGGCATAGTGATGTAGAAGTCTATTAGGAGTGGGCATAGAGATGTAGAAGTCTATTAGGAGTGGGCATAGTGATGTAGAAGTCTATTAGGAGTGGCATAGTGATATAGAAGTGTATTAGGAGTGGCATAGTGATGTGAAGTCTATTAGGATGGCATAATGATATAAAAGTCTATTAGAGTGGCATAGTGATGTAGAAGTTATTAGGAGTGGTCATAATGATGTAGAAGTCTATTAGGAGTGGACATAGTGATGTAGAAGTCTATTAGGAGTGGCATAATGATGTAAAAGTCTATTAGGAGTGGACATAATGATGTAGAAGTCTATTAGTGTGGCATAGTGATGTAGAAGTCTATTAGGAGTGGACATAATGATGTAGAAGTCTATTAGTGTGGTCATAATGATGTAGAAGTCTATTAGGTGGTCATAATGATGTAGAAGTCT
Organism: Monoplex corrugatus; assembly: GCA_030674185.1. NCBI lineage: Eukaryota > Metazoa > Mollusca > Gastropoda > Littorinimorpha > Ranellidae > Monoplex > Monoplex corrugatus. Next base: position 2,116,693 of record JAPXFY010000021.1, read on the forward strand.
ATTAGATGGTCATAGTGATGTAGAAGTCTATTAGGAGTGGTCATAGTGATGTAGAAGTCTATTTAGTGTGGTCATAATGATGTAGAAGTCTATTTAGTGTGGTCATAATGATGTAGAAGTCTATTAATGTGGTCATATGATGTAGAAGTCTATTAGAGTGGTCATAATGATGTAGAATCTATTAGGAGTGGTCATATGATTAGAAGTCTATTAGGAGTGGTCATATGATGTAGAAGTCTATTAGGAGTGGCATAATGATGTAGAAGTCTATTAGGAGTGGTCATAATGATGTAGAAGTCTATTAGGAGTGGTCATAGTGATGTAGAAGTGTATTAGGAGTGGGCATAGTGATGTAGAAGTCTATTAGGAGTAGGCATAATGATGTAGAAGTCTATTAGGAGTGGTCATAGTGATGTAGAAGTCTATTAGGAGTGGACATATTGATGTAGAAGTCTATTAGGAGTGGGCATAATGATGTAGAAGTCTATTAGGAGTGGTCATAGTGATGTAGAAGTCTATTAGGAGTGGGCATAGTGATATAGAAGTCTATAGGAGTGGTCATAGTGATGTAGAAGTCTATTAGGAGTGGGCATAGTGATGTAGAAGTCTATTAGGAGTGGGCATAATGATATAGAAGTGTATTAGGAGTGGCATAATGATATAGAAGTGTATTAGGAGTGGGCATAATGATAAGAAGTCTATTAGGAGTGGTCATAGTGATGTAGAAGTCTATTAGGAGTGGTCATAATGATGTAGAAGTCTATTAGGAGTGGGTATAGTGATATAGAAGTCTATTAGGAGTGGACATAATGATGTAGAAGTCTATTAGGAGTGGTCATAATGATGTAGAAGTCTATTAGGAGTGGGCATAATGATGTAGAAGTCTATTAGGAGTGGGCATAATGATGTAGAAGTCTATTAGGAGTGGGCATAATGATGTAGAAGTCTATTAGGAATGGGCATAATGATGTAGAAGTCTATTAGGAGTGGGCATAGTGATGTAGAAGTCTATAAGGAGTGGTCATAGTGATGTAGAAGTCTATTAGGAGTGGTCATAGTGATGTAGAAGTCTATTAGGAGTGGTCATAATGATATAGAAGTCTATAAGGAGTGGTCATAGTGATATAGAAGTCTATTAGGAGTGGTCATAGTGAGAGAAGTCTATTAGGAGTGGTCATAGTGATGTAGAAGTCTATTAGGAGTGGTCATAGTGATGTAGAAGTCTATTAGGAGTGGGCATAGTGATGTAGAAGTCTATTAGGAGTGGGCATAAATGATGTAGAGAGTCTATTAGGAGTGATCATAGTGATGTAGAAGTCTATTAGGAGGGGCATAATGATATATAGGTCTATTAGGAGTGGTCATAATGATATAGAAGTCTATTAGGAGTGGGCATAATGATATAGAAGTCTATTAGGAGTGGTCATAATGATGCAGAAGTCTATTAGGAGTGGTCATAGTGATATAGAAGTCTATTAGGAGTGGTCATAGTGATGTAGAAGTCTATTAGGAGTGGACATAATGATGTAGAAGTCTATTAGGAGTGGACATAATGATGAAGAAGTCTATTTAGTGTGGGCATAGTGATGTAGAAGTCAATTAGGAGTGGACATAATGATGTAGAAGTCTATTAGGAGTGGGCATAGTGATGTAGAAGTCTATTAGGAGTGGTCATAGTGATGTAGAAGTCTATTAGGAGTGGGCATAGTGATATAGAAGTCTATTAGGAGTGGTCATAGTGATGTAGAAGTCTATTAGGAGTGGGCATAGTGATGTAGAAGTCTAGTAGGAGTGGGCATAATGATATAGAAGTGTATTAGGAGTGGGCATAATGATATAGAAGTGTATTAGGAGTGGGCATAATGATATAGAAGTCTATTAGGAGTGGTCATAGTGATGTAGAAGTCTATTAGGAGTGGTCATAATGATGTAGAAGTGTATTAGGAGTGGGTATAGTGATATAGAAGTCTATTAGGAGTGGACATAATGATGTAGAAGTCTATTAGGAGTGGTCATAATGATGTAGAAGTCTATTAGGAGTGGACATAATGATATAGAAGTCTATTTAGTGTGGGCATAGTGATGTAGAAGTCTATTAGGAGTGGTCATAATGATGTAGAAGTCTATTAGGAGTGGGCATAATGATGTAGAAGTGTATTAGGAGTGGTCATAGTGATGTAGAAGTCTATTAGGAGTGGGCATAGTGATATAGAAGTCTATTAGGAGTGGTCATAGTGATGTAGAAGTCTATTAGGAGTGGGCATAGTGATGTAG
>JAPXFY010000021.1:2123966-2138966 GCA_030674185.1 Monoplex corrugatus
AAAGAGAGAGACAGAGAGACAGAGAGAGAGAGAGAGAGAAAGAGAGAGAGAAAGACAGAGAGAGAGAGAGAGAGAGAGAGAGAGACAGAGACAGAGCAGAGACAGAGACAGAGACAGAGACACACACACAGCCAAATAAATGAATCTATGTGAGTACTTATTTCTTTTCCCCCAGAATGAAGCAGAGTGGAAACTGTCGTTTCTTTCGACTTTCTGTAAAATCACGTCAAAAGCTGTATGTGTGGACATGTGATCAGCATATGTATATGTTGACCATAGACATGAATAGGGAGACAGGCAACCAGGTTTGTGGCACTCAACCAGTTGCCTCAATGTAGCGGTTTGCGCACAAGACTACCGACTTGAAGGTTGGGGTTCGAACCCCCATCAATCCTTTCACAATCAAATCCGGGATGTTTCGGCTCTAACCGACAGGGCCTATCCAGAGTTGGGCCTGCTAAGGGCTCTTTGGGAAGACTGGGACCACACAGTCCAGTCTCATCCACTTCACAATGCGTCATTGAAAGTGTTGCTTGAATCGCTTGGCCAACATAGCAGGTGTTTGTATCTCTCGGACCTGGTTGGCGCCAGGGTATATTTTGATAGTAAGCGTAGAGTACAGTCCTGTCACACGGTCTCTACAGTATTGTGATCATCATCCTCATCGCAATCATCATTATAATCATAGCATTGTCATCATAATCCTCATCGCAATCATCATCATAATCATAGCATTGTTGTAAAAACTGTCAAAGCTTCTGTGACCATTAAGATGGCGTAGAAAATGGGACAAACAAATAAACAACACAAAACCAACCAACCAGTCAACCAACCAACCAAAAAACCAACCAACAAACCAACCAGTCAACCAACAAACCAATCAACCAACCAACAAACCAACCAACCAACCAATCAATCAACCAACCAACCAACCAACCAGCCAACCAACACCAACCAACCAACCAAACCTCTGTGACACTGTGATAGGATGGCCTCCCTATACCAAAGGTTTGGCGAGTATATGAAGTTGAATTCTTGTTATCAGGTAAACAGAATATAACAGTCGATCAACTGAGATGTACCCCAACTTCTGGAAAATTTTTGTGAGATAATTCCTCTGTTCTGTCACTGTCTGCCTTGCTCCTTTGCTTTCTATCGTCTCTATTCATCACTTTATGCTTTGCCGGCCCATTCACCTGTATGTTTTCCATAAAGCCTTATATAGTTTTCTTAGGATCAATAATTGGGTACATATATTAACTGCCAGAACCTCCCGTGGGGATGCCGGGGGCTCTTTTGGTATAAACAGTATCCCACCTTCTGGAAATTCGTGCTAGAAATTTCCTCTTTTCTGTCACTGTCTTTGTTTCTGCCTTGTTCCTTTGCTTTCTGTCATTTCTTCCTATCATTTTCTGCCTTGCTGGTCCATTCACATGTATGTGTTCGATAAAGTCTTACGTACTTTCTCTTAAGATTGATAATTAAGTACATGTATAAAGTGCATTTTTGGCTCTAGGAATGAGATATGGGGAAGCAATTTTAGGTAATTTAGGCCCATTTTATGCTTAATTAATGTCCTTAGTTACGTTTAAATTTGTATTCAGGTATGTTTTTTAAATCCCGTGTGTGATGAATTGGACGGAGAAGTCAACGCCAGAGGCATCTCCTTAGATTATGAGCACGAATGTATTGATTGTGTACTTAATGTTCTGTTCCTTGTTTCCTCTGTTGAAGTACTGTGTGTGTATTGAAACGGTTATAGCCCTGATATGGCTCTACGCAGCCGGCTGGGCTTTAAGCAAAACAAAGAATAATAAAAAATGAAAAACTGCCAGAAGTTTGTTGCCGATCTATCTGTTTATATCTGTGACATGGATAAAGAAGTCCAGGACAAACATTTCCAAAGTGTGAAGGTACAAAATAAAACGCTTGTTACTTCAGACAGGAGCACTGCAAGCAATAGAGACAGAAGAAGAAAAATCGCCAAGTTTGAAGACAAGTTGGTTTGTGGGCAGAAGAATCGTGGAGAACAATGAATGTGCCGACGCTGTCAGATGTGTGGTCAACACTACGAGATGTTGCCTTCCATTTGCTCAAGTATGACGTGTGTCTTCTGCGGGTTTTGATCCAGGCAGGATACGAACCTGAACTCGCCGAGCGTGATGGCGTCTTTTACCCTTCCCCTGTCAAGCTGCAGTACCGTGTGTTCCAGCACTGTGCACCGCTAACAGTATGCCGTGGGCTGCTGTATGTGTCGGTAGCTGAACGGGTGTACTCCTGGATCGTCAGCCGGTGCAAGACAAACTGATCCGGCGATATTTTAACCGTAGATTTATATACGCCTTTCACGGAATACCGCTCCAATATGGAGTGGCGCTACTCATTCGTATGGCGGCCGTTGTGTCGGCTTCGGTCGTCAGTCAACCTCTGTTGGTCATCAGCGTCCGTCACATGGCGCAGTTTGTCGGCCAGGAGACGGCCTATAACTGCCCCCTATCGGCAGTTAAAGACATCTACACCCACGAAGGCTGGCAGGGCTCTTCTCCGGTCTGGCACCCACACTGGCTGCTGACCTTTGTCTGGTGACGATGGAGAACTGTCGGTTGTGTGCTCATCAGAGAGCCGTTGTGGTTCTCCTGCTGCTATGGGCTGATGTTTGCCTGTGTGGAACACCTCCTGATGACGCTGCAGACAGTGATGGTCATCAACGGGTCAAGACTGGCCATGGCCCCACAGAAATTATACGTGGACACGTTACAGGCCTTGGTTGACCTGTTGAAAAAGGACAGGTTATGGAGAGGGCTGTACTTTGAACTGCTCGAGGGATTCGTCGTCCGTTCTTCCATTCATGACGTTTCTCTCGTTCGTTCGCTGTTTGACGTGGTCAGGGCACATCTGGCGACATCTATGGCCATTCCTACCTCCCCCTCCCCCACCAGACTGTCCTGTCGGCTGTCCTCCTGAGGCGCAAAACCCTGCGCAGCATCAAACCTTGAAGGGACTTCAAAAGACAAACGCCATTCTGGACTAATATTTACGCTATGTACTACATTTATAGCCATTTTATGAGGAAGGGGGATTTGGAGCACCTGGTCACAACGGGAAAGCTGGAGGGAAGGACAGCACCGGGTAGACCCAGGAAGAAAATGCTGGACGGACTTGCAGAGTGGCTGGGGACGAGGAGGGTGGGGGAGATGCTGGGGGCAACGAGAGATAGAGACCAATGGAAGTCCATGATGGCCAACGCCATGCGGCAGGGCACCTGATGATGATGATGATGACTACTTTGCTGTGACAAAAGGTAGATTCATATTGACGGTCAATATCGCCAACGCCATGCGGTAGGGCACATGATGATGTTGATGATTACCTATCCACGCCCACTCCGCGTCTGCTTACATTATTACAACAACTTTTGATTTTTCTTTTGATTTTTTTTCGGGGTGGGTGGGGCAGGAGGGGGGTTATTCATTTATATTACCTGTACATATATGCATAGGAGTAACAAATCTTTAATTTCGCTATCTTTCAAAATCTCCTCAATATCTCTCTCCCTCTCTTGAGATCACACTCATACGTACGTCTCTTTCTCTTTGTATGTCTGTCTGTCTGTGTGTGTGTCTCTCTACCTGCAGTATATATGTAATAAGTAACAAATCGCTGTCTTTCAAAATCTCCTGAATGCCTGTCTTTTCCAAATCAAACACGCACACACACACACACACACACACACACAACACACCACACCACAACACTCTCTCTCTCTCTCTCTCTGCGTCTGTATCTCTGTCTCTATCTCTCTTCCTTCTGTCTCTCTCTCCCTCTCTCTCCCGCTCTCCCTCTCTCTCCCTCTCTCTCTCCCCCCCTCTCTCTCCCTCTCTCCTCTCTCCCTCTCTCGCTCCCTCTCTCTCCCCGCTCCCTCTCTCTCTCTCCCTCTCTCTCCCCCTCTCTCTCTCCCTCTCTCTCTCTCTTTCTATGTCTTCCCCTGTCTGCACCTGTACATGTATATGATAAGTAACAGATGTTTGATTTCGCTGCCTTTCAAAATCTCCTGAATGTCTCTCCCCTTCTGATCAGTGCACGCTCATACGTTTTCTCTTTCTCTTTTTCTCTCTCTTTCTCTCTCTCTCCCTTTCCTCTCTCTCTCCTTCTCTATTTCTCTTTCTCCCCCCCCTCTCTCTCTCCTTTCTCTTTCTCTTTCTCTCCTTCTCTTCTCTTCTCTCCTTTCTCTCTCTTTCTCTCTTTCTCTCTCTTTCTCTCTCTCTCCTTCTCTATTTCTCTGTCTTTATCCCCCCTCACTCCCTTTCCTCTCTCCCTCTCTTTCTCTTTCTCTCCTGTCTCTCCTTCACTCTCTCTCTCTCTCCTCCTCTCTCCTCCCTCCCTCTCTCTCTTCTCTCTCTCTCTCTCCCTCTCTAATGCCCTGTGTGTCTGTTAGAGGCCGGATACTAAATCTAAATGTGCATTATTTTCCATCCATCACAGAACCTTGTTTTGTAACAAGACAAAATTGGATTTTTTGTGCCCAACTTTTTGCATGGATTTACTGCAAGGAAACATGAAAACAAAAACAAAAACATAACAACACAAAACAAAACAAACAAAACAAAAAAGAAAGGAAAGAATTCAGTTCCGTTTAATAAATATTTGTCCTCAGAGTAACCAATACGCTGATTGAATGGATAGAAGACAAACAAAAATGTCTGTGAGCCACAAAACAAACAAACAAACATAAACAAGCATACACCCCCACAAACACAGAAAAAAAACCCTGCCAGCCAAAGACTATTACATTCACGACTGTCATAAATCATTTTATCACACCATTATTTCATTATTGTTTATTGATCAGGTTATGACTTCATTATTGTTTTTCTTATCTCTATGTTTGTATCTATCTACATGTATTTGCCACTTCATGATATCGAGGGTTGACAACCAGAACCAAGTATCTCGATTGTCTGATAGTTTACAGGAGAGGTTTTTTTTTTATCTGAGTTTTCGGGAGAGGCATGACCTACATTTTGAGATACCGGTTTTCGGTTTTATTGATAACCGTTCAATAATCAATATCATGGCAAAAACAAAGTCCACCAGGTGAAAGATCACATCAAAAGCAACAGTTCAGTGTAAAAAAGTGATAATTGACAAAAAAAGTGAGATACCGGGTTGTTGTGGCTGTCAACCCTCGATATTTGCTTAACATTTTCACAAATTTTGATTTCAAACGTCTTGAAACATTTGAGATGTTATTCATTATTTGTACACATCTGATACACGAACAAACTGTGAGAAAACAATATGATGGTTATTGAATAACGTGTAAAATAAAATGTTTTTTTCTTATTTCTCTCTGTATCTTTCTGTTTATTAATAAATTCGTCAGTTTATTGTGTGTGTTTGCCCTCTTGAAACGAGACCTACATGTACGTGTAGTTTATTACGTTTTGATTGTTGTTTTCATCTCTCAATAAAAGGGAGATTATTCCATAATTTATTACGTTTTGATTGTTGTTTTCATCTCTCAATAAAAGGGAGATTATTCCATAATTTATTACGTTTTGATTGTTGTTTTTCATCTCTCAATAAAAGGGAGATTATTCCATAATTTATTACGTTTTGATTGTTGTTTTCATCTCTCAATAAAAGGGAGATTATTCCATAATTTATTACGTTTTGATTGTTGTTTTTATCTCTCAATAAAAGGGAGATTATTCCATAATTTATTACGTTTTGATTGTTGTTTTCATCTCTGAATAAAAGGGAGATTATTCCATAATTTATTACGTTTTGATTGTTGTTTTCATCTCTCAATAAAAGGGAGATTATTCCATAAACTGTGAGTTTTTGACATCTTCTTCCTTAAAAAAACTTTTATATAATTGTGTTTTTAATACACCGTCTGTGTCTTAACCCTTTCACCTGCGTCCCCCGTTACCCTTTACAACAGACAATAACATAATATTTGATAGATCTAGTTTCTTTAACCTTTTGACTCCCTCACCCTATCCACCAGCCTCCTGCAGGAAGCTGGTGGACAGGGTGCGGGAATCAAAGGGTCAGCAAAGCGCTTTTTCTTTCTCCCCACTTTACAATCATCATCATCATCAACATCATCATCAACATCATCATCATCATCCTCATCATCCTCATCATCAAGTGCCCTGCCGCATGGCATTGGCGATCATACGAATCTCTATACGAATCTATCTTTTGTTGCTGCAAGTACATCTCCCACCCTCTCTGTCCTCGGCCGCTTTGCAAGTTGTCCATTATTTTCTCCCTGGGTCTGCCTGGTGCTCTTTTCCCTCCAACTTATCTGTTGTGACTAGGTGCTCTAATTTCTCTGTCCTCATAAAATGTCCTATAAATGTTGCTCGTCTTTTTCTAATCTTCTTTATTAATGTTCTTCTTGTGTCTGCCTCCTTCAAGACTGTCTCGTTTGTTTCTTTTCTGATCATGGAACTCTCAACATTCTTCTTAGAAAACCATATCTTAGCTGCCTCAATCTTGTTCTGACTTTGCGTGCTGATCATTCACTCTTCACATCTATACAACAATATCGGTTCTATATAACACTCGAAAGCACTCTTCCCTGTGTTAATTGATAGGCATTTGTTGGTAAAAACGCTTTTCAGCTGACGGTCGGGTGTCACATACAATCAAGCAGGTCTACTGTGTTTAACAAAGCCGTTATTTGTCTCTCTCTCGCTTTACAACAATAGCAGTGACAGGCAGGCTGTTTAGCATACTAATCATGCAGTTTGAAGACCACTAAAACAAGTTATTGAAATATGAATCATGCTCCACAGATGTTCCATGCGCAGCCGTAACAGCCAGGTCTTGTAATTGAAATAAATGAACAACAATTAGCTTGCCGCCATTTGTGGGAACCTCAACAGCTGGTCCGTGAATTACCATAGATAGTCTTTCTAAAAAAAAGAAAGCGGCGGCGTAGGATAACAAGTACCACATTGAATGCAAGCAGATTTTGTTTTGGTTTTTTTTTTTTTTTTTTTGGGGGTGTCCGGGGGGGAGGGGGGGGGGCAACTTCCGCGCCATCTCGGCGTCGTTGACTCCACGTCGCTATTTCCGGCCTTACTATGCACGGCAGATACACATCAGAAATAGCCGGCAGAATCGGCCAAGCCAAAACAGCATTCAAGAAGATGACAAACATTCTTACCAACAAATGCCTGTCAATTAACATCAGAAAGAGAGTTCTTGAATGTTATATAGAACCAATACTGTTGTACGGATGCGAGGCGTGGACAGTCAACAAACAAAGCCAGAACAAGATTGAGGCAGCCGAGATGTGGTTTCTACGAAGAATGTTGAGGGTTCCATGGACAGCAAAGAAAACAAACGAGACAGTCTTGATGGAGGCAGACACAAGTAGATCACTCATAAGGAAGATTAGGAAAAGACAGGCAACATTTATAGGCCATTTTATGAGGAAGAGGGATTGGAGCACCTGGTCACAACGGGAAAGCTGGAGGGAAAGAGAGCACCGGGTAGACCCAGGGAGAAAATGCTGGACGGACTTGCAGAGTGGCTGGAGACGAGGAGGGTGGGGCAACGAGAGGGATGCTAGGGGCAACGAGAGATAGAGGTGGTTGGAAGTCCATGATCGCCAACGCCATGCGGCAGGACACCTGATGATGATGACTATACACCCCTAAGTTCATTCACTTGACCTGTCGCCGTGGTGTAGTGGTTAGCGCAACGGACTACCGACTGGAAGGTTGTGGGTTCGAATCCCCATCAGTCCCTTCAAAAATCAGTGTGGAATTTTTCGGTTTTAATCGGCTCCTACCCAGAGTTGGGCATGCTGTGGACTCATACGACCACACAGTCGAGTCTCATCCACTTCACGGATGTGTCATTGAGGGTGTTGCTCAAATCTTCTGACCGGCACCACAGGTGTCTGTATCTCTCGGGCCTGGTTGACGCCAGGATATTTTCTGATAGCAAACGTAGAGTACAACCCTGTCACGCAGTCTCAATCCTAGATGAACTCCATAGCATCATGATCATCATCCTCATCGACATCATCATCATCGCACTGTGAAACCTGTTCCAGCTTCTGTGACCGTTCAGATGGCGCTACCCTATGCAGATGCTGGGGGCTCTTTCAGTATAAATAGTATCCCCACCTTCTGGAAAATCTGTGCCGGAAATTTCTTCTTTTCTGTCACTCTCTGTGTTTCTACCTTGTTCCTTTGCTTTCTGTCATTTCTTCCTATCAATTTCTGCTTTGCTGGTCCATTCACCTGTATGTGATCGATAAAGTCTTATACACTTTTTCTTAGGATTGATAATTGGGTACAGTGCATTTTTGGCTCTAGGGAAGTGAGATATGCGGAAGCAGGTCTAGGTACTTTATGCCTGTTTTTATTTACGTTATGGTGTCCTTAGATATACTTAAATTTGCATTCAGGTGGGTTTTTTTTTTTAAATCCCCTGTGTGATAAATTGGACGGAATGGTCAACGCCAGGGGCATGTTCTTTCATCACGTGAGCGAATGCATTTATGTGTATACTTAATTTTCTTTTCTTTTTCCTGTTGAAGTTTTGCATGTTTTGAAGTAGTTATAACCCAGATATGATTCTACGCAGTCGGCTGAGCTTTAAACAACAACATAACATAATAACATTAAAGTGACGTCAAAAAATGGGACGGGAAAATAAGGTGAGCACAAAGGTAACCTCCCTGAGTGCCATTATCCTGAACAAAAGTTCCTTCACTAAGTTCTAGAGCCGGACAGTTCACGAGAGCCAGAAATGTCACGGAAGAGCTAAAGGTCTTTATCTTTATTCCAAATTTATTTTTGAAATCGTTTTTGAAAAGATGCAAAGACATACAAAACAGTAAAGCGTAGTTGCGACAAAAAAAATTAAAACGCTAATTTTACGGGGGAGGGTGGTGGTGGTGGATACAGCGTCAGATTTAGAAAAAACTAAAAAAAACTGGACACAGTGTCAGATTAAAAAAAACAAGAAAAGCCAAAACAAACAAACAAAAAGGTGAATACAGTATCAGATTAAAAAACAACGACACGAAAAACATGTGGACACAATGTCAGATTTAAAAGAAAAGATGGCTACAACATCAGATTTAAAAGAAAAGATGGCTACAACATCAGATTTAAAAGAAACGGTGGATACAGTGTCAGATTTCACAAAACCGAAATAAGTAAATACAGTGTCATATTTAAAAACACACTAACTAACAAACAAAGAAGGTGGATACAGTGTCAGATTTAACAAAACCGAAATAAGTAAATACAGTGTCATATTTAAAAACACACTAACTAACAAACAAAGAAGGTGGATACAGTGTCATATTTAAAAACACACTAACTAACAAACAAAGAAGGTGGATACAGTGTCATATTTAAAAACACACTAACCAACAAACAAAGAAGGTGGATACAGTGTCATATTTAAAAACACACTAACTAACAAACAAAGAAGGTGGATACAGTGTCATATTTAAAACACACTAACTAACAAACAAAGAAGGTGGATACAGTGTCATATTTAAAAACACACTAACTAACAAACAAAGAAGGTGGATACAGTGTCAGATTTAAAAAACACACTAACTAACAAACAAAGAAGGTGGATACAGTGTCGGATAAAAACAAAACACAAGTGAATAGTATCAGATAAAAAAAAAAAGACAAAAAAGACAAACAGGTGAACACAGTGTCAGATTAAAAAAAAAGACAAAAAAGACAAACAGGTGAACACAGTGTCAGATTAAAAAAAAAGACAAAAAAGACAAACAGGTGAACACAGTGTCAGATTAAAAAAAACAACACGAAAAAAGTGGATACAGTCTCAGATTTAAAAAAAAAAAGCAACAACGAAAAACAGGTAGATACAGTGTAACAGAAAAACACAAACAAACGAGAAGTAGGTGGAGACAATGTCAGATTAAAAACAAACGAAGAAAAAAGCGGACGCACCGTCAGATTAAACAAATCAGATGCAAGGTCAGACGTAAAAGAAAAAAGGTGGACACAGTGTCAGATTTGTGAAAAAACGAACAAAAACGGTGGACAAAGTGTCAGAAAAAAAAAGTTGGATACAGTGTGAGACTAAAAACAAACAAACAAACAAAACAAAAGGTGGATACAGAGTGAGATTAAAAAACAAACAAACAAAAAAGTAGACACAGTGTCAGATTATAAAAACGAAAAAAAGGCAGATACAGTGTCAGATAGATTAAAAACAAAACAAAACAAAGCAAAAAACCAACAAACAAAAGCCACCACCACCACCACCACCACCAACAACAAAACAACAACAACAACAACAACAAAAAGAAAAAGATGGATAGTGTCAGATTTAAAAAGAATGGTGGATTTATTGTCAGACTGTCTGAGGAGATAATTCCACTAGATGGCGTGTGCCTCATGTAGTTATCATGTCTGTGCGAATGTTGAATGTGCATAAACATGTGAATGCACACGCTATTTGACACTTACAGTGTCACCTGGTACATTTTGTTTTCATTATGATGGTGATGATGATGGTGATGATGATGGTGATGATGATGATGATGATGATGATACTGGTACTACTTCTACTTCTACTACTGACAACAACAACAACAACAACAAACAATAATGATGATGATGACGATAATAACAATAACAACAATAATAATGATAATAATGATGATAATAGTAATATCACCTGGTAAATTTTGTTTTAATAATAATAATAATAATAATAATAATAATAATAATAATAATAATAATAATCCAAACAGTCCATGTCTAAAGCATGCACGTTGCTCTTCACATAGTAATAGAGCACAGTAAGTTCATGAATAATAACAACAGATAATATTAAGGTTTATATTCATCATATGATTTGCCTAATATATATATATGGGGAAAAATCATTTGATGAATATAAACCTTTCATGTACACACACACACGGACGCTCGCACACACACATACACACACACACACACACACACACACACACACACGCTCGCGCGCGCGCACACCACACACACACACACACACACACACACACACACAAACACACGCACGCACGCACACCATGCACACACTGAAATCAGCTGCAACATTACTTTAAAAAAAGAACATGACCTTCTGTCGTTTTGTGGATGTGTCGGAAAGAGGTATTGAGTTATTATTTTTCCATTTTCAGCGGGCAGACACTGGATCTATAAAGACACTGGTAAGGAGTTCCATACTATTGAGCCATGAAAGAAACAGATTTCTTTCTGCAATTAGTTATAGAAAAACCGTGACACTGTCAAAAAACAACAACAACAACAAAAACAACAACAAAAACAAAACAAAACAAAACAAAACAAAAAACTGTACGAGACTTTAGAGTTCTGGATGATATGTTGAGTTGTTGGGAACCAACGCAGTTTTCTTTTTTCAATTTTAGACACTGAGAGCAAAGTGTATCAACTTTATACACGATTCGTGCTTTGATGGGAGCCAACGTAGTTTTTTTTTTCTTTTCCAAGAGAGCGTTTACACTACCACTGTGTGCTCTCCTGTAGTGAAGGGTGAGCAGCTGTGTTTTGTATTCGATGGAATGTGGATAGGACTATCTTGCCAAAACAGCATTCAAGAAGATGACAAGCATTCTTACCAACAAATGCCTATCAATTAACATCAGGAAGAGTGTTCTTGAATGTTATATAGAACCAATACTGTTGTTCGGCTGCGAGGCGTGGACAGTCAACAAACAAAGCCAGAACAAGAATGAGGCAGCCGAGATGTGGTTTCTACGAAGAATGTTGATAGTTCCATGGACAGCAAAGAAAACAAACGAGACAGTCTTGATGGAGGCAGACACAAGTAGATCATTCATAAGGAAGATTAGGAAAAGACAGGCAACATTTATAGGCCATTTAAGAGGGAAGGGGAACTGGAGCACCGGGAAAGCTGGAGGGAAAGAGAGCACCGGGTAGACCCAGGGAGAAGATACTAGACGGACTTGCAGAGTGGCTGGGGACGAGGAGGGTGGGAGAGATGCTAGGGGCAACGAGAGATAGAGACAGATGGAAGTCCATGATCGCCAACGCCATGCGGCAAGGCACCTGATGATGATGATGATGATCTTGTCATCACAAAGCGAGGATAGGAGAAAGTTAATTAATGCAATTGAATCGAGTTTTAATAGAATGAAATCCCATGAAGAGATGCCAGGGTCTCCTTCAGAACAAATAATATCCCAACCTTGTGGAAATTCTGTGCTAGAAATTTGTTCTTTGCTGTCACCCTCTTTGTTTCTCTTGCTCCTTTGCTTTCTGTCTGTCTTGCTGGTCCATTCACCTGTATGTTGTCCATAAAGCCTTCCATGCTTACTCTTAGGATTGGTAATAAGGCAATTTATGTATAAACAGCATTCTTGGCTCTAAGAACATATGGTGTGCAGAAGCAACTTCAGGTAATTTAGGCCATTTTTTTAAAATAAAAGTTTTAGTGTATTTAGTTAGGTTTATATATTTGTATTTGTATTTGGTTTTATTTTCTACTCCCCCTGTTGATAAATTGGACGGAGTGGTCAGCGCCCTGGGCACATCCCTAGATTATGTGCTCATCATCATCAAGTGCCCTGCCGCATGGCGTTGGCGATCATGGACCTCCATCTGTCTCTATCTCTCGTTGCCCCTAGCATCTCTCCCACCCCCCTCGTCCCCAGCCACTCTGCAAGTCGTCTAGTATCTTCATGGAACTCTCAACATTCTTCTTAGAAACCACATCTCGTGCTCAAATGCGTTAATATGTGTACCTAATTTTCTTTTCCTGATTTTGTAGGTTCAAAGAGATGTTGAGATGGTGACAGGCCTGATGTGGCTCTGTGCAGTCGGTTGGGCTTTACACACTAATGATAATGATAGCTATAGAATAAAACTACACACATCAGGTTCTAGTTGGGCTTTACACACGCTAATGATAATGATAGCTATGGAATAAACACACACAGTCGGTTGGGCTTTACACACTAATGATAATGATAGCTATAGAATAAAACTCACACACAGTCAGTTGGGCTTTACACACTAATGATAATGATAGCTATGGAACTAAACAACCCACACACAGTCGGTTGGGCTTTACACATAATGATGATAAATGATAGCTATGTGATTTAAAAAACACACACATCTGCTACACTGGAGCTTTACAACAGCTCAAAATGATAATGAATAGCTATGGAACAAAACCCACACACAGTCGGTTGTTGTAGTTTATTTGTCTTACACACTTAATGAAGTATATAGACTACTGGACATAAAAAAACACACACACAGGTCGGTTGTGTTGTTTAACAATGTAAGTTTACCATCACACCCCCACTCTGTTTAAAGAACTACATCACAACATTCTCAAAACGAAGCAAGACATCTCAAAACAAAGCACTACTGCAGCAAACGACGACCAAGACAAATTCTGTGTATAACTGTTATGTTATGTTTTTTAAAAGCCCAGCCGACTGTGTATGGCCATATCAGGGCTATAACCATTTCAAAACATACACAGTACTTCAAAACATAAAAGAAAATTAAGTACACATATCAAAACATTTGCGTATATAATCTGAGATGCCCCTGGCGTTAACCACTCTGTCCAATTTATCACACATGGGATTTAAAAGAAAACATACCTGGATACAAATTTAAAAGTAACTAAGGACAATAAAACATACATTAAAACGGGCCTTAATTACCTAAACTTGCTTCCACATATCTCGTTTCCCTAGAGCCAAAAATGCACTTAATACATGTACCCAATTATCAATCCTAAGAGAAAGCAGGTAAGACTTTATGGAACACATACAGGTAAATGGACCAACAAGGCAGAACATGATAGGAAGAAATGACAGAAAGCAAAGGAGGAAAGAAGAAAAAAAGAGAGTGACAGAAAAGAAGAAATTTCAAGCACAGAATTTTCTTCAGGTGGGTATACTATTTATACTGAAAGAACCACCAACATCCCCATAGGAGGTGCGGGGAGGGGGGGGGGCAGAGGAGGTTCTGTGATGAATTCTGTAAAAGAAAAATCATTCAGAAAAACACAAACTGACGACCCCACAATTCAAATAAATGTCCAGAAATACAGAAGTTGACACAGATTGTTGAAAATACAAGACTGCATACGACGACAGACGAATCAAAAGACAATGCATTAGGTGATAACAATTTCCCGTGGCTATATAGATTGACAGCTTACAAAGACAAAGACCTACTCACCTCAATGGTCCATGGACAAGCGATGACGTTCCTTCCATGACTGATGATGACTAGTCTTTAGTATCCTGAAGACAGAAACGATCAAACCTTTTTTCTCGATCAATTCCTTTGATCTACACGCCACAAACAACCGGATTTAGTATCAAGTCAATGGAAACATGGCGAAACAAACGGCAAATAAATAGAATATAGAACCCACCAGCTCTTTCAACTGAAAATTCACACCAACATAGCTCAGTCAAGCAGACGACAAAATTGTCGCCTGTGAAACCACCACGGACATGATCAGCCGCGTCTACTAAAGGACTAGACTTGGAAGAAAGGAAAAAAAAAAGCCAGAGAAATAAACGTCGACGACTTTCAGTTTTCAGTCAAGTGTGAAAAGATCCGCCGGGACACGGCAAAATGAAGAGATAACTTGACGCGACACTTTCTCCCCGTCACTCCATTGACACAAACACTTAACACGACGGGGTCAGCTACGACCAATCAAAACGCAGCTACAAATCACGTGCGATATGTTAATTTAGAAGGAGGTCGCTTCAAACTGGGCGGAGCTTGATAGGCGACAAGAGACAGTGGCGACAGACGAGGGGCGGGATTTATCTGGGGCGCGTGAAATGGACAAGACGAAACTATTTCCTTTCATCGCCACAAGACGAAAGATGCGTGAAAAGGCTAAGTGTTCGTTAACTACGCTACTAACTCCGTCTAGCGGTGTTTTATGCCATTCATTTACAGC
>JAPXFY010000021.1:2143966-2153966 GCA_030674185.1 Monoplex corrugatus
TGTCCATCCCTACCTACACCATCCCCTGTCTGTCCTATCCCCCTACCTACTACCATCCCCTGTCTGTCCCATCCCCCTACCTACACCATCCCCTGTCTGTCCTATCCCCTACCTACACCATCCCTGTCTGTCCTATCCCCCTACCTACACCATCCCCTGTCTGTCCTATCCCCTACCTACACAACCTCCTGTCTGTCCTATCCCCCTACCTACACCATCCCTGTCTGTCCTATCCCCCTACCTACACACCTCCTGTCTGTCCTATCCCCCTACCTACACCATCCCCTGTCTGTCCTTCCCCCTACCTACACCATCCCCTGTCTGTCCTATCCCCCTACCTACACCATCCCTGTCTGTCCATCCCCTACCTACACCATCCCCTGTCTGTCCTATCCCCCTACCTACTCCATCCCCTGTCTGTCCATCCCCTACCTACACCATCCCCTGTCTGTCCATCCCCCTACCTACTCCATCCCTGTCTGTCCATCCCCTACCTACACCATCCCCTGTCTGTCCCATCCCCCTACCTACTCCATCCCTGTCTGTCCCATCCCCTACCTACACCATCCCCTGTCTGTCCCTCCCCCCTACCTACACCATCCCCTGTCTGTCCATCCCCCTACCTACCCATCCCCTGTCTGTCCATCCCCCTATCTACACCATCCCCTGTCTGTCCATCCCCCTACCTACCCATCCCCTGTCTGTCCATCCCCTACCTACTCCATCCCCTGTCTGTCCTATCCCCCTACCTACACCATCCCCTGTCTGTCCTATCCCCTACTACACCATCCCCTGTCTGTCCTATCCCCCTATCTACACCATCCCCTGTCTGTCCTATCCCCCTACCTACACCATCCCCTGTCTGTCCCATCCCCCTATCTACACCATCCCCTGTCTGTCCTATCCCCTACCTACTCCATCCCCTGTCTGTCCTATCCCCTACCTACACCATCCCCTGTCTGTCCTATCCCCTACCTACTCCATCCCCTGTCTGTCCCATCCCCTCTATCCTACTCCATCCCCTGTCTGTCCATCCCCCTACCTACTCCATCCCCTGTCTGTCCATCCCTCTACCTACTACCATCCCTGTCTGTCCCATCCCCCTACCTACCATCCCCTGTCTGTCCCATCCCTTACCTACTCCATCCCCTGTCTGTCCCATCCCCTACCTACTCCATCCCCTGTCTGTCCTATCCCTCTACCTACACCATCCCCTGTCTCCCATCCCCCTACCTACTACCATCCCCTGTCTGTCACCTTACCTAAATCCCGTCTGTCCATCTACCTACACCATCCCCTGTCTGTCCCATCCCCTACCTACCCATCCCCTGTCTGTCCCATCCCTCTACCTACACCATCCCCTGTCTGTCCCATCCCTACCTACACCATCCCGCTGTCTTCCTATCCCTCCTTCTCACCATCTCCCTGTCTGTCCCATCCCCTACCTACACCATCCCCTGTCTGTCCATCCCCTACCTACACCATCCCCTGTCTGTCCCATCCCCCTACCTACACCATCCCCTGTCTGTCCATCCCCTACCTACACCATCCCTGTCTGTCCCATCCCCTACCTACACCATCCCCTGTCTGTCCCATCCCCTACCTACACCATCCTCTGTCTGTCCCATCCACCTACCTACACCATCCTCTGTCTGTCCCATCCCCTACCTACACCATCCCCTGTCTGTCCATCCACCTACCTACACCATCCTCTGTCTGTCCCATCCCCTACCTACACCATCCCTGTCTGTCCATCACCACCTACACCATCCTTTCCATTCCCCATCTGTCTGTCCCATCCACCTACCTACACCATCCCTCTGTCATCCCCCTACCTACTCCATCCTGTCTGTCCCATCCACCTTACCTACTCCATCCCTGTCTGTCACATCCCCTACCTACACATCCTCTGTCTGTCCCATCCCCTACCTACACCATCCCTGTCTGTCCATCCCCTACCTACACCATCCCTGTCTGTCCCATCCCCTACCTACACCATCCCCTGTCTGTCCCATCCCCTACCTACACCATCCCTGTCTGTCCATCCCCTACCTACTCCATCCCTGTCTGTCACATCCCCTACCTACTCCATCCCTGTCTGTCACATCCCCTACCTACTCCATCCTCTGTCTGTCACATCCCCCTACCTACACCATCCCCTGTCTGTCACATCCCCTACCTACTCCATCCCTGTCTGTCACATCCCCCTACCTACTCCATCCCTGTCTGTCCCATCCCCTACCTACACCATCCCTGTCTGTCACATCCCCTACCTACTCCATCCCTGTCTGTCACATCCCCTACCTACTCCATCCCTGTCTGTCACATCCCCCTACCTACTCCATCCTCTGTCTGTCACATCCCCTACCTACTCCATCCCTGTCTGTCACATCCCCCTACCTACTCCATCCCTGTCTGTCACATCCCCTACCTACTCCATCCCTGTCTGTCACATCCCCCTACCTACTCCATCCTCTGTCTGTCACATCCCCTACCTACTCCATCCCTGTCTGTCACATCCCCCTACCTACTCCATCCCTGTCTGTCCCATCCCCTACCTACTCCATCCCTGTCTGTCACATCCCCTACCTACTCCATCCCTGTCTGTCACATCCCCCTACCTACTCCATCCCTGTCTGTCCCATCCCCTACCTACACCATCCTCTGTCTGTCCCATCCCCTACCTACTCCATCCCTGTCTGTCACATCCCCCTACCTACTCCATCCCTGTCTGTCCCATCCCCCTACCTACACCATCCCCTGTCTGTCCTATCCCCTACCTACACCATCCCCTGTCTGTCCTATCCCCCCTAACTACTCCATCCCCTGTCTGTCCCATCCCTCTACCTACTCTATTCCATGTCTGTCCCATCCCTCTACCTACTGCATCCCCTGTCTGTCCCATCCCCCTACCTACACCATCCCCTGTCTGTCCTATCCCCCTAACTACTCCATCCCCTGTCCTGTCCTATCCCCCTAACTACACCATCCCCTGTCTGTCCCATCCCCTACCTACACCATCCCCTGTCTGTCCCATCCCCTACCTACTCCATACACCATCCCCTGTCTGTCCCATCCCCTACCTACTCCATCCCCTGTCTGTCCCATCCCCTACCTACTCCATCCCCTGTCTGTCCCATCCCCTACCTACTCCATCCCCTGTGTGTCCTACGTACCATCCCTACCTTTTTCATCCTCTGTGTGTCCTATCCCCTACCTCTTCCATCCTCTGTGTGTCCTATCCCCTACCTCTTCCATTTGTGTTTCCTATTCCCGACCTTTTCCAGCCCCCCTACTTACTCCTTTTCTACATCCCCAAATTATCTCCCCCATCACCTACTCTCCTAACTTATAATTCTATAAAAACGCACAAGGAAGATAGACAACACATGTTCCTCTAAAGATCAGAGGATTAGAATTGGGTGCAATCCCCGCAGAGATCTGCCTTAATTAGGTGATCAATATTGTGAAAATTGGACAGGATAGGGCTTGTACATAGAAACTTAACAGTCCCAATCTGACAGGTGTGCTTACTGGCACAGTACGAAATAAACAAATATTTTGCAGTTCCTAATATTTTTACCAATTATTCTTCTGTATCAAATTCAGAATAATATCGACAATATTGTTCCTAAATCGTAAAGCACCTGCCAGGACCATTACCTTGATTTTCTGGAACTATTCCAAAAAGATCTAGAACGTCAGTCAAACGTCAGTTTTTCAATGTCAACGGAAGCAAAGGGAGAGTATTGAATAAAAACTACTTCTTTGTTCATAAAACTGAAGTTTTTCGAAAACAGACAAATCATTTCACCAGAGTCAGATTGAATAGTCAGTATGTCTTTAGTACTGAAGACAGCGAGCTGCATTCTGAAGTCTCGTATTTTGATACATCAGAATATTTTTAGAATTGTGATGTAGGCCTACTTCTATTTTTTCTTTCGTCCTTTCTAATCTCCCTTTAATTACTTAAGTAATGATAGAAAGGAAACATATATTTCCTGGGAAAGGTGTGTGTGTGTGTGTGTGTGTGTGTGTGTGTGTGTGTGTGTGTGTGTGTGTGTGTGTGTGTATGTGTGTGTGTATGTGTGTGTATGTGTGTGTGTGTGTGTGTGTGTGTGTGTGTGTGTGTGTGTGTGTGTGTGCAGGGAGGGGGCATGTGTGTCTGAGTCAGTCAAATGAATGCATTTGACAGAAATTAGACGATCGTGTCAGTCAGCCCAAAGCAAACCAAACTAATTCAAAAAAAAAAAAAAAAAAAAAAAGAATTTTTAAAGCTGAAAATAGATAGCACACCACAAATAACAAACAAAAATAGCAAATAACAAACAACGCATAACAAGCGATCAAACCAAACCAGACCAAACCAACCAAACCAGACCAAACCAAACCAGACCAAACCAGACCAAACCAGACCAAACCAAACCAGACCAAACAAAACCAAACCAGACCAAACCAAACCAAACCAAACCAAACCAAACCCAACCAAACCAAATCAAAACCCGTAACATTTCGTTGTTACAAGATACAACGCCTGGGGAAAAACAAAACCTTGGCCAGATGATTAAAAAAACAAACAGCACTTTCTTACACAGTATACCCCCCACACCCACCTTCTCCTTTCTCTATCTCCCCCCCCCCCCCCTCCGTCTTTCGCCCATCCCGTCTCGGATTGTGAAAAGATGTAAATGTCGCAAAGAGTGTTAAATATACGGTTAAGTTTAAGACTTGCACGATAAAATGGTGTCGAGGATTGTCTGCTAGACTTTTAAACAGGGAGCGAGAAGAAGTGTCAAGCGAGGTTTGTCCTGGCCACAGATCGTGAAAGAGGATCCGGCAGACGCGTCTTGCTCCGTGAGCGCGAGGGGCCATCAAAGCGGTCATAAAACCCAACCTGGCCTACCCCCCTTTTTGCTGCGGAGTCAGCTGAACGGGGTGGAGGAAACTAGGACTCTTGGTTGGTTGGCTGGTTGGCTGGTTGGTTGGCTGGTTGGTTGGTTGGCTGGTTGGTTGGCTGATTGGTTGGCTGGTTGGCTAGTTAGCTGGTTGGCTGGTTGGTTGGTTGGTTGGCTGGTTTGGTTGGTTGGCTGGTTGGTTTGGCTGGTTGGCTGGTTGGTTGGCTGTTGGTTGGCTGGTTGGTTGGCTGGTTGGCTGTTGGTTGGCTGGTTGGTTGGCTGGTTGGCTTGGTTGTTGGTTGGTTGGTTGGTTGGTTGGTTGGTTGGTTGTTGGTTGGTTGGTTGGTGTTGGTTGGTTGGCTGGTTGGTTGGTTGGTTGGTTGGTTGGTTGGTTGGTTGGCTGGTTGGTTGGTTGGTTGATTGGTTGGCTGGTTGGTTGGTTGGTTGGTTGTTGGCTGGTTGGTAGAGCCAGGAGTTTGGAGTTTGTTCATCACACCAAGGCAATTCCACATGCGCTCCATCATAATCTGCCAGTAATTATATGGCAGACTTCCCCAAGTCTGCACAAAGCCATAAGCGTTGGCAAAATCTTGAAATAGGAATGGGCGGGGTGTGGGGGGGGGGATGGGGGATGTGAAACACTAAACTAACATGACCAGAAACAAACAAACAAACAAACAAACAAACCAATCAACCAACCAACCAACCAACCAACCAACCAACCAACCAACCAACCAACCAACATACAAACACACAAAACAAAGCAAAACAAAAAATCCAAAAAGTAATTCTGAAAGCAAAATCGAAAAAGTGATATATTTTCAATAGTTAAATAAAATAACAATTATTAAACAGTAACATCTCAGTATAAACACAACACAGTGGGAAAAAAAAAGAGACACCTAACACATGTTGAATAACTCGCAATTAGAAGTTTACACCAAACAAACTAAAGAAATAACTGATTCTTACATAACTGTGTGTACTAATAACTGTCAATATAGTAACTCATCTAAACAATGCTGGGTGCTGTCTTCATTGTTCTGATTGTTGGAAATCACAAGAATATGTAATACTGAACCTTTTATAACAATTCATTGCTAAACGATTTAACACCTTTCAACAATTTTAGCTCGAATCCAGAAACAAATGATGAACAAAATAACCACATGAAACAACTTGTGTACAATCCTGGGGTTATCTGCGCTTTAGAACCGCCTCCCCACCCCCCCCCCCCCGCCAAAAACTAACCAACCAACCAACCAACTAAACAAACAAACAAACAAACAAACAAACAAAAAACAAACAAACAAACAAAAACAACAACAAAAAAACAACAAAAAACGAGATATATATATATATATATATATAAATAGATAGATAGATAGATAGATATATAGATAGATAGATATATATAAATAGATAGATAGATAGATATATAAATAGATAGATTGATATATAAAATAGATAGATAGAATAGATATGATATATAAATAGAATGATAGATAGATATATAAATAGATAGATAGATAGATAGATATATAATAGATAGATAATAGATAGATAGATATATAGATAGATATATAAATAGATAGATAGATAATAAATAGATAGATAGATAGATAGATATAAATAGATAGATAGATAATATAATAAATAGATAGATAGATAATAATATAATAATAGATAGATATAATATAAATAGATAGATAATATATAATAGAATAGATATATATAAATAGATAGATAGATAGAATAAATAGATAGATAGATAGATAGATAGATGATAGATAGAGAGAGAGAGAGAGAGAGAGAGAGAGAGAGAGAGAGAGAATTTGATAGAAAGCACTAAAATGAGGTTGGTAAGTCTTAAATCTATCCTTATACTATAAACAATTTGATGCATTGTCCTGATCACTCGTTGCTATTTGTTTGCAGAATGCTCACACTTTTAGAAGAGGCACGCTCAAGTAAAATTTGGAGTTTGATGCGTGCAATTCTGTTTTTCTTGAAATGTTTTTTTTTTTTTTTAATACCATTTTGCTGTTTCAACCTTTACTTCCATTCGTATCCCAAAAACAAGAAGAAAATGTTCCATTTTAGGCCTTTTATGTTTTTTTTTAATGGCTAAAATACTTCAGCTTCAGTGCACGTTGCCAGCCTACCCCCACCAGGTGCTCAACTTCTGGACCCCATAGGTAACCCCCTCTGTCGCTTTTACCCGATCTGGCTATGCCGTAATTTTTCTTTTTCTCTTGATCACTTCATTTTGTACCACCAGAAAAGGCAGCAACCCATCTCAGCGACACAGACAGACAAATTCCTCGCTGTTCATCGCTCAGCTTTTGTCCGATGCCGCAACTAAGGAAGACAGCGGACGCCCGCGACACCGAAGACGTAATGGCGGCCATATTTAGTCGTCGGCGACTATAAAAAGTAGGATCGGCTGGGTTTTAACGAGCCGAAGCGGAAAGTTTTAAGGAAGACTAATCACACGGTGGGTGCGAGGGAGTGCATATAAGGACTATATACAGGTCAGGTTTGTGGGTTTCGTAATCCTCTGCGAAAATCCCTTTCCGTGCTGATTTTGGTGTGGACTTCAGTAATGTGCTGATTTTGGTGTGGACTTCAGTAATGTGCTGATTTTGGTGTGGACTTCAGTAATGTGCTGATTTGGTGTGGACTTCAGTAATGTGCTGATTTGGTGTGGACTTCAGTAATTTGCTGATTTTGGTGTGGACTTCAGTAATGTGCTGATTTGGTGTGGACTTCAGTAATGTGCTGATTTGGTGTGGACTTCAGTAATGTGCTGATCTCGTGATGTTGTGTGAGAAATTAAATGTCAGCCTTTGAGGCCTCAAACATGGGACGGTGGATTCTAAAAGTCTCTTCTTGGTTCTCTCTCTCTGTCTCTGTCTCTCTATGTCTCTGTCTCTCTCTTTATCTGTCTCTCTCTGTGCCTGTCTCACTCTCTGTCTCTCTCCCTCTGCCTTTCTCCATCTCTCTCTCTGCTTCTCTGTCTGTCTGTCTGTCTGTCTCTCTGTCTGTCTCTCACTCTTTGTCTGTTTCTCTCTCTTTCTCTGTCCCTCTCTCTCACTCTCTTCATTTCTTTTGAGCTCTGTATGTTAATGAATACAAAGAATTTTATAAACATGCTCTTGCAAAATTCAGACATGGAGTTTCAGAAATTGCTGATCATTGCAAAAGATATACAGCATCAGACGCTTTGGCGTATAACTGTGTGACTGTGCCATTGATGATGAAGTACGTTTTGTGTTAGGACGTTCTGCCTTGGATGACCTAAGAGAAAAAAAAATACACGTGAACATCCCCACAAACATAAAGGTAGTTCAACTTTTCACAACATGAAACGAAGAAGTAATGAAAAATTTGGCAATATTTCTGCACCAATTTCTCAAAAAGATAAAAGATAGTGATGGATTTGTTTGAATCTTGTTTTATCACTTGGCTGTGTGTTTGTTGCAAAACTGTTTGGATTACATTGATAAATAATGCTTCTGTGCTTACAACATAACTTCGATAACTTTGTTTGTTTTGCTTATCACCCATTTCATCAGGGGCTATCACCATCATCATCATCATCAGGTGCCCTGCCGCATGGCGTTGGCGACCATGGACTTCCATCTGCCTCTATCTCTCGTTGCTCCTAGCATCTCCCCCACCCTCCTCGCCCCCAGCCACTCTGCAAGTCCGTCCAGCATTTTCTCCCTGGGTCTACCCGGTGCTCTCTTTCCCTCCAGCTTTCCCGTTGTGACCAGGTGCTCCAAATCCCCCTTCCTCATAAAATGGCCTATGAATGTTGCCTGTCTTTTCCTAATCTTCCTCATGAGTGATCTACTTGTGTCTGCCTCCATCAAGACTGTCTCGTTTGTTTTCTTTGCTGTCCATGGAACTGTCAACATTCTTCTCAGAAACCACATCTCGGCTGCCTCGATCCTGCTCTGGCTTTGCTTGCTGACTGTCCACGCCTCGCATCCGTACAACAGTATTGGTTCTATATAACATTCAAGGACTCTCTTTCTGATGTTAATTGATAGGCATTTGTTGGTAAGAATGCTTGTCATCTTCTTGAATGCCGTTTTGGCTTGGCCGATTCTGCCGGCTATTTCCGATGTGCATCTGCCGTCTGATGAAATGACCGTTCCCAGGTATTTGAACTTATTAACCTGTGTCAAGGTTGTGCCATTTGCTGTTATTTTGCATCAGGGGCTATGTATGGCCTAAATGAATAAATCACCTGAAGTCTGAATCTGTGTGTGTGTGTGTGTGTGTGGTGTGTGTGTGTGTGCGTGTGTGTGTGTGTGTGTGTTGTGTGTGTGTGTGTGGTGTGTGTGTGTGTGTGTGTGTGTGCGTGTGTGTGTGTGTGTGTGTGCGTGGTGTGTGTGTGTGTGTGTGTGTGTGTGTGTGTGTGTGGTGTGTGTGGCGTGTGTGCGTGTGCGTGTGGTGTGTGTGTGTGTGTGTGTGTGTTTCTCTCTTCTCTCACTCTGTGTTTCTGTCTGTCTCTCTTTCTCTCTCTTTCTGTCTC
Source organism: Monoplex corrugatus (assembly GCA_030674185.1). Classification (NCBI taxonomy): domain Eukaryota; kingdom Metazoa; phylum Mollusca; class Gastropoda; order Littorinimorpha; family Ranellidae; genus Monoplex; species Monoplex corrugatus. The sequence continues at coordinate 2,153,408 of JAPXFY010000021.1, forward strand.
TGTCTCCCTCTCTCTGCCTCTCTCTGTCTCTGTCTTTTTCTCTGTAAGTTTGTGTTTACATATATATGTGTGTGTGCTGATGTGCGTATGTGTGTATGTAATAATAATAATAATTACAATATTTATATAGCGCAAAATCTTGATAAAATCAAATCTAAGCGCTGAAGCAGACACACACGCAGGCACGCACGCTCGCACACACACGCACGCACACATACAGACACACACACAACACACACACACACACACACACACACACACACACACACACACACACACACACACACGCATGGCTATAAATGGGGAGAAAGAATAAAAGCAATAAAAGCAAGAATAAAAGCAATGGAAAATTATAGAGAGCATAGCATACAATTATATATTATAACCATGTGATTCCCTCCGAGCGGAGACAGGCTGCAGAGGGGAGGGTTGAGTGAGGTTAGGATTTTATGCAGGAGAGAAAAGGTGAGTTTTGAGAGCGGACTTGAAGGAGACAAAAGTAGGTTGCTGACGGACTGAGAGAGGAAGTTTGTTCCAGGAGAGTGGACCAGAAACAGAG
>JAPXFY010000021.1:2158966-2161466 GCA_030674185.1 Monoplex corrugatus
CCTGAGCCATGGCATCGTTTTGTGGGAGTTTTGTGGGATTTGGCGGGAGATAGCTTTATCGGCTTCCGCCATCTCACTCCCAGGGATGGCTCTGTGTTGTGAGGCTGTTTAATGCGGCTAGGTTACGTGCTAGGACTGTGGCTGTGGCTGGGCTGTGGCTGTGGCTGTGGTTGGGCTGTGGCTGTGACTGTGGTTGTGGCTGTGGTTGTAGCTGTGGTTGTGGTTGTGACTGTGGCTGTGGCTGTGTCTGTGTCTGTGGTTGTGGCAGTGGCTGTGGTTGTGGCTGTGGTTGTGGCTGTGGCTGTGGCTGTGACTGTGGCAGTGGCTGTGTCTGTGGTTGTGACTGTGGTTGTGGCTGTGGTTGTGGTTGTGACTGTGGTTGTGGCTGTGTCTGTGGTTGTGGCTGTGGTTGTGGTTGTGACTGTGTCTGTGGTTGTGGTTGTGGTTGTGGTTGTGATTGTGTCTGTGGTTGTGGTTGTGGCTGTGTCTGTGGTTTTGGCTGTGGCTGTGGTTGTGGTTGTGGCTGTGTCTGTGGTTGTAGCTGTGGTTGTGGCTGTGGTTGTGGCTGTGGTTTTTGGCTGTGGCTGTGGTTGTGGTTGTGGTTGTGGCTGTGGCTGTGGCTGTGGCTGTGGTTGTGGCTGTGTCTGTGGTTGTGTCTGTGGTTGTGACTGTGGTTGTGTCTGTGGTTGTGGTTGTGGTTGTGACTGTGTTTGTGGCTGTGGCCGTGGTTGTGGTTGTGGTTGTGGTTGTGATTGTGACTTGTGACTGTGATTGTGAATGTGACTGTGACTGTGATTGTGACTGTGACTGTGATTGTGACTGTGACTGTGACTGTGACTGTGAGTGTGATTGTGACTGTGATTGTGACTGTGACTGTGACTGTGACTGTGACTGTGATTGTGACTGTGACTGTGACTGTGACTGTGGTTGTGACTGTGACTGTGACTGTGACTGTGATTGTGACTGTGGTTATGACTGTGACTGTGATTGTGACTGTGACTGTGACTGTGATTGTGACTGTGACTGTGACTGTGACTGTGACTGTGATTGTGACTGTGACTGTGACTGTGATTGTTGTGTTTGTGACTGTGGACTGTGACTGTGACTATTGACTGTGATTGTGACTGTGACTGTGACTGTGACTGTGACTGGACTGTGAGTTGATGTACTGTGATTTGTGTTGTGACTGTGATGTGACTGTGATTGTGACTGGTATGTTATGTGACTGTGATGTGACTGTGACTGTGACTTGATTGTGATTGATTGTGACTGTGACTGTGACTGTGATTGTGACTGTGATTGTGACTGTGATTTTGACTGTGACTGTGACTGTGATTGTGACTGTGACTGTGACTGTGATTGTGACTGTGATTGTGACTTGTGGATGTACTGTGACTGTGATGTGACTGTGGTTGTGACTGTGACTGTGACTGTGGTTGTGATGTGACTGTGTGATTGTGACTGTGACTGTGACTTTGGTTGAACTGTGACTGTGACTGTGATGTGTTGTGACTGTGACTGTGACTGTGATTGTGATTGTTATTGTGACTGTGACTGTGACCGTGACTGTGGTTGTGACTGTGACTGTGACTGTGGTTGTGACTGTGACTGTGACTGTGGTTGTGGTTGTGACTGTGACTGTGACTGTGGTTGTGACTGTGACTGTAACTGTGGTTGTGACTGTGACTGTGACTGTGACTGTGACTGTGACTGTGACTGTGACTGTGACTGTGACTGTGAATGTGAATGTGATTGTGGTTGTGACTGTGACTGTGACTGTGACTGTGACTGTGACTGTGACTGTGACTGTGGATGTGACTGTGACTGTGACTGTGACTGTGATTGTGATTGTGACTGTGACTGTGACTGTGGTTGTGACTGTGACTGTGACTGACTGTGATTGTGACTGTCACTGTGGTTGTGACTGTGACTGTGGTTGTGACTGTGGTTGTGACTGTGACTGTGGTTGTGATTGTGGTTGTGACTGTGGTTGTGACTGTGACTGTGACTGTGACTATGATTGTGACTGTGATTGTGACTGTGATTGTGACTGTGACTGTGACTGTGATTGTGACTGTGACTGTGACTGTGATTGTGGTTGTGACTGTGACTGTGACTGTGACTGTGACTGTGGTTGTGACTGTGACTGTGATTGTGACCATGACTGTGACTGTGATTGTGACTGTGATTGTGACTGTGACTGTGACTGTGATTGTGGTTGTGACTGTGACTGTGACTGTGACTGTGATTGTGGTTGTGACTGTGACTGTGATTGTGACTATGACTGTGACTGTGATTGTGGTTGTGACTGTGACTGTGATTGTGACTGTGGTTGTGACTGTGACTGTGACTGTGACTGTGATTGTGATTGTTATTGTGACTGTGACTGTGACTGTGACTGTGACTGTGACTGTGACTGTGACTGTGGTTGTGACTGTGACTGTGACTGTGACTGTGGTTGTGATTGTGACTGTGACTGTGGTTGTGACTGTGACTGTGA
>JAPXFY010000021.1:2163966-2166466 GCA_030674185.1 Monoplex corrugatus
TCTTCTGTCTCTGTCTGTCTGTCTCTGTCTCTGTTATGTCTGTCTCTGTCTCTGTCTGTCTATCTGTCTGTCTATCTGTCTGTCTATCTGTTTTGTCTCTGTCTCTGTCTAGTCTCTGTCTCTTGTCTATCTGTCTGTCTCTGTCTCTGTGTCTTCTGTGCTCTTCTCGTCTGTCGTCTGTCTCTGTCTCTGTCTTCTGTCCCTGTCTCTGTCTCTGTCATCTGTCTTGTCTATCTGTCTGTCTCTGTCTCTGTCTGTCTCTGTTTTCTGTCTCTGTCTAGCTGTCTCTGTCTCCTGTCTATCTGTCCTGTCATCTCTCTGTCTCTCTGTCTGTCTCTGTCTCTGTCTGTCTCTGTTGTCTTTCTTGCTGTGCCTGTCTCTGTCTGTCTCTGTCTATCTGTCTTGTCTTCTGTCTTGTCTCTGTCTTCTGTCTCTGTCTGTCTCTGTCTGTCTCTGTCTCTCTGTTCTGTCTCTGTCTTGTCTACTCTGTTTCTGTCCTCGTCCTGTCCATCTACCTCTGTAACTCCTCACAGTCACTCTGTCCTGTCATCGCTGCTCAGCCACTCCAGCTCCCCACTGTCCCGCACATCTCTATCCTCACGACGATCACTGTCTCGTGTCTCTACCCTGTCTACTATCCTCCCACGTCTCCATGTCACATCTCACTGTCAACTGCTCCCTCCGTCAGTGTCATCTGCTTCCACCGTGTCATCTGTCTGTCTTGTGTGTGTCTGTGGCCTGTCTCTGTGGGCTGTTATCTGTGTCTGGTCTGTCTGTCTCTGTTCTCTGTGCTACTGTCGCTCGTTCTTCTATCCCCTGTCCTGTCGTTCTGTCCTGCTGACGTTCCTGTCTATCTGATCTGTCTCTGTTGCTCTCTGTCTCTGTCATCTTGTTATCGCGTCTCTTGGTCTCTGTCTCAGCTTTTCTGTCTCTGTCATCTGTCTGTCTGTCTGTCCTATCTGTCTGTCTCTGTCGTCTTCTTGTCTATCTGTCTGTCTCTGTCTGTCTCTGTCTCTGTCTTCTGTCTGTCTCTGTCTCTGTCATCTGTGTCGTCTCTGTCTGTCTCTGTCTCTGTCTGTCTCGTCTATCTGTCTTGTCTCTGTTATCTTGTCTGTTCTGTCTTCTGTTCTGTCTTGCTGTCTCTGTCTGTCTCGTCTTCTGTCTCTGTCTCTGTCTTCTGCTGTCTCTGTCTCTGTCTATCTGTCTGTCTCTGTCTGTCTCTGTCTGTCTTGTCTTCTGTCTCTGTCTTGTCTCTGTCTCTGTCTATCTGTCTCTGTCTCTGTCTCTGTGTTCTGTCTCTCTGTCTCTGTTTCTCTGTCTATCTGTCTGTCTTCTGTTGTCTCTGCTGTCCTGTCCCGCTGTCTGTCTTCTCTGTCTCTGTCTCTGTCTGTCTCTGTCTCTGTCTCTGTCTATCTGTCTGTCTCCTGTCTCTGTCTGTCTCTGTCTATCTGTCTGTCTCTGTCTCTGTCTCTGTCTCTCTGTCTCTGTCTGTCTCGTCTGTCTATCTGTCTGTCTACTGTCTTCTGTCTCTGTCTTCTGTCTGCTTCTCTGTCTCTGTCTCGTCTCTGTCTGTCTGTCTCGTCTGTCTCTGTCTATCGTCTGTCTGTCTCTGTCTATCTGTCGTCTGTCTCTGTTCTGTCTGTCTCTGTCTTCTGTCTCTGTCTCTGTCTACTGTCTGTCTCTGTCTATCTGTCTGTCTCTGTCTCTGTCTACTGTTCTGTCTGTCTCTGCTGTCTCTGTCCTGTCTTCTGTCGTCCTGTCTCTGTCTGTCTGTCTGTCTCTGTCTCTGTTATCTGTCTGTCTCTGGTCTCTGTCTATCTGTCTGTCTTCTGTCTGTCTCTGTGTCCTGTGCTCTGTCTCTGTCTCTGCTCTATCTCTCTGTCTGTCTGTCTCTGTCCTCTGTCGTCTTGTCTGTCTGTCTCTGTCCTGTCTCTGTCTGTCTGTCTTGTGTCTGTTCTGTCTCTGCTGTCTATCTGCTGTCTCTTCTGTCTCTGTCTCTGTCTCTGTCGCTCTGTCTGTCTCTGTCGTCTCGTCTCTGTCTCGTGTCTGTCTTCTTTGTCTCTGTCTCTGTCTGTCTCTGTCTCTGTCTCTATCTGTCTCTGTCTCTGTCTATCTTCTGTGTCTGTGTCTATCTGTCTCTGTCTGTGTCTGTGTCGCTGTGTCTCTTCTATCTGTCTGTCTCTGTCTCTGTCTCTGTCTATCTGTCTGTCTCTGTCTATCTGTTCTGTCTCTGTCTATCTGTCTGTCTCTGTCTGTCTCTGTCTGTCTCTGTCTCTGTCTATCTGTCTATCTGTCTGTCTCTGTCTCTGTCTATCTGTCTGTCTCTGTCTCTGTCTTATCTGTCTGTCTCTGTCTCTGTCTTCTGTCTTCTGTCTCTCTGTCTGTCTCTGTCTCTCTGTCTCACTTTCTCTCTGTCTGTCTGTCTGTCTCTCTGTCTCACATTCTCTCTGTCTGTCTGTCTCTGTCTCTCTGTCTCACTTCTCTCTGTCTGTCTGTCTGT
>JAPXFY010000021.1:2173966-2176466 GCA_030674185.1 Monoplex corrugatus
CTTTGATTTAACGTCTGTTCACTATGAGTGATATTAGACGGGGGAAAAATGGAGGATGGGAGATGGGCGAGTTGGATTGGGGGCAGAGGGGAGAATGAGTATGAGACATGAATAAGCGTGTAAATATAAAAATGGAACAAAATCTTAACACTAACAGTTAACATTAATTAACAATGCGAAGGGAAAATTTAACGCTAAAGTACAAACTTCATAAACTTAAAGCAATACATTAACAGGACTGTGAACCAATGATTCTGAAATTTTAACTGACAAAGATTGATCTGAAGTTACTTCTTTAAAATGAGTTTCAGAATAGTTTTCTTGTGTAAACATTTTTGGTAAAAAGGAACGTAGCTTTTTGCAGTAAAATAAACAGTGAAACAGTGTGAACTGTTCTCCGCAAATACACTTGATATTTTTACAATATTTTGTTTTCAATGCGTTTAGCTGAATACGAAAATGAACAGCAACAATTGATCTCGAATGATATATGGAAGAATACTGCAATTTTTTACATACATTTTGAAAAGAACGTTTTATCATTTGTTGTGTCACACACTTTTCATTGAATTGTTCATGAAAACGAATCCATGAGGCTGATTCTAGCAAGCCGCAAGCTTCTTTTACGGAAGTTTTAATACGTAATTCTATAGTATTATCAGTGTTGTGTGCACCTTGCTTAGCTGCTCTGTCTACTACTTCGTTGCCGTGAAGACCAACGTGAGAAGGCACCCAGCATAAACTGATATATGTACCTTTTGTCCTTAAACGATGTATAAGATGATTTGCCTCAGTAATTAAGTCAGGTCTTGTGTCTGTATCAAAAGACTGTAAGGCATATAATACTGATTTTGAATCAACAAAGAGAACTACTTTGACAAATACAGGTTTAAGGTCTACTAAATAATGCAACGCTTGTGTAATAGCGACTAATTCCGCTGTAAATATAGATATATTTGGCCCAAGGAAAAATGACTTTTGTATTCTAAATTTTGGAACATAAAACGTGCTCCAGCAGATTTATTTTCTAATACTGACCCATCGGTAAAAATATGGAGGTGGGTACGGTATTTTCATCGACGTGTTCTCTCGCTGTGCATATCGAAATGTTAATTTTTCATATTTCTTAGCATCTGTATAATCAATATCAAAAGTGGCTTTAAGCATTTCCCATGTAGGGATAGGCGTTGTGGATGGTGTCTCAGCTATTTCATCCAAATTTATGTTAGACTGTTTGACTAAGTCAGAGACATAAGTTGCAACAGTCATTTGTGATGAAATGTTGCTTGCTCGTTTTGGAAAGTCAACATCAGACCTTAGTTTGATTTCCTTGCTCATAAAATTGTCCGTTTGTGAAGTAGTTCTGACTGCAAACTTTGCTGTCGCTAGCTCACGATAATTGTTCAGAGACAGAATTCCAGCAACTTTGTACGTTTCCAGATTTGAAGCATGGACTGGTACACCTAGTGCAATTTTAAGACTTTTGCAGTCTAAGCTTTGAATCTTCTTTAGTAAATATTTTGGTGCACTGAAGAACACCTCTTGTGCATAGGATAATTTAGATCTTACAAGTGCTGTTGATAGATGAAGTAGTATGTTTGTATCCATTCCCCAGGGTAATCTGCTTATTATCTTTAGAAAATTTAAGGCTTTTCTTGCTTTTGTTAAAACATAATCAAAATGGACATTCCAGTTTAATTTCGATGTTATAAAAACTCCCAGAAATTTTACCACCTGTTTGTAATGTATCACTTCACCATGCAGTCTGAAAGTAGGCAAGTTATTTAAAGTACCACCAGGATTAAATAGCATCATGTTAGTTTTTTCAGTTGATAACGAAGACCATTTTCTAACATGTAGTTTCCAAGACAATCAAGATCAGATTGATACACCTTCCTGATGTAATTCTGTGCTCTCTGGGAGTTGTCTTTTTTAAAGTAATATTCATCCAATATGCATATATCATCAGCGTACTGTACCAAAACAACACGATTTGAGAGTGCATTAGGAAGATCATGTATAAGGATATTAAATAATATAGGTGCTATCACTGAACCTTGAGGAATTCCCATATCAAGACATCGTGAAGTAGAATAACTTGTTCCCACTCTTGCCTGAATTGTTCTATTGGCTAAATAGGACTTGATATAATTATACATATTGCCAGACAGACCAATAGATTTCAGCTTGTACAATAATCGTGTATGCCAAACTTGATCATAAGCTTTTTTCACATCAAAAAAGGTTGCTAAAAGACTTTTTCTACGGGCAAATTGTTGTTTTATCTGAGTTGTAAGTTTAACCAGGTGCTCAACTGTGGATCTCCCTTTTCTGAAACCTGCCTGGTTTACCGGAATAACGTTATTTTTATCACAGTAATGTATAAGTCTGTTCAAGACCAATCTTTCCATTAGTTTGCTCGTATGGGACGTCAACGCAATAGGTCTGTAACTGTTTTTATTGTTTTTAGGCTTTCCTGCTTTTAATATGGGTATAACAA
>JAPXFY010000021.1:2198966-2203966 GCA_030674185.1 Monoplex corrugatus
TCACCACAAATGTCGCCATAGCACACTTCTATCATCACCACAAATGTCACCATAGCACACACTTCTATCATCACCACAAAAATACACCATAGCACACACTTCTATCATCACCACAAATGTTACCATAGCACACTTCTATCATCACCACAAATGTCACCATAGCACACTTCTATCATCACCACGAATGTCACCATAGCACACTTCTATCATCACCACAAATGTCACCATAGCACACTTCTATCATCACCACAAAAATACACCATAGCACATTTCTATCATCACCACAAATGTCAACCATTAGCACACACTTCTATCATCACCACAAATGTCACCATAGCACACACTTCTATCATCACCACAAATGTCACCATAGCACACTTCTATCATCACCACACATGTCACCATAGCACACTTCTATCATCACCACAAATGTCACCATAGCACACACTTCTATCATCACCACAAAAATACACCATAGCACACTTCTATCATCACCACAAATGTCATCATATCACACTTCTATCATCACCACAAAAATACACCATAGCACACTTCTATCATCACCACAAAAATACACCATAGCACACACTTCTATCATCACCACAAATGTCACCATAGCACACTTCTATCATCACCACAAATGTCACCATAGCACACTTCTATCATCACACGAATGTCACCATAGCACACTTCTATCATCACCACAAATGTCACCATAGCACACTTCTATCATCACACACAAATGTCACCATAGCACACTTCTATCATCACCACAAATGTCACCATAGCCACTTCTATCATCACCACGAATGTCACCATAGCACACTTCTATCATCACCACAAATGTCACCATAGCACACTTCTATCATCACCACAAATGTCACCATAGCACACTTCTATCATCACCACAAATGTCACCATAGCACACTTCTATCATCACCACGAATGCCACCATAGCACACTTCTATCATCACCACAATGTTACCATAGCACACTTCTATCATCACCACAAATGTCACCATAGCACACTTCTATCATCACCACAAATGTCATCACCGAAACATTTTTATCATCACAACACATGTCACCATAGCACACTTCTATCATCACCACAAATGTCACCATAGCACACTTCTATCATCACCACGAATGTCACCATAGCACACTTCTATCATCACCACAAATGTCACCATAGCGCACTTCTATCATCACCACAAATGTCACCATAGCACACTTCTCATACTTCATACCACCTCATCACAAATGTCACCATAGCTCATTCTATCATCACCACGAATGTCACCATAGCACACTTCTATCATCACCACAAATGTCACCATAGCACACTTCTATCATCACCACAAATGTCACCATAGCACACTTCTATCATCACCACAAATGTCACCATAGCACACTTCTATCATCACCACGAATGCCACCATAGCACACTTCTATCATCACCACAAATGTTACCATAGCACACTTCTATCATCACCACAAATGTCACCATAGCACACTTCTATCATCACCACAAATGTCATCACCGAAACTTTTTATCATCACAACACATGTCACCATAGCACACTTCTATCATCACCACAAATGTCACCATAGCACACTTCTATCATCACCACAAATGTCACCATAGCACACACTTCTATCATCACCACAAAAATACACCATAGCACACACTTCTATCATCACCACAAAAATACACCATAGCACACTTCTATCATTACCACAAATGTCACCATAGCACACTTCTATCATCACCACGAATGTCACCATAGCACACTTCTATCATACACCACAAATGTCACCATAGCACACTTCTATCATCACCACAAATGTCACCATAGCTCACTTCTATCATCACCACAAATGTCACCATAGCTCACTTGTATCATCACCACAAATGTCACCATAGCACACTTCTATCATCACCACAAATGTCACCATAGCATACTTCTATCATCACCACGAATGTCACCATAGCACACTTCTATCATCACCACAATGTCACCATAGCACACTTCTATCATCACCACGAATGCCACCATAGCACACTTCTATCATCACCACAAATGTTACCATAGCACACTTCTATCATCACCACAAATGTCACCATAGCACACTTCTATCATCACCACAAATGTCACCATAGCATACTTCTATCATCACCACGAATGTCACCATAGCACACTTCTATCATCACCACAAATGTCACCATAGCACACTTCTATCATCACCACGAATGCCACCATAGCACACTTCTATCATCACCACAAATGTTACCATAGCACACTTCTATCATCACCACAAATGTCACCATAGCACACACTTCTATCATCACCACAAATGTCACCATAGCACACACTTCTATCATCACCACAAATGTCACCATAGCACACATCTATCATCACCACAAAATACACCATAGGACACTTCTATCATCACCACAAATGTCACCATAGCACACTTCTATCATCACCACGAATGTCACCATAGCTCACTTCTATCATCACCACAAATGTCACCATAGGACACTTCTATCATCACCACAAATGTCACCATAGGACACTTCTATCATCACCACAAATGTCACCATAGGACACTTCTATCATCACCACAAATGTCATCATAGCACACTTCTATCATCACCACAAATGTCACCATAGCACACTTCTATCATCACCACAAATGTCACCATAGGACACACTTCTATCATCACCACAAATGTCACCATAGGACACACTTCTATCATCACCACAAATGTCACCAATAACACACTTCTATCATCACCACAAATGTCACCATAGCACACTTCTATCATCACCACGAATGTCACCATAGCACACTTCTATCATCACCACAAATGTCCCCATAGCACACACTTCTATCATCACCACAAATGTCACCATAGCACACTTCTATCATCACCACAAATGTCACCATAGCACACACTTCTATCATCACCACAAATGTCACCATAGCACACTTCTATCATCACCACAAATGTCACCATAGCACACTTCTATCATCACCACAAATGTCACCATAGCACACACTTCTATCATCACCACAAATGTCACATAGCACACACTTCTATCATCACCACAAATGTCAGACACCACAAATACATGTACACCACACACACACATACACAACACACACACACACAATACACAACACATACAGACACACACCACAGACACACACACACACACACACGACACACACACACAGACCCACACAGACACACACAGACACACACACACAACAGACACACAACACACACACACACACACACACAGTACACACACACAGACACACACAAACAGACACACACACACATTCACACACACACCATATACACACACCACACACACACACACACACACACACACACCATAAACGCCACACGTACACACATACACACACACCACAACACACACACACACACACACGCACGGACACACACAACACACACACACAGACACACACAAACAGACACACACACACATACACACATAGACATCCCACACAGACACACACAAACAGACACACACACATACACACATAGACATACACACACACAACACACACACACACACACACACACACACACACACATACACACACACACACACCACACACACAGCACACAACACACACACACACACACACACACACAACACACACACACACCACACACACACATCACACACACATACACGCACACACACACACAGACACACACACACGCACAACACCCCCCACACACACACACACTCACACACACACACACACACAAAGTACAAATTGATACAGTACCTGACCTGAACGAAGATTTCAGGGATCATCCAATCCATGTGACTGTTTGTGTCTATGGACGGATGGCTAAGGTCTATTTTTAACATGCGGGATGTGAATGTTGCATCAGCTAAATGTTTAGTTCAGTTTATCACAAGTCGCCAGTCACCGGTACAACGCAGGTCTGTGTTACACTTTGTTCCTTTCTTTGTTTTTCTCTAGTTAATGCTCTTTGTTTACCGATGGTAGTCACATGTTTATATTGCTATTTAATGTAAAATGCCTTTATGCCTTATCTATCCATCTATATATCTATCTATCTATATATCTGTCTATCTGTCTATTTATCTATCTATCTATCTATCTATCTATCTATCTATCTATCTATCTATCTATCTATATGTGACCCTCCACCACGAAATCAGTCTTAACCAGTTTTTTTGGCATTTTGAGATATACATATCACTGGAAAGTGTACATTCTGCTGATTATTTTGGTACTTGAATAAAGCTTGTACTAAAAAATGTAGAAGTGTGTACCTTTAAATTCATTAAGTTGTATGACGGCCATTTTGAGAAAACGGCTTCTAAAGTTTTTGTGTGGTCTCCTACACAATTTCCTTAAATTTCTTTATTTGGTGGCTTTGACCCAGTTTGTCTCTAATTTTCGCTGTCATTATCTGAAAGGTGCACCGAAGAGCTTTTCGTCAGTATATTACATGTGAGGGTACTGTACAGGTTACGGTTCATAATAAGAGACAAAAATAGGCACTTTTGGTAGGAAATTGCGTTCTTTCTGCTGCGATCAGTGCATTAAAATACCATTTTAAATTGATTAATAATATTTTTTCAAGAAAAAAAAATTCTGTGGGGGATAGATTATGGTCCACAGAAATCAATTTTGAGAAAAAGTCAAAACACCCAGATAGACCCTCAATCACCTTTTCAGCTCCTAGTGCTGTTCGACTGACTGCGAGTTAAGACTGATTTCGTGGTGGAGGGTCACACACATACACACACACCTACACCATACACACACACAACACACACACACACATACACACACACAACACACACAAACACACAACAACACACACACACACACACACACACACACACAACACAACACACACAACACAAACACACACAACACACACACACACAAACACAACACACACACACACACAC
>JAPXFY010000021.1:2206466-2208966 GCA_030674185.1 Monoplex corrugatus
TCTATCATCACCACAAAAATACACCATAGCACACTTCTATCATCACCACAAATGTCACCATAGCACACATTGCTATCATCACCACAAATGTCACCATAGCACACTTCTATCATCACCACAAAAATACACCATAGCACACTTCTATCATCACCACAAATGTCACCATAGCACACACTTCTATCATCACCACAAATGTCACCATAGCACACTTCTATCATCACCACAAAAATACACCATAGCACACTTCTATCATCACCACAAATGTCACCATAGCACACTTCTATCATCACCAAAAATTCACCATAGCACACTTCTATCATCACCACAAATGTCACCATAGCACACACTTCTATCATCACCACAAATGTCACCATAGCACACTTCTATCATCACCACAAAATACACCATAGCACACTTTTATCCTCACCACAAATGTCACCATAGCACACACTTCTATCATCACCACAAATGTCACCATAGCACACACTTCTATCATCACCACAAATGTCACCATAGCACACTTCTATCATCACCACAAATGTCACCATAGCACACTTCTATCATCACCACAAATGTCACCATAGCACACTTCTATCATCACCACAAATCACCATGCAACTTCTATCATCACCACAAATGTCACCATAGCACACTTCTATCATCACCACAAATGTCACCATAGCACACTTCTATCATCACCACAAATTCACCATAGCACACTTCTATCATCACCACAAATTCACCATAGCACACTTCTATCATCACCACAAATGTCACCATAGCACACATTCTATCATCACACAAGTCACATAGCACACTTCTATCATCACACAAAAATACACCATAGCACACTTCTATCATCACCACAAATGTCACCATAGCAACATTCTATCATCACCACAAATGTCACCATAGCACACTTCTATCATCCCACAAATACACCATAGCACACTTCTATCATCACCACAAATGTCACCATAGCACACTTCTATCATCACCACAAATGTCACCATAGCACACTTCTATCATCACACAAATGTCACCATAGCACACACTTCTATCATCACCACAAATGTCACCATAGCACACTTCTATCATCACACAAATCACCATAGCACACTTTATCTCACACAATGTCACCATAGCACACACTTCTATCATCACCACAAAGTCACATAGCACACACTTCTATCATCACCACAAATGCACCAAGCACACTTCTATCATCACCACAATGTCACCATAGCACACTTTATCATCACCACAAATGTCACCATAGCACACTTCTATCATCACCACAAATGTCACCAAGCACACTTCTATCATCACCACAAATGTCACCATAGCACACTTCTATCATCACCACAAATGTCACCATAGCACACTTCTATCATCACCACAAATGTCACCATAGCACACTTCTATCATCACCAAATGTCACCATAGCACACTTCTATCATCACCACAAATGTCACCATAGCACACTTCTATCATCACCACAAATGTCACCATAGCACACACTTCTATCATCACCACAAATGTCACCATAGCACACTTCTATCATCACCACAAATGTCACCATAGCACACCTTCTATCATCACCACAAATGTCACACATAGCACACTTCTATCATCACCAAATGTCACATAGCACACTCTATCATCACCACAAATGTCTCCATGCACATTCATCATCCACAATGTACACATAGCACACTTCTATCATCACCACAAATGTCACCATAGCACACTTCTATCATCACCACAAAGTACACCATAGCACACACTTCTATCATCACCACAAATGTCACCATAGCACACTCTATCATCACCACAAATGTCACCATAGCACACTTCTATCATCACCACAAATGTCACCATAGCACCACTTCTATCATCACCACAAATGTCACCATAGCACACACTTCTATCATCACCACAAATGTCACCATAGCACACTTCTATCATCACCACAAATGTCACCATAGCACACACTTCTATCATCACCACAAATGTCACCATAGCACACACTTCTATCATCACCACAAATGTCACCATAGCACACACTTCTATCATCACCACAAATGTCACCATAGCAACACTTCTATCATCACCACAAATGTCACCATAGCACACTTCTATCATCACCACAAATGTCACCATAGCACACTTCTATCATCACCACAAATGTCACCATAGCACACTTCTATCATCACCACAAATGTCACCATAGCACACACTTCTATCATCACCACAAATGTCACCATAGCACACTTCTATCATCACCACAAATGTCACCATAGCACACACTTCTATCATCACCACAAATGTCACCATAGCACACACTTCTATCATCACCACAAAGTCACCATAGCACAACTTCTATCATCACCACAAATGTCACCATAGCACACTTCTATCATCACCACAAATGTCACCATAGACACACTTCTATCATCACCACAAATGTCACCATAGCACACATTCTATCATCACCACA
>JAPXFY010000021.1:2223966-2236466 GCA_030674185.1 Monoplex corrugatus
GAAACAACACCAGCGCAAGGGACACATCACCATCCCATACGTAGGAGGTGTGAGTGACGCTCTGTCCAGAAAGATCAGAAAACTGGGGGTGGCTGTACATTCCAAACCTTCCAACACCATACGCAGCCAGCTGGTCACCCCCAAGGACAAAACCAGCAAACTC
Organism: Monoplex corrugatus; assembly: GCA_030674185.1. NCBI lineage: Eukaryota > Metazoa > Mollusca > Gastropoda > Littorinimorpha > Ranellidae > Monoplex > Monoplex corrugatus. The sequence goes on from JAPXFY010000021.1 coordinate 2,224,130, forward strand.
GACAAAGCTGGCATTATATACAGAATAGACTGCCAGGACTGTAACCAACATTATGTCGGTGAAACTGAACGCCCCCTTCAGAAGAGACTAACAGAACACAAGAGGGACTCTTCTCCAGTAGGAGCTCACCTACACGCCGAAAAACATCAATTCAGTGCGGACAATGTCAACATCCTGGACAGAGAAAATAAGTGGTTCCAGCGAGGAGTCAAGGAGGCCATCTACATCGCAGCCACCAACCCCCCGCTCAACAGGGACCGGGGCCGTTACACCCTGCCCCCGGTGTACCATTCTCTGATTCGATCTCGTGAACTGGGTTCATCCCATGTTCGCGAGATCTGAGTAGAGATTCACGCAGACAGCATTAGAGCGCTGACGAAGATGGCGAGAACGCCATCGAAAGCTACGGAACTGTGAGTAGCGATTTTTACACTGTTGGGAGACCTTGTTCTTCAAAATCGGTAGCATTATAAACATAATAATAATAATAATAATAATAATAATAATAATAATAATAATAATAATAATAATAATAATAATGATAACAACAGCAACAACAACAACAACAACAATAATAATAATAATAATAATGATACTACTACTACTACTACTACTACTAATTTCAGTATTTGTACGGCACCAAATCCTGACAATTCAAATCATCAGGCATATTTTTACAATCGACACAGACCACCTGGAAATATTTCATGTTAATAAAAGTACACAAAATGAGGGAAAGAAGTGGTTCTAAAATCCATCGCTGGGAAAAAAAGGTGGATTTTTCAACTGGATTTGAAAACAGAAAGGGCAGGTGTTAGGCGAAGGCAGAGCGGAAGTCTATTCCAGGCTGACGGTCCTGACACAGCAAAAGAACTGCGCGGGGAATGCCAGGTGCCAACAGATGTCTTCACTCACCAGAAGAAAGTTCAGGACGCAAGGAACATCACGCACCTAGGCATTTCCATCAATAACACTGATGACCTTGACCACAAACTGTAACATCGGCTTGGAGAAAGACAGCAGCAGCATTCAACAAGCTGAAATTACGTGAACATTTCCGTTGGAATCAAATTGAGGTTTTACAATTCAAACTCTAAACACTAAACCTTTTCAATCCCTCACCCTACACATCCGCTCTGGGTACTTAACCTTTTCAACGGCTCCGAGATTTGGTATGTGAGGACCATTCAAGAGAAGAAACTGGAAGCCTTTGACACTAGATGCCAACGTAAAATCCTGGGGACCAGCGGAACAACTGTGTGTCAAATGAAAGGGTCAGGGGACAGATCACAACAGCTGTCTGTGTCAACAACTATTTGTACATGGCACCTCCGCTAGTTGGGGCATTTCCTAACCCTTTGACTCCCGCACCCTCTTCTCCATCAGCAAAATCTTAACCCTTTGACTTCCTAACCATATGCAGCAGCTTTCTGCAAGAAACTGATGGATAGGGTGATGAAGAGAAAGGGTTAAGTTTTTGCTTGCTAGCATGGTTGACAATGCAGGATGCTGGTAGATAGGGTGCGGGAGTCAAAGGGTTAAGGCTGCCCACAACATAACCCCCCACGTCAAGCCTTTAAATGGACGTCAACAGGCCCAGCCCATCAGGCGAGGGGCCACAATGTTTCAAAGCTTCTTCTAGCAACATTCTTATCTCATACACTCTCAGAATGGTAGGATTTTAAACTCTACAGAACGGAACAGGAAAACACAGGGCGGTCCAGAGTGAGTTGACGACAGACAGTTTCAGTTTCAGTTTCAATTTCTCAAGATGAGGTCTCCGCGCTTGGAATGAATTCCATATGCACTATCTTCACAGGTGCCGTGTGATGGAGAAAATCCAGAACGATCACGGTACAAGCCTTAAGCCTGCACATAAACCCAATAGCTGGCCAGGTCCTGAGGTCCTACCTAGATAGTTCCATAACCCTGAGGTCGTAGGGAAGTGAGGTGACAGAGACCTCAACTTTTCCCGGGGCCAGCATTACGAGGGCAGCGTCCATCCCCTAGCCCTCGCTTCAAATTAATGTACATATTCACTTTTTTTTTTAACCAAGACTTCAGAAAGGCAAGACGGCTAATTGGTCTTCAAGGGGTGGGACCTGGGAAATCAACTTATCTCTCCAATGTTTTATACTGAGGCAGCCGGGCAATACCCTGCTCTTCACGATTTTCAACTGCCGTGGGATCTTTGGCGTGTGCAGCCAGAAGGTACACACGACCGGCAGTGTGGAGGGACCTCTGGCTGGTCATCAGAAGGTGGAATGACACTGGCAGGATGGCTGAGGATCGTGCATGGTGGAGAACATTGACTGCATCAAACGCCGCACAACCCAGTTGTAACTAACCCACACTCTCCCTCACCCTGTCCACCATGCATCGTTATCAATGATAGCATAGCCAAAACTTAACCCTTTGACTCCCTCACCCTATCCACCAGCTTCCTGCATCGTTATCAATGATAGCAAAGCAAACACTTAACCCTTTGACTCCCTCACCATATCCACCAGCTTCCTGCATCGTTATCAATGATAGCAAAGCAAACACTTAACCCTTTGACTCCCTCACCCTATCCACCAGCTTCCTGCATCGTTATCAGTGATAGCATAGCTTAGCAAACGCTTAACCCTTTGACTCCCTCACCCTATCCACCAGCTTCCTGCATCGTCATCAATGATAGCATAGCCAAAACTTAACCCTTTGACTCCCTCACACTGTCCACCAGATTCCTGCATCGTCATCAGTGATAGCAAAGCAAAAACTTAACCCTTTGACTCCCTCACCCTATCCACCACCTTTCTGCAGGAACCAAAGGGTTAAGTTTTTGCAGCTGGCGGATAGGGTGCGAGTGTCAAAGGGTTATGTATCAGCTGAGCGTTTGATTGGTCATGTCCCTGATGATGATGATGATAACGATGATGACGATATGTGTGTTTGTGTGTTTGTGTGCCTGTGTGTGTGTGTGTGTGTGTTGTGTGTGTGTGTGTGAGTGCGTGTGTGTGTGAGTGTGTGTGTGTATGTGTGTGTGTGTATGTGTGTGTGTGTGAGTGAGAGAGAGAGTATGTGTGTGTGCACGCGCGCGCCCGTGAATGTGTGCGCGCATGCGTGTGTGTGTATGTGTGTATGTGCGTGTGTATATGTGTTGTGTATGCATGCGTGTTGTTTGAATGCGCGCGCGCGCGCGCGCGTGCATGTGTGTGTGTGTGTGTGTGTGTTGTGTATGCATGTGTGTTGTTTAATGTGTGTGTGTGTGTGTGTGTGTGTGTGTTGTGTATGTGTGTGTGTGTGTGTGTGTGTTGTGTATGTGTGTGTGTGTGTTGTGTATGTGTGTGTGTGTGTGTGTGTGTTGTGTATGTGTGTATGTGTGTGTGTGAGTGTGTGCGCGTGTGTATGTGTGTTGTGTAGGTTTGTGTATGCATGTGTGTTGTTTGAATGTGTGTGTGTGTGTGTGTGTGTATGTATGTGTGTGTGTGTGTGTGTGTGTGTGTGTGTGTGTGTGTGTGTGTGTGTGTATGTGTGTTGTGTATGCATGTGTGTTGTTTGAATGTGTGTGTATGACAACAGCCTACAACGACGAAAGATGCGAGTCAAGAGGAGGTAAATGTCGTTACACCATTATCACGTGCGTGGACGGAAATTACGTCAATGGTCTGTGTGGCGGCCCCAGCAATCGACGTTGTTGTATACCCAATGAACCTGGTAAGTTGGTTTAACCCTTCGACTCCTGCACCCAACCAGCTCCCACAGCTCTAAGCATTAACCCTTTCACTCCCTAACCCTAGCCACCAGCTCTAAGAGCTCTGTAGAGTTAAGTGTTCTGCGCTCATCCCACTAAATTTGACCATTTAACCTTTTTCCTCCCCCGCCTTCAACAGCGTCTCTAAACACTTAACCCTTTAACTCCCACATCATATCCACCAGCTCTAAGGACTTAATCTTTTCACGTCCTGAGCCTACTCAACAGCTCTAAGAGCTCTGTATCTTAGCTTCTCACTTCCACGCCCTATCTGCCAGCTCTGAGAGCTCGAAACGTGACCTCCCACCACAAATTCAGTCTTAACTCGCAGTCAGTCGATCAGCACTAGGAGCTGAAAAGGTAACTGAGAGTCTATCTGGGGTGTTTTGACTTTTTCTCAAAATTGATTTCTGTCGACTATAATCTATCCCCTACAGAAATTTTTTTCTTGAAAAAATATTATTAATCAATTTAAAATGGGGTTTTAATGCACTGATCGCAGCAGAAAGAACTGAATTTCCTACCAAAAGTATCTATTTTTGTCTCTTATTATCCACCGTAACTTGTACAGTACCCCCGACATGTAATATACTGACAAAAAGCTCTTTGGTGCACCTTTCAGACAATGACAGCTAATATGAGAAACAAACCGGGTCAAAGCCACCAAATAAAGAAACTTAAGGAAAATGTGTGGGAGAGTACATAAAAACTTAGAGGCCGTTTTCTCAAAATGGCCATCACACAACTTAATGACTTTAAACATACATAACTTCTACATTTTTTTTGAGTTAAAGCTTCATTCAAGTACCAAAAGAATCAGCAGAATTTACACTTTCCAGTGATATGTATATCTCAAAATACCCAAAATGCGACTTAAGATTCATTTCGTGCTGGCAGGTCACATATGTACGTTTGATCCATTCACTCCCGCATTCTCTCCACCAGCTCTGAAAGCATCAAGCATTTAACCCTTTAAATCCCTCACCCTACTCAACAGTTCTGAGAGTTCTATGCACTTAACCTTTTCCCTCCCACGCGCTGTCCACCAGCTGTCAGCACTTAACCCTTTGGCTCTTTCACTCTACATACCAGCTCTAATCATTTTAACCCTTTGTCTCTCTCACCCTATCCATCAGCTGTCAGCACTTAACTCTTTGTCTCTTTCACTCTACACACCAGCTCTAATCATTTTAACCCTTTGTCTCTCTCACCCTATCCACCAGCTGTCAGCATTTAACCCTTTGACTCTTTCACTCTACACACCAGCTCTAATCATTTTAACCCTTTGACTCTTTCATCCCTATCCACCAGCTCTAATCATTTTAACCCTTTGACTCTTTCACTCTACACACCAGCTCTAATCATTTTAACCCTTTGTCTCTCTCACCCTATCCACCAGCTGTCAGCTCTTAACCCTTTGACTCTTTCACTCTACACTCCTGCTCTAATCATTTTAACCCTTTGTCTCTCTCACCCTATCCACCAGCTGTATGCACTTAACCCTTTGACTCTTTCACTCTACACACCAGCTCTAATTTTAACCCTTTGTCTCTCTCACCCAATCCACCAGCTGTCAGCACTTAACCCTTTCACTCCCGCACTCTACCCACCAGCTTTAAGAGTTCTAAGCATTTAAAGTTTTTTTTCATATTATTATTATTACCATATCATTATTATTGTTATTATCATCATTGTTATTATCATTGTTGTTGTTGTTATTGCTGTTGTTGTTATAAGCACTGTAGTTTTTATTACTATTATTATCACTCTTAGAATTATTACTATCTTTTACAACGACGACGACGATGATGATGATGAAATACTATTGATCATTTTTTGTTATCAGCTCAATACCTATGGTCCACGAGCCTTCTCTGTTTCTGGTCCACTTTCCTGGAACAAACTTCCTCTCTCTGTCCGTCAGCAACCTACTTTTGTCTCCTTCAAGTCCGCTCTCAAAACTCACCTTTTCTCCTCTGCATAAAATCCTGACCTCACTCAATTCCCTCTGCAGCCTGTCTCCATTCGGAGGGGAATCACATTGTAATATATAATTGTATATAATATGCTCTCTATAATTTTCCATTGCTTTTATTCTTTCTCCCCATTTTAGCCGTGTGGGTGTGTGTGTGAGTGTGTATGTGTGTGTGTGTGTGTGTGTGTGGGTGTGTGTGTGTGTGTGTGTGTGTGTGTGTGTTTGTGTGTGTGTGTTTGCGTCTGTGTGTGCGTTCTGTTTTAGCGCTTAGATTTGATTTATATCAAGATTTTGCGCTATAAAAATAAAGTATTGTATTTTTATATTGTATTGTTGTTATTACTGTTTCTGTGATTAATTACTGTTTCGCTTTAATATTCCGTCATGTTTTTCCCTCACAGATAGAATACAATGTGTGCTTAACAATCATTTAATATTCCGTCATGTTTTTCCCTCACAGATAGAATACAATGTGTGCTTAACAATCATTTAATATTCCGTCATGTTTTTCCTCACAGATAGAATACAATGTGTGCTTAACAATCATTTAATATTCCGTCATGTTTTTCCCTCATAGATAGAATACAATGTGTGCTTGCCAATCATTTAATATTCGTCATGTTTTTCCCTCATAGATAGAATACAGTGTGTGCTTAACAATCATTTAATATTCCGTCATGTTTTCTCTCACAGATAGAATACAATGTGTGCTTAACAATCATTTAATATTCCGTCATGTTTTTCCCTCATAGATAGAATACACTGTGTGCTTAACAATCATTCTTAATGAAATGTATGTGACAACCTCTACACGCCAAAAGCTTCATAATTTTCTTTTATTCATCAGTTATGTGCTGGTCTGAAAACTGTTGAAAATGATCAGATATTTTTGTTTGCACAATGGATTTAGGAAAACGATGAAAAACATTGGTCTTTTTCTTTCCTTCCTTTTTCTTCGTTTTCCTTTTTTCCCCCCTTTTCTCACCTGTCTCACCTGTCTTACCTGTCTCACCTGTCGGCGTGACCGGGTTCGGTGTTGACCGCTGCACACCAGGACATCACCATCCTCCCTCCCGCCACTCTGTCTTGACTTTTGTGGACAATTTCTTGAATATTTAGTCCACTGATGTTGGTTATGTTCTCGATGTATGAGATTGGAGGTCTGCCTTTCTTCTTTTTGCCACTGTGTTTTCCTTGAAAGATGGTTGCCATGAGGTCTGTTCTCGCTGCGTGACATATGGCCAATGTATTTCAGTCTTCTCTTGTTGATGTCTGCTAGTAGTTTTCTGGTGGTATCAAGTTCTTCCAGGACACTTTCATTAGTTCTCTCTGTCCATTTGACACGTAGCAGTTCTGATAAAACCACATCTCTGCTGCCTCAATTCTTTTGCAATCAGTTTTTCTGACAGTCCAGGCTTCACAGTCATATACCATGACTGACCAGATCAAACATTTTAAAAGTCTAACTTTCAGGCCATTTGGTATGCCTCTGTCTTTCCAGATGTTGTTGAGTTGGACCATTTTTTTTTTTGCTTTACCATTCCAATTCTCATTTTGATGTCTTTGGAGCTGGTTCCATCACCAGTTTTCACCGAGCCAAGATATTTGAAATCCTTAACACATTTTCTAAAGTGAAGTTTGTAAATTAAGATGTCATGATTGTTTTTCAGTGTCTTTGCCTTTGATGTGTAGCACTTTTTGTTTTCGTGGCGTTTGACGCCGTACAGCTCTGAAGTGTGATGCCAACTCCCAACGGCTGGCGTGTCAGATCTTCCAGTCTCCCAACGTGCTACTGACAGACAGCCGCACGTCCAACGCCGTGGATAAACCCTTCAACAATATCAAAGACATGTGTGACGGTCGCCCGGCGGTGAGGTCAAGGTAAGGGGAGCGAGGGAGGCTAGAGGTAGAAGGTTAGAGGTAAAAGGTCGTCCCCATAACCTGAACCCTTTTGACTCGTACTCCCGCACCCTATCCACCAACTGCAAAAACTTAACCCTTTGACTCCCTTCACGTCACCCTAACCTGCAGGAAGCCGGTGGATAGGGTGAGTGAGTCAAAGGGTTAAGTTTTTGCTTTGATAGCATGGTTGACAATGCAGGATACTGGTGGACAGGGTACGGGAGTCAAAGGGTTAAGTTTTTGCTTTGCTAGCATGGTTGACAACGCAGGATGCTGATGGACAGGGTAGGGAGTCAAAGGGTTAAACATTTCAGACTTCAGACTTCCGGTCATTTTATTTATTTATTTAGGTCATGGCACCTTATGGAAGGGATGTGACATTTATAGACAATCTGAAGTTGAAGGCCGTAGGAAAGTGGCTGACAGAAATGTGGCGCTGTCAATACCATCCTGTCTTCAAACTGTGACTTACATTGTCGAACACAACCAGGTTTTGTAATTCACCCAGACAATTTGCGTTGGGTTGATTGTTCATACCAATTTTGAATTGGTAATTGGATCTTGTCGTCTTTCCAGTTTACAACCACTTCTGTTGTAAAAAGAAATGTGGCAAAACAGCGGGAAACAGCGGAGTAAACAGCCTGCTTGCTAACGTAAAGAACAAATGTACCAGCAACCAAACCAGAAACTTAGATACCATAGTGCTTTGAAGTCACAAGAATATCTGGGTGTCTTTCTGTCATGAGAGACGAGTTTACACAGAACAACTAGTTGTGTTCCTGTCTTTGACGATACGATACACAGATACACATGTCATTTACATGTCATCATTATCATCAGGTTCCTTGCCGCATGGCGTTGGCGATCATGGACTTCCATCTGTCTCTATCTCTCGTTGCCCCTAGCATCTCCCCCACCCTCCTCGTCCCCAGTCACTCTGCAAGTCCGTCCAGCATTTTCTCCCTGGGTCTACTCGGTGCTCTCTTTCCCTTCAGCTTTCCAGTTGTGACCAGGTGCTCCAAATCCCCCTTCCTCATAAAATGGCCTATAAATGTTGCCTGTCTTTTCCTAATCTTCCTTATGAGTGATCTACTTGTGTCTGCCTCCATCAAGACTGTCTCGTTTGTTTTCTTTGCTGTCCATGGAACTCTCAACTTTCTTCGTAGAAACCACATCTGGGGTGCCTCAATCTGGTTCTGGCTTTGTTTGTTGACTGTCCACGTCTCGCATCCGTACAACAGTATTGGTTCTATATAACATTCAAGAACTCTCTTCCTGATGTTAATTGACAGGCATTTGTTGGTAAGAATGCTTGTCATCTTCCGACGTATTGTTCCAGACCACAGGGCCAGGGGATCCTCGGACCGTTTCTAATCTGGAACTATTCAGACAGATAAAACTGAAGGTGATTGGTTCAATTCACTAGGGAACCGTTCTTGCGCGGGCTAGTTGGCAGAGCCGTGGAGTCAAGATCTGATATCTTGAGTTCAGTCCCAGCCCGAAACATTAAAAACTGGCCTGTTGGCTGTCCATCTTAATGTTTCCATCATTCTGGTGGTGTCAGCTTATTGTTTGATAGGTCCACTGGTCTGTTGGCTGCCCATCTGAATGTTTCCATCATTTTAGTGGTGTCAGCTTACTGTTTGATAGGTCCACTGGCCTGTTGGCTGCCCATCTGAATGTTTCCATCATTTTAGTGGTGTCAGCTTACTGTTTGATAGGTCCACTGGCCTGTTGGCTGCCCATCAGAATGTTTCCATCATTTTAGTGGTGTCAGCTTACTGTTTGATAGGTCCACTGGCCTATTGGCTGCCCATCTGAATGTTTCCATCATTTTAGTGGTGTCAGCTTACTGTTTGATAGGTCCACTGGCCTGTTGGCTGCCCATCTGAATGTTTCCATCATTTTAGTGGTGTCAGCTTACTGTTTGATAGGTCCACTGGCCTGTTGGCTGCCCATCTGAATGTTTCCATCATTTTAGTGGTGTCAGCTTACTGTTTGATAGGTCCATTGGCCTGTAGGCTGTCCATCTTAATGTTTCCATCATTCTGGTGGTGTCAGCTTACTGTTTGATAGGTCCATTGGCCTGTAGGCTGTCCATCTGTATGTTTCCATCATTTTAGTGGTGTCAACTTACTGTTTGATAGGTCCACTGGCCTGTAGGCTGTCCATCTGAATGTTTCCATCATTTTAGTGGTGTCAACTTATTGTTTGATAGGTCCATTGGCCTGTAGGCTGTCCATCTGTATGTTTCCATCATTTTAGTGGTGTCAACTTACTGTTTGATAGGTCCACTGGCCTGTTGGCTGCCCATCTGAATGTTTCCATCATTCTGGTGGTGTCAGCTTACTGTTTGATAGGTCCACTGGCCTGTTGGCCGCCCATCTGAATGTTTCCATCATTCTGGTGGTGTCAACTTACTGTTTCATAGGTCCACTGGCCTGTTGGCTGCCCATCTGAATGTTTCCATCATTCTGGTGGTGTCAGCTTACTGTTTGATAGGTCCATTGGCCTGTTAGCTGCCCATCTGAATGTTTCCATCATTCTGGTGGTGTCAGCTTACTGTTTGATAGGTCCACTGGCCTGTTGGCTGTCCATCTGAATGTTTCCATCATTCTGATGGTGTCAGCTTACTGTTTGATAGGTCCATTGGCCTGTTGGCTGCCCATCTGAATGTTTCCATCACTCTGGTGGTGTCAGCTTATTGTTTGATAGGTCCACTGGCCTGTTGGCTGTCCATCTGAATGTTTCCATCATTCTGTGGTGTCAGCTTATTGTTTGATAGGTCCACTGGCCTGTTGGCTGCCCATCTGTATGTTTCCATCATTCTGGTGGTGTCAGCTTACTGTTTGATAGGTCCACTGGTCTGTTGGCTGCCCATCTGAATGTTTCCATCATTTTAGTGGTGTCAGCTTACTGTTTGATAGGTCCATTGGCCTGTAGGCTGTCCATCTTAATGTTTCCATCATTCTGGTGGTGTCAGCTTACTGTTTGATAGGTCCATTGGCCTGTAGGCTGTCCATCTGTATGTTTCCATCATTTTAGTGGTGTCAACTTACTGTTTGATAGGTCCACTGGCCTGTAGGCTGTCCATCTGAATGTTTCCATCATTTTAGTGGTGTCAACTTATTGTTTGATAGGTCCATTGGCCTGTAGGCTGTCCATCTGTATGTTTCCATCATTTTAGTGGTGTCAACTTACTGTTTGATAGGTCCACTGGCCTGTTGGCTGCCCATCTGAATGTTTCCATCATTCTGGTGGTGTCAGCTTACTGTTTGATAGGTCCACTGGCCTGTTGGCCGCCCATCTGAATGTTTCCATCATTCTGGTGGTGTCAACTTACTGTTTCATAGGTCCACTGGCCTGTTGGCTGCCCATCTGAATGTTTCCATCATTCTGGTGGTGTCAGCTTACTGTTTGATAGGTCCATTGGCCTGTTAGCTGCCCATCTGAATGTTTCCATCATTCTGGTGGTGTCAGCTTACTGTTTGATAGGTCCACTGGCCTGTTGGCTGTCCATCTGAATGTTTCCATCATTCTGATGGTGTCAGCTTACTGTTTGATAGGTCCATTGGCCTGTTGGCTGCCCATCTGAATGTTTCCATCACTCTGGTGGTGTCAGCTTATTGTTTGATAGGTCCACTGGCCTGTTGGCTGTCCATCTGAATGTTTCCATCATTCTGTGGTGTCAGCTTACTGTTTGATAGGTCCATGGCCTGTTGGCTGCCCATCTGTATGTTTCTATCATTCTGGTGGTGTCAGCATACTGTTTGATAGGTCCACTGGTCTGTTGGCTGCCCATCTGAATGTTTCCATCATTCTGGTGGTGTCAGCTTACTGTTTGATAGGTCCACTGGCCTGTAGGCTGTCCATCTGAATGTTTCCATCATTCTGGTGGTGTCAACTTACTGTTTGATAGGTCCACTGGCCTGTAGGCTGTCCATCTGAATGTTTCCATCATTCTGGTGGTGTCAGCTTACTGTTTGATAGGTCCACTGGCCTGTTGGCTGCCCATCTGAATGTTTCCATCATTCTGGTGGTGTCAGCTTACTGTTTGATAGGTCCACTGGCCTGTTGGCTGCCCATCTGAATGTTTCCATCATTCTGGTGGTGTCAGCTTACTGTTTGATAGGTCCATTGGCCTGTTGGCTGCCCATCTGAATGTTTCCATCATTCTGGTGGTGTCAGCTTATTGTTTGATAGGTCCACTGGCCTGTTGGCTGCCCATCTGTATGTTTCCATCATTCTGGTGGTGTCAGCTTACTGTTTGATAGGTCCACTGGTCTGTTGGCTGCCCATCTGAATGTTTCCATCATTTTAGTGGTGTCAGCTTACTGTTTGATAGGTCCACTGGCCTGTTGGCTGCCCATCTGAATGTTTCCATCATTCTACTGGTGTCAGCTTACTGTTTGATAGGTCCCTTCTCCCCTCTTCTCGTTTCAAGACCTTGCCAGCGCGTAGGTTTTTTTGCAGGCTCAGGAAATCTGTCAGATAATTTCTGTCGGATTTGGGTGGAGCGTATATGGAGCTGTGCGAGCACGATGAATCCTTCTTGAATTAAGTCCGATAACTTTAACAACTCTAAATCAAACCGTTTTATTTTGCTAGCGTAAATTGATCTGCACATGTTATTTGGAAAGGGGAATTAGAACATCTGGTCACAACAGGAAAGCCGGAGGGAAAGAGAACACGGAATAGACCCAGATAGAAAATACTGGACGGAC
>JAPXFY010000021.1:2241466-2243966 GCA_030674185.1 Monoplex corrugatus
AAGGAGAGAGAGAGAGAGAGAGAGAGAAAAGAGAAGAGAGAGAGCAGAGAGAGAGAGAGAGAGAGAGAGAGGCACTTGCAAATACCTTCCATTTATGCACACTCCATCGCAGACACACATACAATAGTTACACGCAAATTTATTTCAAAATATGAAACTGTTGTAGATTTACACACAATACACACATTCTGTCACCCCCCCTCCCCTCCACATTCTTTCACCTCCATCCCTTCCCCACCCCCCTCAAACAGTTCTATGCAAATGGCATCGAATTATGCATATTCCGTCGCATGTAGTCATGCAAATAATCACAAGCACATTATTCAGAACTTTACAACTGTTTTAGCTTTACATGAAATACGAACTTTCCATCACAGTTTTTTTTCACATGTCCCCAGCCATCCTTTATGACATGAAGTTGTACATAAAACAGACTGATAATGCAAAAATGGACAAACAATTCTCCATGGAGGCTATAACAACGCAGAAGGGGTGGTAACACAAACACAACAAAACTAAATAGTTGTGACCTCCCACCACGAAATCAGTCTTAACTCGCAGTCAGTCGAACAGCACTAGGAGCTGAAAAGATGACTGAGGGTCTATCTGGGGTGTTTTGACTTTTTCTCAAAATTGATTTCTGTAGACTATAATCTATCCCCCAAAGAAATGTTTTTCTTGAAAAAAATATTATTAATCAATTTAATTTGGTATTTTAATGCACTGATCGCAGCGGAAAGAACGCAATTTCCTACCAAAAGTACCTATTTTTGTCTCTTATTCTGAACCATAACCTGTACAGTACCTGCACATGTAATATACTGATGAAAAGCTCTTTGGTGCACCTTTCAGATAATGACAACGAAAATTAGAAACAAACTGGGTCAAAGCCACCAAATAAAGAAATTTAAGTAAAATGTGCAGGAGAGCACACAAAAACTTTACAGGCCGTTTTCTCAAAATGGCTGTCATACAACTTACTGATTTAAACATACATAACTTCTACATTTTTTAGTACAAGCTTTATTCAAGTACCAAAACAATCAGCAGAATGTACACTTTCCAGTGATATGTATATCTCAAAATGCCCAAAATGCTAGTTAAGACTGATTTCGTGGTGGGGGGTCACATTTATAAGACAGTAAGACGGTAATTACAAGATGGCAACACTTTATGAATGCTCTGTATAGGACAACAGCAAAACGTTTTACAATTTCTTTACTCACCGATGACATTGATAAAACAAGCTTGAACTATCAACGATCTGTATAATACTTTTGTTGTAGAAATTCTGCCATCATATCCTTGAACACCACAAGAAGGTACAAAGTTAAAAAGATCCAAAACAAGATCCAAAACAAAGTTAAAAAGGCCACATAATTCTGGCCTACACTGCATTATTGGCGGAACTTGAGAATCACTGGTTTCGAGAAGAACGTGAGAGAGTCATTTGTTGACATCGATAAAATCTTCGTAATACAAAGAAATGCAGTTTATCTCTCAAATGAGATCTTCACATGCAAACGTGAAGCTCGAACATGTAGAAAAAAACAAAACAAAAACAAAAACAAAACAAAAAACCCAAAACAAAACACAGAAAAAACAAGAACCAAGATATCTATAAATATTTAGCACAGCGCAACTAATACATTACATGTCGATTTTCCTCTTTCCGCAAGATTCCCACTCCATTCCTAAACACATTAATACAACCTCTTGTCACATTTGCTTTCAACTGACTGAACAGGCTGCTCTGAGTAAACTTTCTAACTGTGTACCAAAAAGAAAAATACAGATTTTCAAAATAGCATCTGTGAATGTTGCATCATGTCTCTCAGAGCTATTAACGTTCAGACTTACTTCAGCGATAAAGAAAGAAAAGAAGATAGGACTATATACATCACCTTGTTTTACACCAGATATACAATCAATACAGTTTGTTTAAGTGGCACTACATCGCACTCTCACCTCACACTTATCACTCATGCTCATGATACATTCATACACATTTTCCACAGCTGCAATTGCAAAACAAAATAAATCAAAACATACTTCTATGAACACTGTCAAAAGCTTTTTCAAAATCAATCAATAAAAGGAACATCTACGACTCAGAGAAAGCCCTTTTCGTTTAAAGGTCGGCAATGTAAACATATTATGATCGTACACACACACACACACACACACACACACACACACACACACACACACATACACACACACACACACACACACACACATACACACACATACATACACTCATATATGTATGCATACTGATCACATCTCCAGAAAGACAAAATATTCACATATACATAATTATCATGAAAAAAATTCATACATATAAGACTTAGGAACAGTGGGCCATGGACAATACCGCCATTCATGAAATTGAAAAATGACCACACAGTAACGAGTATTCTACACAAGATAAAATGACCACACAAGGAAGCTGGTGGATAGGGTGAGGGAGACAAAGGGTTAATTTTTTGCTTCGCTT
>JAPXFY010000021.1:2251466-2273966 GCA_030674185.1 Monoplex corrugatus
TAGATAACTAAACTAAACTAATAACTAAAATGAAATAAAATAAGATAAAATAAAACGAATGAAATGAAATGAAAATCAAATGAAATGCAATAAAAATTAATACAATAAGAGAAAATTAAAAAAAAATGAAAAGAAAAGGGAGAAAATCAGTCAACAACGAAGACCGGTAACACAGAGTTATGGCACATTAGTGAGGCACTGGACAAACACATAAATACAGAGACTGCTTCTCATGGTCTTGTGGTCAACTGAACCACACAGCTCGAACGTAAACTGGCGAGCGCATGAGGGACTTGAACAATGTCATTGATCCCGTGCACAATGGTATCCACAACACAAAAGGAAAAAGACAAAAACACAAATTGAATCAAAATGTCTATTTCATACAACCAGACAAGACGCGTTCTGATTCGATTTTCAGAGAGAGAGAGAGAGACGAGAGAGAGAGAGAGAGAGAGAGAGAGAGAGACAGACAGACAGAGAGAGAGAGTAGAGAGACAGAGAGTAGAGCACAAAGAGAGATAGAGATAGAGAGAGAGCGACAGAAGAGAGAGGAGAAAGAGAGAGAGACAGAGAAAGAGAGAGAGAGAGAAAGACAGAGAGAGAGAAAGACAGAGAGAGAGAAGAGAAGAGAGAGAGACAGAGAGAGAGAGGACAGAGAGAGAGAGAGAGGGAGAGAGGGAGAGAGAGAGAAGACAGAGAGACAGACGGACATACAGAGAGAAAAGAGAGAGAGAGAGAGAGAAGAGAGAGAGAAAGAGAGAGAGAAAGAGAAAGACAGAGAAAGACAGAGAAAGAGAAGAGAGAGACAAAGAGACACAAAGAGAGAGAGAGAGAAAGAGAGACAGACAGACAGACAGACAGACAAAGAGAGGTCTTCACTGCTTATACTTTTCAGAGAGTATTTTCCATACACATTTTCAATCGTTTAGAAATGTCACTGCAGAAGCACCTAACGTGTGGTGGTAGTTGCTTTTCTTTTTCCATTTTGTGGTCCGATCATTTTGTTTTCAGTGGTAATGGTTGACACGTATCCGCGGTGTGCCTGTGATCGGTACTGACGGGTGATGTTCTCTGGTGAAATGCATGGGGAATGTTGCAACACGAGGTTCTGCACAAACAGGCAGCATTATTTATTATCATGACATATGGAAATCCAACAAGAGAATGATTAAGATGTATAAACAGACAACACCGAAACCAAGCACAGAAACGCAAATACAATACACGAACGCCCAGTACAGAATTTGCAGTGATCAGTTATGTTTTTCAATCTTTGGCTTGCTTCTACTTAAACCTGCGTCTATATGAAGTACTTAAGTAGTTATCTACGCTGAAAGACTAATACCACTTGAAGCACAGTTACGCGCTTTCTGATTCACTTACTTGTTAAGAAACAAGCGACGGTTACTAAAGATACTTCTTTGGTTATCAATGAACACAGATCCTCGGCATGCACTCAATTAGTAAGAAATAAGACACTGTATACTAAAGATACTATATTGGTTATCAAAAGATACTAGTTGGTTATCAAAAGATACTAGGTTGGTTATCAAAAGATACTAGGTTGGTTATCAAAAGATACTAGGTTGGTTATCAAAAGATACTAAGTTGGTTATCAAAAGATACTAAGTTGGTTATCAAAAGATGCTAGGTTGGTTATCAAAAGATGCTAGGTTGGTTATCAAAAGATGCTAGGTTGGTTATCAAAAGATGCTAGGTTGGTTATCAAAAGATCTAGGTTGGTTATCAAAGATTAGTTGGTTATCAAAAGATGCTAGGTTGGTTATCAAAAGATGCTAGGTTGGTTATCAAAAAGATACTAGGTTGGTTATCAAAAGATACTAGGTTGGTTATCAAAAGATCTAGGTTGGTTATCAAAAGATGCTAGGTTGGTTATCAAAAGATGCTAGGTTAGTTATCAAAAGACACTAGGTTGGTTATCAAAAGATACTAGGTTGGTTATCAAAAGATTCTAGGTTGGTTATCAAAAGATACTATACTAGGTTGGTTATCAAAAGATACTATACTAGGTTGGTTATCAAAAGATACTATACTAGGTTGGTTATCAAAAGATAGTATACTAGGTTAGTTATCAAAAGATACTATACTAGGTTAGTTATCAAAAGACACTAGGTTGTTTATCAAAAGATACTAGGTTGGTTATCAAAAGACACTAGGTTGTTTATCAAAAGATACTAGGTTGGTTATCAAAAGATACTAGGTTAGTTATCAAAAGATAGTAGGTTGGTTATCAATAGATACTATACTAGGTTGGTTATCAAAAGATACTAGGTTGGTTATCGAAAGATACTAGGTTGGTTATCGAAAGACACTAGGTTGGTTGTCAAAAGATACTAGGTTGGTTATCAAAAGATGCTAGGTTGGTTATCAAAAGATGCTAGGTTGGTTATCAAAAGATAGTAGGTTGGTTATCAAAAGATACTAGGTTGGTTATCAAAAGATAGTAGGTTGGTTATCAAAAGATGCTAGGTTGGTTATCAAAAGATATTAGGTTGGTTATTGAAAGATACTAGGTTGGTTATCGAAATATACTAGGTTGGTTATCTAAAGATGCTAGGTTGGTTATCAAAAGATGCTATGTTGGTTATCAAAAAGATACTAGGTTGGTTATCAAAAGATGCTAGGTTGGTTATCAAAAGATGCTAGGTTGGTTATCTAAACATACTAAGTTGGTTATCAAAAGATGCTAGGTTAGTTATCAAAAGATGCTAGGTTGGTTATCAAAAGATACTAGGTTGGTTATCAAAAGATACTAGGTTGGATATCAAAAGATGCTAGGTTGGTTATCAAAAGATGCTAGGTTGGTTATCAAAAGATATTCAGTTGGTTATCAAAAGATGCTAAGTTGGTTGCCAAAAGATATTCAGTTGGTTATCAAAAGATGCTAGGTTGGTTATCAAAAGATGCTAGGTTGGTTATCAAAAGATGCTAGGTTGGTTATCAAAAGATACTATATTGGTTATCAAAAGATGCTAGGTTGGTTATCAAAAGATGCTAGGTTGGTTATCAAAAGATACTAGGTTGGTTATCAAAAGATACTAGGTTGGTTGTCAAAAGATACTAGGTTGGTTATCAAAAGATACTAGGTTGGTTGTCAAAAGATATTCAGTTGGTTATCAAAAGATACTAGGTTGGTTATCAAAAGATGCTAGGTTGGTTATCAAAAGATGCTAGATTGATTATCAAAAGATGCTGGGTTGGTTATCAAAAGATGCTGGGTTGGTTATCAAAAGATGCTAGGTTGGTTATCAAAAGATATTAGGTTGGATATCAAAAGATACTAGGTTGGTTATCAAAAGATATTAGGTTGGTTATCAAAAGATACTAGGTTGGTTATCAAAAGATACTATACTAGGTTGGTTATCAAAAGATACTAGGTTGGTTATCTAAAGATACTAGGTTGGTTATCAAAAGATACTAGGTTGGATATAAAAAAATGCTAGGTTGGTTATCAAAAGATGCTGGGTTGGTTATCAAAAGATGCTAGGTTGGTTATCAAAAGATATTAGGTTGGATATCAAAAGATACTAGGTTGGTTATCAAAAGATATTAGGTTGGTTATCAAAAGATACTAGGTTGGTTATCAAAAGATACTATACTAGGTTGGTTATCAAAAGATACTAGGTTGGTTATCTAAAGATACTAGGTTGGTTATCAAAAGATACTAGGTTGGATATAAAAAAATGCTAGGTTGGTTATCAAAAGATGCTAGGTTGGTTATCAAAAGATATTAGGTTGGTTATCGAAATATACTAGGTTGGTTATCTAAAGATGCTAGGTTGGTTATCAAAAGATGCTATGTTGGTTATCAAAAAGATACTAGGTTGGTTATCAAAAGATGCTAGGTTGGTTATCAAAAGATGCTAGGTTGGTTATCTAAACATACTAAGTTGGTTATCAAAAGATGCTAGGTTAGTTATCAAAAGATGCTAGGTTGGTTATAAAAAAATACTAGGTTGGTTATCAAAAGATACTAGGTTGGATATCAAAAGATGCTAGGTTGGTTATCAAAAGATGCTAGGTTGGTTATCAAAAGATGCTAGGTTGGTTATCTAAACATACTAAGTTGGTTATCAAAAGATGCTAGGTTAGTTATCAAAAGATGCTAGGTTGGTTATCAAAAGATACTAGGTTGGTTATCAAAAGATACTAGGTTGGATATCAAAAGATGCTAGGTTGGTTATCAAAAGATGCTAGGTTGGTTATCAAAAGATATTCAGTTGGTTATCAAAAGATGCTAAGTTGGTTATTTTTTATACTAGGTTGTTATCAAAAGATACTAGGCTGGTTATCAAAAGATGCTAGGTTGGTTATCAAAAGATACTAGGTTGGTTATCAAAAGATACTATACTAGGCTGGTTATGAAAAGATAGTAGGTTGGTTATGAAAAGATAGTAGGTTGGTTATCAAAGGATGCTAAGTTGGTTATCAAAAGATACTAGGATGGTTATCAAAAGATACTAGGTTGGTTATCAAAAGATACTAGGTTGGTTGTCAAAAGATATTCAGTTGGTTATCAAAAGATACTAGGTTGGTTATCAAAAGATGCTAGGTTGGTATCAAAAAATAGTAGGTTGGTTATCAAAAGATACTAGGTTGGTTATCAAAAGATGCTAGGTTGGTTGCCAAAAGATATTCAGTTGGTTATCAAAAGATGCTAGTTGGTTATCAAAAGATACTAGGTTGGTTATCAAAAGATGCTAGGTTGGTTATCAAAAGATACTAGGTTGGTTATCAAAAGATACTAGGTTGGTTATCAAAAGATGCTAGGTTGGTATAAAAAAATAGTAGGTTGGTTATCAAAAGATACTAGGTTGGTTATCAAAAGATACTAGGTTGGTTGCCAAAAGATATTCAGTTGGTTATCAAAAGATGCTAGGTTGGTTATCAAAAGATACTAGGTTGGTTATCAAAAGATGCTAGGTTGGTTATCAAAAGATACTAGGTTGGTTATCAAAATATGCTAGGTTGGTAATCAAAAGATGCTAGGTTGGTTATCAAAAGATGCTAGGTTGGTTATCAAAAGATGCTAGGTTGGTTATCTAAAGATGCTAGGTTGGTATCAAGATGCTAGGTTGTTTATCAAAGATACTAGGTTGGTTATCAAAGATACTAGGTTGGTTATCAAGATGCTAGGTTGGTTATCTAAAGATACTAGGTTGGTTATCAAAAGATGCTAGTTTGGTTATCAAGATGCTAGGTTGGTTATCAAAAGATACTAGGTTGGTTATAAAAGATGCTGGTTGGTTATCAAAAGATGCTAGGTTGGTTATCAAAGATGCTAGTTAGTTATCAAAAGACACTAGGTTGGTTATCAAAAGATACTAGTTGGTTATCAAAAGATTCTAGGTTGGTTATCAAAAGATACAACTAGGTTGGTTATCAAAAGATACTATACTAGGTTGGTTATCAAAAGATACTATACTAGGTTGGTTATCAAAAGATATTCTAGGTTGGTTATCAAAAGATACTATACTAGGTTAGGTTATCAAAAGATCACTAGGTTGGTTATCAAAAGATACTAGGTTGGTTATCAAAAG
This sequence comes from Monoplex corrugatus, assembly GCA_030674185.1. Taxonomy (NCBI): domain Eukaryota; kingdom Metazoa; phylum Mollusca; class Gastropoda; order Littorinimorpha; family Ranellidae; genus Monoplex; species Monoplex corrugatus. The sequence continues at coordinate 2,257,031 of JAPXFY010000021.1, forward strand.
ACACTAGGTTGTTTATCAAAAGATACTAGGTTGTATAAAGATTCTAGGTTGGTTTATCAAAAGAACTACTAGGTTGGTTATCAAAAGAACTATCTAGGTTGGTTTATCAAAAGATACTAAGGTTGGTTATCAAAAGATAGTATACTAGGTTGTTATCAAAAGATACTATACTAGGTTGAGTTATCAAAAGACTACTAGGTTGTTTATCAAAGATACTAGGTTGGTTATCAAAAGACACTAGGTTGTTTATCAAAAGATACTAGGTTGTTATCAAAAGATACTAGGTTAGTTATCAAAAGATAGTAGGTTGGTTATCAATAGATACTATACTAGGTTGGTTATCAAAAGATACTAGGTTGGTTATCGAAAGATACTAGGTTGGTTATCGAAAGACACTAGGTTGGTTGTCAAAAGATACTAGGTTGGTTATCAAAAGATGCTAGGTTGGTTATCAAAAGATGCTAGGTTGGTTATCAAAAGATAGTAGGTTGGTTATCAAAAGATACTAGGTTGGTTATCAAAAGATAGTAGGTTGGTTATCAAAAGATGCTAGGCTAGGTTGGTTATCAAAAGATACTAGGTTGTTATCAAAAGATACTACTAGGTTAGTATCAAAAGACACTAGGTTGTTTATCAAAAGATACTAGGTTGGTTATCAAAAGATACTAGGTTAGTTATATCAAAAGATAGTAGGTTGGTTTATCAATAGATACTATACTAGGTTGGTTATCAAAAGATACTAGGTTGGTTATCGAAAGATACTAGGTTGGTTATCGAAGACACTAGGTTGGTTGTCAAAAGATACTAGGTTGGTTATCAAAAGATGCTAGGTTGGTTATCAAAAGATGCTAGGTTGGTTATCAAAAGATAGTAGGTTGGTTATCAAAAGATACTAGGTTGGTTATCAAAAGATAGTAGGTTGGTTATCAAAAGTTGCTAGGTTGGTTATCAAAAGATACTAGGTTGGTTATCAAAAGATACTATACTAGGTTGGTTATCAAAAGATACTATACTAGGTTGGTTATCAAAAGATACTATACTAGGTTGGTTATCAAAAGATAGTATACTAGGTTAGTTATCAAAAGATACTATACTAGGTTAGTTATCAAAAGACACTAGGTTGTTTATCAAAAGATACTAGGTTGGTTATCAAAAGATACTAGGTTAGTTATCAAAAGATACTAGGTTGGTTATCAAAAGATACTAGGTTGATTATCTAAAGATGCTAGGTTAGTTATCAAAAGATGCTAGGTTGTTATCAAAAGATAGTAGGTTAGTTATCAAAAGATGCTAGGTTGGTTATCAACAGATACTAGGTTGGTTATTAAAAGATACTAGGTTGGTTATCAACAGGTTGTTATCAACAGTTGGTTATCAACAGGTTGGTTATCAAAGATGCTAGTTGGTTATCAAAAGATGCTAGGTTGTTTATCAAAAGATACTGGTTGGTCATCAAAAGATACTAGGTTGTTATCAAAAGATGCTAGTTGGTTATCAAAAGATACTAGGTTGTTATCAAAAGACACTAGGTTGGTATCAAACGATGCTAGGTTGGTTATCAAAAGATACTAGGTTGGTTATCAAAAGATACTAGTTGGTTATCAAAAGATACTAACTAGGTTGGTTATCAAAAGATGCTAGGTTGGTTGTCAAAGGATACTAGGTTGGTTATCAAAAGATAGTAGGTTAGTTATCAAAAGATGCTAGGTTGGTTATCAACAGATACTAGGTTGGTTATTAAAAGATACTAGGTTGGTTATCAACAGGTTGGTTATCAAAAGATACTAGGTTGTTATAAAAGATGCCAGGTTGGTTACCAAGAGATGCCAGGTTGGTTACCAAAAGATGCTAGGTTGGTTATCAGAGATACTAGGTTGGTTATCAAAGATGCTAGGTAGGTTATCAAAAGGTTGGTTATCAAAAGATACTAGGTTGGTCATCAAAAGATACTAGGTTGGTTATCAAAAGATACTAGCTGGTTATCAATAAACGTAGATCCATGACATATGCTGAATTACAAGAAACAAGAGATTGTTATTAAGATACTGAGTGGTTATCAATGAACATAGAGTGGTTATCAATGAACATAGAGTGGTTATCAATGAACATAGAGTGTTATCAATGAACATAGAGTGGTTATCAGTGAACATAGAGTGGTTATCAATGAACATAGAGTGGTTATCAATGAACATAGAATGGTTATCAATGAACATAGAGTGGTTATCAGTGAACATAGAGTGTTATCAATGACATAGGTGTTATCAATGAACATAGAGTGGTTATCAATGAACATAGAGTGGTTATCAATGAACATAGAGTGGTTATCATGAACATAGAGTGGTTATCAGTGAACATAGAATGGTTATCAATGAACATAGAATGGTTATCAATGAACATAGAGTGGTTATCATGAACATAGAGTGGTTATCAATGAACATAGAGTGGTTATCAATGAACATAGAGTGGTTATCAATGAACATAGAGTGGTTATCATGAACATAGAGTGGTTATCAATGAACATAGAGTGGTTATCAATGAACATAGAGTGTTATCAATGAACATAGAGTGGTTATCAATGAACATAGAGTGTTATCAGTGAACATAGAGTGGTTATCAATGAACATAGAGTGGTTATCAATGAACATAGAATGTTATCAATGAACATAGAGTGGTTATCAATGAACACAGAGTGGTTATCAATGAACATAGAGTGGTTATCAATGAACACAGAGTGGTTATCAATGAACATAGATCCTTGGCATACAATCAGTTACTATGACACAAGAGACTGTTATTAAAATAGATCCTTGGCATATACTGACTTAGAAACAAGAGGCTGTTATTAAACATGCTGGTTTGGTTATCAATGAACAAAGATCCTTGTATTACGATCATTAATAATAATAATAATAGTAATAATAATAATAATACTAATAAGAATAAGAATACTAATAAGAAGAAGAAGAAGAAGAAAAAGAAGAAGAAGAAGAAGAAGAAGAAAAGAAGAAGAAGAAGAAGAAGAAGAAAGAAGAAGAAGAAGAAGAAGAAGAAGAAGAAGAAAAAGAAGAAAAAAGAAGAAAACTACTACTACTACTACTACTACTATTACTACTACTACTACTACTAACACCACCACCACCACCACCACCACCACCACCACCACCATAACCATTAATACAAATACTACTACTACTACAACTACTACTGCTACGAATACTACTACAGCAACTACCACCATCACCACCACCATCACCCAAACTACTACTACTACTACGAATGCTACCACTACGAATACTACCACTACGAATACTACTACTACTACGAATACTATCACCACCACCGCCACAACTACGAATACCCCTACCGCTACTGCTGCTGCTGCTGCTACTACTACTACGAATACTGCTACGAATACTAAGAATACTACTACGAATACTACAACTAAAACAACAACAACAACAACAGCAACGACTACTACGAATACTAATACGAATACTAATACGAATACTATACGAATACTACTACGAATTCTACTACAGCAACAACAACCACCACCAACACCAGCATAATTACTACTGCTAGTACTAGTAGTACTACTAGTTCTACCACTACTACACTACTACCACCACCACCACTACTGCTACCACTACCGCTACCACTAACACTACCACTACCACTACCGCTACCACTACCACTACCACTACCACTACTACTGCAACTGCCGTACCTCATGCAAGGGGAATAACGACGCCACACTCAAGAGGGTGGAAGAGAGACTACTCGCACCGTTTATCTGGAATGTTTATGCAGTGGCCGAAAGGACACCTGCTCACGAAGACAACGAGGCCAACACATTGGATGTATTTTCCACAAGGGTCGTACGGATGCGGCAGAAAGGCGTCTGGGTCAGTTAGTCCCACACAGTAGTCCTCTGAAACAGACATACAAGCATTAGGTAGTACAGTAGTCACTTGACCCAGACATACATCAGGTAGTACAGTAGTCACATGACCCAGCATACATACTATACAGTAGTCATACCAGACATATCAGTATACATTCCATGACCCAGACATACATCAGGTAGTACAGTAGTCACCTGACCCAGACATACATCAGGTAGTACAGTAGTCACCTGACCCAGACATACATCAGGTAGTACAGTAGTCCTATGAACCAGACATACATCAGGTAGTACAGTAGTCACCTGACCCAGACATACATCAGGTAGTACAGTAGTCCTATGAACCAGTCATACATCAGGTAGTACAGTAGTCACCTGACCAGACATACATCAGGTAGTACAGTAGTCACCTGACCCAGTCATACATCAGGTAGTACAGTAGTCCTCTGACCCAGACATACATCAGGTAGTACAGTAGTCCTCTGACCCAGACATACATCAGGTAGTACAGTAGTCCTCTGACCCAGACATACATCAGGTAGTACAGTAGTCCTCTGACCCAGACATACATCAGGTAGTACAGTAGTCCTCTGACCCAGACATACATCAGGTAGTACAGTAGTCCTCTGACCCAGACATACATCAGGTAGTACAGTAGTCCTATGACCCAGACATACATCAGGTAGTACAGTAGTCCTCTGAACCAGACATACATCAGGTAGTACAGTAGTCCTATGACCCAGACATAAATCAGGTAGTACAGTAGTCCTCTGAACCAGACATACATCAGGTAGTACAGTATCCTATGAACCAGACATACATCAGGTAGTACAGTAGTCCCTGACCAGACATACATCAGGTAGTACAGTAGTCCTCTGAACCAGACATACATCAGGTAGTACAGTAGTCCTCTGACCCAGACATACATCAGGTAGTACAGTAGTCCTCTGACCCAGACATACATCAGGTAGTACAGTAGTCCTCTGACCCAGACATACATCAGGTAGTACAGTAGTCCTCTGACCCAGACATACATCAGGTAGTACAGTAGTCCCTGACCCAGACATACATCAGGTAGTACAGTAGTCCTATGACCCAGACATACATCAGGTAGTACAGTAGTCACCTGACCCAGACATACATCAGGTAGTACAGTAGTCCTATGAACCAGACATACATCAGGTAGTACAGTAGTCACTGAACCAGACATACATCAGGTAGTACAGTAGTCCTATGAACCAGACATACATCAGGTAGTACAGTAGTCACCTGACCCAGACATACATCAGGTAGTACAGTAGTCACATGAACCAGACATACATCAGGTAGTACAGTAGTCACTGACCCAGACATACATCAGGTAGTACAGTAGTCCCTGACCCAGACATACATCAGGTAGTACAGTAGTCCTATGACCCCGACATACATCAGGTAGTACAGTAGTCACCTGACCCAGACATACATCAGGTAGTACAGTAGTCACATGACCCAGACATACATCAGGTAGTACAGTAGTCACCTGAACCAGACATACATCAGGTAGTACAGTAGTCACATGACCCAGACATACATCAGGTAGTACAGTAGTCACCTGACCCAGATATACATCAGGTAGTACAGTAGTCACCTGACCCAGACATACATCAGGTAGTACAGTAGTCACCTGAACCAGACATACATCAGGTAGTACAGTAGTCACTGACCCAGACATAATCAGGTAGTACAGTAGTCACCTGAACCAGACATACATCAGGTAGTACAGTAGTCACACTGACCCAGACATACATCAGGTAGTACAGTAGTCACCTGAACCAGACATACATCAGGTAGTACAGTAGTCACCTGACCCAGACATACATCAGGTAGTACAGTAGTCACCTGAACCAGACATACATCTCAGTATAGTACAGTATTTACTAGCATGAACCAGACATACATCAGGTAGTACAGTAGTCACCTGACCCAGACATACATCAGGTAGTACAGTAGTCACCTGAACCAGACATACATCAGGTTAGTACCCCTACAGATACTCATACGATACCGACCATACATCAGGTAGTACAGTAGTCACCTGAACCAGACATACATCAGGTAGTACAGTAGTCACATGACCCAGACATACATCAGGTAGTACAGTAGTCACCTGACCCAGACATACATCAGGTAGTACAGTAGTCCTATGAACCAGACATACATCAGGTAGTACAGTAGTCACTTGACCCAGACATACATCAGGTAGTACAGTAGTCACCTGAACCAGACATACATCAGGTAGTACAGTAGTCACATGACCCAGACATACATCAGGTAGTACAGTAGTCACCTGACCCAGACATACATCAGGTAGTACAGTAGTCCTATAAACCAGACATACATCAGGTAGTACAGTAGTCACTTAAACCCAGACATACATCAGGTAGTACAGTAGTCACATGACCCAGACATACATCAAGTAGTACAGTAGTCACCTGACCCAGACATACATCAGGTAGTACAGTAGTCACAGACTCCAGACATACATCAGGTTAGTACAGTAGTCACATACCAGACATACATCAGGTTAGTACAGTAGTCCTCTGACCCAGACATACATCAGGTAGTACAGTAGTCCTATGAACCAGACATACATCAGGTAGTACAGTAGTCACCTGACCCAGACATACATCAGGTAGTACAGTAGTCACATGACCCAGACATACATTAGGTAGTACAGTAGTCCTCTGACCCAGACATACATCAGGTAGTACAGTAGTCCTATGAACCAGACATACATCAGGTAGTACAGTAGTCCTATGAACCAGACATACATCAGGTAGTACAGTAGTCACCTGACCCAGACATACATCAGGTAGTACAGTAGTCACCTGAACCAGACATACATCAGGTAGTACAGTAGTCACCTGACCCAGACATACATCAGGTAGTACAGTAGTCACATGAACCAGACATACATCAGGTAGTACAGTAGTCACATGACCCAGACATACATCAGGTAGTACAGTAGTCCTCTGACCCAGACATACATCAGGTAGTACAGTAGTCCTATGAACCAGACATACATCAGGTAGTACAGTAGTCCTATGAACCAGACATACATCAGGTAGTACAGTAGTCACATGAACCAGACATACATCAGGTAGTACAGTAGTCCTATGAACCAGACATACATCAGGTAGTACAGTAGTCCTATGAACCAGACATACATCAGGTAGTACAGTAGTCACCTGACCCAGACATACATCAGGTAGTACAGTATTCACCTGACCCAGACATACATCAGGTAGTACAGTAGTCCTATGAACCAGACATACATCAGGTAGTACAGTAGTCACCTGAACCAGACATACATCAGGTAGTACAGTAGTCACCTGACCCAGACATACATCAGGTAGTACAGTATTCACCTGACCCAGACATACATCAGGTAGTACAGTAGTCCTATGAACCAGACATACATCAGGTAGTACAGTAGTCACCTGACCCAGACATACATCAGGTAGTACAGTAGTCACATGACCCAGACATACATCAGGTAGTACAGTAGTCACATGACCCAGACATACATCAGGTAGTAGAGTAGTCCTCTGACCCAGACATACATCAGGTAGTACAGTAGTCCTATGAACCAGACATACATCAGGTAGTACAGTAGTCCTATGAACCAGACATACATCAGGTAGTACAGTAGTCACATGAACCAGACATACATCAGGGAGTGCAGTAGTCACCTGACCCAGACATACATCAGGTATTACAGTAGTCACCTGACCCAGACATACATCAGGTAGTACAGTAGTCCTATGAACCAGACATACATCAGGTAGTACAGTAGTCCTATGAACCAGACATACATCAGGTAGTACAGTAGTTCTATGAACCAGACATACATCAGGTAGTACAGTAGTCCTATGAACCAGACATACATCAGGTAGTACAGTAGTCACCTGACCCAGACAATCATCAGGTAGCACAGTAGTCACATGAACCAGACATACATCAGGTAGTACAGTAGTCACATGAACCAGACATACATCAGGTAGTACAGTAGTCACCTGACCCAGACATACATCAGGTAGTACAGTAGTCCTATGACCCAGACATACATCAGGTAGTACAGTAGTCCTATGACCCAGACATACATCAGGTAGTACAGTAGTCCTATGACCCAGACATACATCAGGTAGTACAGTAGTCACATGAACCAGACATACATCAGGTAGTACTGTAGTCACCTGAACCAGACATACATCAGGGAGTACAGTAGTCACCTGACCCAGACATACATCAGGTAGTACAGTAGTCACCTGACCCAGACATACATCAGGTAGTACAGTAGTCACCTGATCCAGACAATCATCAGGTAGTACAGTAGTCCTATGAACCAGACATACATCAGGTAGTACAGTAGTCACATGAACCAGACATACATCAGGTAGTACAGTAGTCCTATGAACCAGACATACATCAGGTAGTACAGTAGTCACATGAACCAGACATACATCAGGTAGTACAGTAGTCCTATGAACCAGACATACATCAGGTAGTACAGTAGTCACATGAACCAGACATACATCAGGTAGTACAGTAGTTTTATGACCCAGACATACATCAGGTAGTACAGTAGTCACCTGAAAATAGTTTATGCTACTGAAAAAAAACAACATACAGAATTAATGAAAACGTCATAAAATGACTCTTTTACATACAAATTATTATTAGATATGTATAATTTTGGTGGTAAGTCACCATGTGAGGAAGCATGTGTTTGGGTTTGTCCTTTGTTATTACTGTTGATATTGCTAGGACCACATATAACTCAAAACGTATCGTGCGTGCAATGAATATGAGCATGAAATGTCACGTCTTCGTTGTGAACATTTGTCTTCGTTTCGTTTTTTGTTTGCTTTGTTGTTTACCAGCGTAGTGTGTGCAATTGTTTGCTTTGTTTTGATTTTTTTTGTTGTGATTAAGAAAAAGAAAAAATAAAGAAGACAGAGAGAGAGAAAGAGATAGAGAGAGGGAGGGAGAGAGAGGGAGTGAGAGAAAGAGAATGAATGAAAGAAAGTGAAAGAAAAGCAGAGAGAGAGAAGAGAGAAGAAAGAAGGAAGAGAAGAGAGAAGAAGAGAGAAGAAAAGAAGAGAAGAAGAGAAGAAGAGAAGAAGAAGAGAAGAAGAAGAGAAGAGAAGAGAAGAGAAGAAGAGAAGAGAGAAGAGAAGAAAGAAGAGAAGAAGAGAAGAAGAGAAGAAGAGAAGAGAGAAGAGAGAAAGAAGAAGAGAAGAGAAGAGAAGAAGAGAAGAGAGAAGGAGAAGAAGAGAGAAAAGAAGAGAAGAGAAGAAGAGAAGAAGAGAAGAGAAGAAAGAAAAAGAAAGAAGAAGAGAAGAGAAGAAGAGAAGAAGAAGAAGAGAAGAAGAGAAGAGAGAAGAGAAGAAGAGAAGAAGAAGAGAAGAGAAGAAGAGAAGAGAGAAGAGAAGAAAAGAGAAGGAAAGAAGAGAAGAAGAAGAGAGAAGAGAGAGAGAAGAGAAGAGAGAGAAGAGAAGAGAAGAGAAGAGAAGAGAAGAAGGAGAAGGAGAAAGAAGAGGAAGAAGAGAAGAGAAGAAGAGAAGAGAGGAGAGAGAGAGAAGAGAAGAGGAGAAGAGAAGAGAAGAAGAGAATAAAAATACGATACGAGGAGAGGAAAGACGACAGGAAAGAAGAGAGAGAGAGAGAGAGAGAGAGAGAGAGAGAGAGAGAGAGAGAGAGAGAGAGAGAGAGAGAGATTCAGATTCAGATGATTTATTCAATAAAGGCCATGGCCCCTCATGAAGGGGTGAAATATACATACATCACTTAAACATACACTGTTTTATCCTAAATATTACACAGAGCAAAGAACCCTGAAACATTCAATTTGCACAAGAGCTCCTGAGTTTAAAGGCTTTATACAAATAAATGGCAAGCTGTTTAACATGATCTTCCCTGGCGGATGCCATAAGCAAGCTCAGTCTAGATAGTGAAGGCTGTTTATAATATTTTATATTATTATAAAGAGAGAGAGAGAGAGAGAGAGAGAGAGAGAGAGAGACAGAGAGAGAGAGAGAGAGAGAAGAGAGAGAGAGAGAGAGAGAGAGAGAGACAGAGAGAGACAGAGACAGAGACAGAGAGAAAAGAAAAGGAAGACAAGAGCACATAAGAGGAGAGAGGAGAGGAGAGAAAAGAAGAGAAGAGAAGACAATCACCACATCAACAACCTCTCAATACCGACTGATCCCTCCGTCTGCTTCCCCCTCAGCTCTTTCAGTTCCTACCCACTCAATGACCTACCTGGCACCAGCAACAGGTGCTGACAAGCTTCTTCCACCATCTGAGATGTGTCCGGGTGGACCAGCTGACAGCACAGCTCCGTGTTGTTCCAACCTTCATATCTGTTGGCTGCTACTTCGTCCTCAACACTACTGTCACAGTTGGCAGCATCAGTACTGAAAGGAATATATGTAACCGGTTATCATCATCATCAGGTGCCTTGCCACATGGCGTTGGCGATCATGGCCTTCCATCTGTTTCTATCCCTTGTTGCCTCAAGCGCCTCTCCAAATGGCGTTGGTGAGCATGGCCTTCCATCTGTTTCTATCCCTTGTTGCCTCAAGCGCCTCTTCCACCCTCTCTGTCTTCAGCCACTCTGCACGTCCGTCCAGTATCTTCTCCTTGGATCTACCTGGTGCTCTCTTTCCACCCAGCTTTCCTGTTGTGACCAGGTGCTCCAAATCCCCTTTCCTCATAAAATGTCGTATAAATGTTGCCTGTCTTTTCCTAATCTTCCTTATGAATGATCTACTTGTGTCTGCCTCCATCAAGATTGTCTCGTTTGTTTTCTTTGCTGTCCATGCAACTCTCAACATTCTTCTTAGAAACCACATCTCGGCTGCCTCAATCTTGTTCTGGCTTTGCTTGTTGACTGTGCACGCCTCACAACCGGTTGTAATTCTAGTTAACAAGAAACACCCGAGGTGCGGATGGGGACCCAGAGCACCAATGCCTCGCCACTCTCCGGACAATCTCTTCCTCAGGCTTGAGCTCCACGGTTACTATCATAACATAGTCTGGCATCAACCAGGCCAGAGAGATGCAGACACTGTGGTGTTGGTCTAGAATGTGAGCTACACCCTCAAAGACGCATCCGTGAAGTGGATGAGATTTGATTGTTTGGTCCTAGTCTTTCCAATGAACCAATAGCACGCTTAACTCTGGACCTGAAAAATCCCCCAATGATTTTATGTATATATTCTGAGAGAAGCCTCGAAATTCAAACTTCAAAATGTTCATCAGTCAAAGAGAGTAGCATTAGGTCCCACCAAACGGTCTTATACACTGTCGTTACAATTCGATGTTTATATAACAAACATGAAAAAAAAGAAAGAAATAAAATAAATGTTATTTTAAAAAGCTCATGTAAGTTAATGAAAGAAGAGAAGAAGCAGACAAGGTAAAGGGGGTAGAAGAGAAAAGGGGTTAATGATGATGAAATGGCTGCATATATAAATATGTAAATGATGATGAAATGGCTGTCTGTATAACTATGTAAATGATCATGAAGTAGCTGCCTGTATAACTGTGTAAATGATGATGAAATGGCTGTCTGTATAAATATGTGAATGATGATGAAATGGCTGCCTATATACAATGTAAATGATGATGAAATGACTGCCTGTATAAGTATGTAAATGATCATGAAGTGCTGCCTATAGAACTATGTAAATGATGATAAAATGGCTGTCTGTATAACTATGTAATATGATGATGATATGGCTGTCTGTATAACTATGTAAATGATGATAAATGGCTGTCTGTATAACTATGTAAATGATGATATGGCTGTCTGTATAACTATGTAAATGATGATGAATATGGCTGTCCTGTATAACTATGTAAATGATGATATGGCTGTCTGTATAACAATGTAAATGATAATGATAATGGCTGTCTGTATAACTATGTAAATGATGAAATGGCTGTCCTGTATAACTATGTAAATGATGAAATGACTGCCTGTATAACTATGTAAATGATGGAAATGACTGCCTATATAACTATGTAATGATGAAAAATGGCTGTCTGTATAACATGTAAATGAAATGATTGGTGTCTGTATAACTATGTAAATGATGAATGGCTGTTGTATAACTATGTAAATGATGAAGACTGCCTATAACTATGTAAATGAGATAAAAGGCTCTGAAACTATGTAAATGATATGAAATGCTGCCTATAGAACTATGTAAATACGATGAATGTGCCTATATAACATGTAAATGATGATGAAATGGCTGCCTATATAACTATGTAAATGATGATGAAATGGCGCCTATAGAACTATGTAATGATGATGAAATGCTCTATGAACTATGTAAATGATAAAAATGCTGCCTATATAAATATCCGACATAGAGTATGCTAGAAATGGCCTGTAACAGACTATCAAAAACATATATGTTTTGTTCATGAAGCTAAGTTGTGAAAGCAATGTATTATGGGGTGCGAGTCAGCGCACCAACGAGGAAAGAGAGAGAGAGAGAGAGAGAGAGAGAGAGAGAGAGAGAGAGAGAGAGAGAGAGAGAGAGAGAGAGCAAGAGAAAGAGAGAGAGTGAGAGAGAGTGAGAGAGAGAGAGAGACAGAGACAGACAGACACACAGACACACTAACACACCGACAGACAGAGGGACAGATTGACAGAGAGAGAGAGAGAGGACAGAGAGAGAGACAGAGAGAGAAGAAAGAAAGAGAGAGACCGAGAGAGAGAGAGAGACCGAGAGAGAGACAGAGAGAGACAGAGAGAGAGAGCGAGAAAGAGACAAACATACATACAGACAGACAGATAGATAGACAGACAGACAGACAAACAGACAGACAGACAGGCAGACAGACAGACAGACAGACAACAAACCGACATACAGACATACAGACATACAGACAGACAAACCGACATACAGATAGACAGACATACATACAGACATACATACAGACAGACAGACAGACATACAGACATACAGACAGACAGACAGATAGACAGACATACAGACAGACAGACAGACATCATACATACAGACATACATTACAGACATACATACAGACATACATACAGACGACAGACAGATACAGACAGACATATACAGACATCATACATACATACAGACAGACATACAGACAGGACAGACAGACATACAGACAGACAGACAGACAGACAGACAGATACATACAGACAGACATACATACATACAGACAGACAGACATACATACAGACAGACAGACAAACAGACAGACATACGACAGACAGACAAACAGACAGACAGACATACATACAAACAGACAAACAACAGACAGACAGACAGACAGACAGACAGACAGACAGAGGAGTACCACACGCACGTTATCGTGGGGTTGGTGGCAGACGAAAGCGTCTCGGAACTTCCATCGGGTCGTTTGAGAAGCCAGGTCAACGTCATGGAAGGACTGTACCCTAGGGACGTGGCATCGCAACTTGGATTTTTATATGTGTGTGTCTCCGCGGCATCTGGTACCGTCAGGGTTGGCGTGGATGGTGGTCCTGATAAAATCATTATCATCGTCGTCGTCATCGTCGTCATCATCATCGTCGTCGTCATTGTCGCCACCATCACGTCGTCATCGTCATCACCATCGTCGTCGTCGTCGTCATCATCATCATTGTCGTCACCACCACCACCATCAGAACCATCTCATCGTCGTCGTCGTCGTCGTCATCATCATCATCATCATCATCATCATCATCATCATCATCACCACCACCACCACCACAACCACCACCACATCATCAACATCATCATCATCATCATCATCATCATCATCGTTGTCATCAAATGTGACATGGCGATGACAAATCATCATTATCATGGAATTTATCATGGTGATGGTGAAAATCACGATTACTACTACTACCACGTGGTCAACCATAACGACAAAAACAACAACAGTAATCACCATCACCACCTCCACCACCATCACCACCATTATCTCCTCCACAGCAACCACCACAATAACAACAGTACTACTACTGTTCTCACTTCTACTATCACTACATCGTTCCTTCGTTCTTTGATTTAACGTCTTTTCACTGTAAGTGATATTAGACGGGAGAGGGGGGGGGGGGAAGAATTTTTTTTATAAATAAAATAAAATGGAGAACGATAGTTGGACGGGTTGGATTGGGGCAGAGGGGAGATAGAGGAAAAAGTCATAAATAGGTGGTAGAATAGTAAAATGGAACGAAATCTTAACTCTAACATTAGTAACAATTAACTTCAACAATATGAAGGGAAATTTTAACGCTAAAACACAAACTGCGTAACGTTAAAGTAATGCATTAACAGGACTGTGAACTAATGATTTTGAAATTTTAACTAACAAAGATTGATCTGATGTTATTTTTTTGAAATTGAATTGAATTGAATTGAAAAACTTTATTGTCCATATATGTTAACAAACATGGAAATTTTTCTTTGGCAGCACAGCAACGAGTAAAATCCACATGCATATAACACAATTAAAAGTCAGGCCAACTATCCAACGCGTGCACGCATGTACCACACACACACACACACACACACACACTCACACACACACACACACACACACACACACACACACACAGCTTCCGTTAGACCGACATATGCCGGTGCAATTTTCAACTGGCCAAGCTGCCACTTGACAGTCCACATCTGGTTATCGTTATATCCCTCCCCTCCCCTCTGCTGCTCCTGCTCTCGATCTAACTAAAATCTTGCTCGGGAACAGCCGTGTTACGAGAATGGGTTATTCATGGTAGGCTACCGGCAATTTTAGCCCTAGAACCGATACAAATTTTGGCTGCCGGTAACCGGTACTGGTAGATTCTGGATGCTAGCGGAAACTCTGACACACACACACACACACATTCACACACACACACACACACACGCACACCCACACACTCCTACGTTAACATAAAATGCCTAAAATATAAATCGTACATCAGCAGCCAACCCATTCTCGCATTCACACGAGGGAGCAGTTGAGTGACCCTAGGGCCGCATCATAGGCCTACAACACGTCTGCATTAAGGATGGTGATAGCAGACGGGACAAAAGAAAAGCGGTAAAGATTTCTTTTCCAAGCTGGTACACGGAGTCTACGCCCCGAACGCAGAAACTGAAAGCAGTTCCGCAGTGGGTGCTTGTCATCAATCAAGATACTTTGGGCCTTCTTCTTGACTGTCTGACGGTGGATATCTGGCAAGGATTTCTGTTTTTTACCTATCACTTTACTAGCTGAATTTACAATGCCATTTAATCTGGTCTTCTCTTTCACACGCAGATTCCCATACCAGGTCACGATATTAAAGGCTAAAATGCTTTCCACTAAAGATCTGTAAACAAGTTGTAAAACAGCAGAATCAACATCAAAACTCTTCAGTTTTCGAATGAGGTACATCCTCTGGTTAGCCTTTTTACAAATAAAATCAACGTGTTCACTGAACTTCAAATCCCTGTCTAAAACTGTGCCCAAATATTTAAACGAGTCAACTTTTTCAACGTTTTCAGAATCAATTTGGACGGGGCGTAGCAGGGCGGGATCGCTCGCACGGTCTGTCCCAAAACAAATTTCTTGAGTTTCAGAACAGTTTTCTTGTGTAAACATTTTCGGTAGAAAAGAACGTTAGCATTTTGCAATAAAATAAACAGTGAAACAATGTGAACTGTTCGCCGTCTCTTGGTATCCAGAACGTAGTTTTTATTGTCCAACGATTGGCCATTCTCCGGGTGAGATGTCCTGCCTAGTTCCATTTCAGTTTGTTGATGTTTTCCGGGATGTCTCGCACTTTGTTCTTTCTCCGATCCACTGAGCCGTTTTGCGATCTTTCCAGGTGATACCAAGCAAGACTCTTTCATGTGCTCACTGCATGAGCACAAACCCCACCCCAAAACAAACAAAGAAACAAACAAACAAAGAAACAAACAAACAAACAAAAAACAAAAACAAAAACAAAAAACACAAAAACAAACAAATCAAGAACAACAACAAACAAACAACAACAACAACAAAAAACAAACACAACAAAAACAAAAAAACACAAAAACAAACAAAACCCAGATCTATTTTATACTAGTATTTGTACAATAGACATCAAAGCACATCAAGGTATACCTATAGATATCAAAAAGTGCTCAAAAGACAACACGTACGGTGAATGCTCAGAGTCGTTGTGTCAGAAGTAACAAAACCTCCATCCTCAGCCTTACAAGTAAAACTGCCCCCGTCCGAGCACTTGATCTGGTTGAAGTTCAAGGTCACGTTTAAAAGGTCGTCGTCAAGGTGACCGCCAATGGAAAGGCCATTCCTGCTGGTAGTTCCCGATAGCGCTGTGGTATTGAAGGTGGCAACTAGCTGAGTTTGGTGGAATAGTTCAACCTGGGGAAAAGAAATCATCTTGTTTACTCGTTGTACTGTGATGTATTGTATTGTATTGTACTGTATTGTATTGTATTGTACTGTACTGTGTTGTATTGTATTGTATTGTATTGTATTGTGTTGTATTGTATTGTATTGTACTGTGTTGCATTGCATTGTATTGTATTGTACTGTATTGTATTGTATTGTACTGTATTGTATTGTATTGTACTGTACTGTGTTGTGTTGCATTGTATTGCATTGTATTGTATTGTACTGTGATGTATTGTATTGTATTGTATTGTACTGTGTTGTGTTGCATTGTATTGTATTGTATTGTACTGTATTGTTGTATTGTACTGTACTGTACTGTGTTGTATTGTATTGTACTGTGTTGTATTGTATTGTATTGTATTGTATTGTACTGTGTTGTGTTGCATTGCATTATATTGAATTGCATTATGTTGAATTGCATCATATTGTGTTGCATTGTATTGTATTGTGTTGGATTGTATTGTACTGAATTGTATTTAGCATACTGTATTGTATTGGTCTGGACATCTCGTGCGCATGCAGGTTAACAGGCTTCCAAAG
>JAPXFY010000021.1:2288966-2291466 GCA_030674185.1 Monoplex corrugatus
TCCCTGTCTGTCTGTCTGTCTATCTGCCTGTCTGTATCTCTCTCTTTCTCTTTCTTTGTCTCTCTGTTACTCTTTGTCTCTTTCTCCCTGTCTTTCTGTCTTTCCTTCAGTAATATGTTCAGAGTGATTTCTTCTTCTTCTGTTTTTTTTTTGGGGGGGGGGAGTGGGGGTGTCGGGGGGGGGGGGGAGGCGTTCTTTTTTTTCTAGTAGACTATTTTGGGTGCTTAAGAGATGGTCGCACGATAGCTACGTGTACAAAGAGCACTTTCTTTTCAGTTGTTTGATGGTTGTCTTGACTTTTCCGGGTATCATCTTCTCATGTGTTGGTAGTCTTCTAGACTCACACTTCTTTTTCTTCTTTTCTTCTTGTTCTTGTTCTTGTTGTTGTTGTTCTTCTTCTTCTTTTTCTTCTTTTTCTTCTTTTCTTCTTCTTTTTTTCTTCTTCTTCTTTTCTTCTTTCTTTTCTTTTTCTTGTTCTTTTTCTTGTTCTTGTTCTTCTTCTTTTTCTTCTTCTTCTTTCTTCTTCTTCTTCTTTCTTCATCTTCTTCTTCTTCTTCCTTCTTCTTCTTCCTTCTTTCTTCTTTTCTTCTTTCTTCTTCTTTTTCTTCTTTCTTCTTCTTCTTTTTTCTTCTTCTTTCTTTGTTCTTTTTCTTCTTCTTCTTCTTCTTCTTCTTTCGTTTTCTTCTTCTTTTCTTCTTCTTCTTCTTTCTTTTTCTTCTTCTTGTTCTTGTTGTTCTTGTTGCTGTTGTTTTGTTTGTTTTGTTCTTCTCTTTTCTTTTTTCTTGTTTGTTGTTGTTTTCTTGTTGTTGTTGTTTTCTTGTTCTTGTTCTTGTTCTTGTTCTTTCCTTCTTTTCTTCTTCTTTTTTTTGTTCTTCTTGTCTGTTTTTTTCTTCTTCTTGTTCTTGTTCTTGTTCTTTTCTTCGTCTTCTTCTTTTCTTCTTCTTTTTCTTCTTCTTCTTCTTCTTCTTCTTGTTCTTGTTCTTGTTCTTGTTCTTCCTCTTGTTCTTCTTCTTCTTTTTGTTCTTCTTCTTCTTTTTTTCTTTCTTCTTTTCTTGTTCTTGTTCTTGTTCTTCGTCTTCTTCTTTTCTTCTTCTTTTTCTTCTTCTTCTTGTTCTTGTTCTTGTTCTTTTCTTGTTCTTCTTCTTCTTCTTCTTCTTTTTCTTCTTCTTCTTCTTCTTTTCTTCTTCTTCTTCTTCTTTTCTTTCTTCTTCTTTTTCTTTTCTTCTTTTCTTCTTCTTTCTTCTTCTTTTTCTTCTTTTCCTTCTTTCTTCTTTCTTCTTCTTCTCTTCTTTTCTCTTTTTTTTCTTCTTTTCTCTCTTCTTCTTTCTTCTTTTTTTTTCTTCTTCTTCTTTTTCTTCTTTTTCTTCTTCTTTCTTTTTCTTCTTCTTCTTCTTTTCTTCTTCTTCTTCTTCTTCTTCTTCTTCTTCTTCTTTTCTTCTTCTTCTTCTTCTTCTTTTTCTTCTTCTTCTTCTTTCTTCTTCTTCTTCTTCTTCTTCTTCTTCTTCTTCTTCTTCTTCTTCTTCTTCTTCTTCTCCTCAAGCACTCACTACCCCAGCATATAAATTCATACAGACCTACCTAGCTAGCAGAAGGAGCGGAATTTTGCCTGTATGACCGTTCTATATCCTGCCTTAAAAGCAGTCATACTCCGTCTTCGGGGAGATTCTTATCTCTTAAAACACGGACTGCTGATAAGGCTGCGGTTGGCGATGTCAGGTCTTATTTGTTTTTTCTCATAAGGCATTCGTCATTGAAGCCGATGTCTCTCACCTGTCTTACCTGTCGGCGTCACCGGGTTTGGTGTTAGCTGCAGCACACCTGGACACCATCATCTCCCTCCAGGCCGCTCTGTCTTGACTTTTGTGGACACTGTCTTGAATATTAAGGCCTCTGATGTTGGTTATGTTCTCGATGTATGAAATTGGAGGTCTGCATTTCTTCCTTTTTGACACTGGTTTTCCTTGATAAATGGTTGCCATGAGGTCCGTTAAGCAGATGTAGCATTCATTAATTCTTTGGTTAATAGCATTTTCATCATTCAAACTTGGCTATCATTCATTATGTTTCCTGTTATTACTTTGTTTTTGAATGTTATGATATATAAATATAAGCCACGTTGCAGATCTGCTGTTTAAGTCTACGTATGTGAGGACAACGAAAACAAGCGAAAAAAACTCACTCCGGATAAAAAATTAACAGTACGATATTTGTAACAAGGGTTTGGCTACACTTTGGAAACAAAACAAAACAAAACAAAAAACAAATGACTGTGTCAAGGGTTTGACTACTCAATGTAAAAATGACTACAATTTACAAAGCAAATATTTCCAACCAAGAAAACTCAAATTTGAAAAAAAAACCCATTGGACCAGAAAACCGTTCACTAACATTAAATTGTAAAGAGAAATATGCCAACAGGAAAATGCTTACTAACAACTGATTAGGAAAAATATTTGACCAGAAAACATTGGCTCACACAAGCAAAGGAAAAATATTCGAC
>JAPXFY010000021.1:2301466-2311466 GCA_030674185.1 Monoplex corrugatus
GGAAAGAAAGAAAGAAAGACAGAAGAAGACAAGAAAGAAA
The DNA here is from genome assembly GCA_030674185.1 of Monoplex corrugatus. Taxonomy (NCBI): domain Eukaryota; kingdom Metazoa; phylum Mollusca; class Gastropoda; order Littorinimorpha; family Ranellidae; genus Monoplex; species Monoplex corrugatus. Next base: position 2,301,507 of record JAPXFY010000021.1, read on the forward strand.
GAAGAAAAGAAAGAAAGAAGAAAGAAAGAAAGAAGAAGAAAGAAGAAAGACAGAAAGAAAGAAAGGAAAGAAGAAGAAGAAAGAAAAGAAGAAAGAAAGAAAGAAGAGAAAGAAAGAAAGACAGAAAGAAGGAAGAAGAAAGAAAGAAAGAAGAAAGACAGAAAGACAGAAGAAGAAAGAAAGAAGAAAGAAAGAAAGACAGAAAGAAAAGAAAGAAAGAAGAAGAAGGAAAGAAGAAGGAAAAAAAGAAGAAAAAAAAGAAACAAAAGAAGAAGAAGAAAGAAAGAAAGAAAGAAAGAAAGAAGGAAAGAAAGAAGAAGAAGAAGAAGAAAGAAAGAAAGAAAGAAAAGACAGAAAGAAAGAAGAAAGAAAGAAGAAGAAGAAGAAAGAAAGAAGGAGAAGGAAGGAAGGAAGGAAGAAAGACAAAAACAAGTAAACAAAGACAGACAGACAGAAGACAGAAGAAAGAAAGAAAGAAGAAAGAAGAAGGAAGGAAAGGAAGAAGGAAAGAAGAAAGACACAAACAAGAAACAAAAGACAAGACAGACAAGAAAGAAAGAAGAAGACAGAAAGAAAAAAGAAAGAAAGAAGAAGAAGAAGGAAGGAAGGAAGGAAGAAAGACACAAACAAGTAAACAAAGACAGACAGACAGAAAGAAAGAAAAGAAGAAAGAAAGAAAGAAAAGAAAGAAAGGAAGGAAGGAAAGGAAGGAAGGAAGAAAAGACACAAACAAACAAAGACAGACAGACAGAAGAAAGAAAGAAAAAGAAAAGAAGAAAGGAAGGAAGGAAGGAAGGAAGGAAGAAGGAGAAAACAAGAACAAACAACAAAGACAGACAGAAAGAAAGAAAGAAAGAAAAAGAAAGAAAGAAAGGAAGGAAGGAAGGAAGAGAGGAAGGAAGAAGAACACAAACAAGAAACAAAAGACAGAAGAAAAGAAGAAAGAAAGAAAGAAAGAAAGGAAGGAAGGAAGGAAGGAAGGAAGAAAGACACAAACAAAACAAAGACAGACAGAAGAAGAAAGAAAGAAAAGAAAGAAAGAAAGAAGAAGGAAGGAAGGAAGGAAGGAAGGAAGGAAGAAAGACACAAACAAACAAAGACAGACAGACAGAAGAAAGAAAGAAAAGAAAAGAAAGAAAGAAAGGAAAGGAAGGAAGGAAGGAAGGAAGGAAGAAAGACACAAACAAACAAAGACAGACAGAAGAAGAAGAAAGAAAAAGAAAGAAAGAAAGAAGAAGGAAGGAAGGAAGAAGAAGAAGAGAAGGAAGGAAGAAAAGACAGAAAAACAACAAAAGACGACAGAAACAGAAAGAAGAAGAAAGAAGAAAGAAAGAAGGAAGGAAGGAAGGAAGGAAGGAAAGGAAGGAAAAGACACAAACAAACAAGAAGACAGAAGAAGAAGAAAAAAAAAGAAAGAAAGAAAGGAAGGAAGGAAGGAAGGAAGGAAGGAAGGAAGAAAGACACAAACAAACAAGACAGACAGACAGAAAGAAAGAAGAAGAAAGAAAAGAAGAAGAAAGAAGGAAGAAAGACAAACAAACAAAGAAGAGAAAGAAAGAAAGAAAAGAAAAGAAGAAGAAAAGAAAGAAGGGAAGGAAGAAAGACACAAACAAACAAAGACAGACAGAAAGAAAGAAAGAAAAGAAAAGAAAAGAAAGAAAGAAAGAAGGGAAGGAAGAAAGACACAAACAAACAAAGACAGACAGAAAGAAAGAAAGAAAAGAAAAAGAAATAATGAAAGAGAGAAAGAAAGGTAGAAAGAGAGACAGACAGACACAGAAAGAAAGACAGACAGAAAAGAAAGAAAGAAAAGACACAAACAAGCAAAGACAGACAGACAGACATACAGAAAGAAAGAAAGAAAAGAAAGAAAGAAAGAAAGAAAGAAGCAAAGAAAGAAACAAACAAATAAGAGACATTCTCCATTCAAAACTTCACCTTTTCACACAACACAGTTTCCATACCTGAACACTGTTATGGCGGAAGGACACCTCAGTCAACTTGGTCAGGCGCCGCAAGACGCATCGAAAAGTGACATTCCCATCAATTGGACCTGTGCGGTCTGCCATAGGATCCACGGTCACGTTCTCCTGCGCGAACCTCCGTCCGCAGTAAGTCTGATCGGAAAACACAGCGCAGACGACATCCTGGTCACTGGCATCGTAGGCAAATTCCTGCCCCTCGCCACAACTGTCTGGAACCGTGGCGTTGCCTCCTGGGCATCTCTGGAATGTCTGGCACTGGTCGGGGTAGGTAGAGGGGACAGGGAGGTAGGTGGAGTCTTGGTCGCTGCAGCTGAAGGGGTCCAGTGGTGCTGGGGGTGCTGCTGGTGCTGATGACGTCACTGGAAGGGTTGGACACATAATTAATTATCAAAGGGTCATTATGGAAAGCAACTCTGATAACTTATTTGCGTTCAATGAAAGATAATGATCATAATGATGATGATGTGATGATGATATTGATGATGATGATGAAGATGACAACAACAACAATAACAACAGCAGTAGCACAACGGTGACGATGACAACAACAACAACAACAACAACAACAACAATACTATTACTACAACTACTACTGCTACTACTACTACTACTGCTGCTGCTCCTACTGCTGCTGCTCCTACTACTACTACTACTACTACTACTGCTGCTGCTGCTACTACTACTGCTACTACTACTGCTGCTGCTACTACTACTACTACTTCTACTATTACTACTACTACTGCTCCTACTGCTGCTGCTCCTACTACTACTACTTCTACTACTACTACTGCTCCTCCTGCTGCTGCTCCCTACTACTACTACTACTACTACTACTGCTGCTACTCTACTGCTGCTTTTACTACTACTGCTGCTACTACTACTACTACTTCTACTATTACTACTACTACTACTACTGCTCCTACTGCTGCTGCTCCTACTACTACTACTACTACTTCTACTACTACTACTGCTCCTCCTGCTGCTGCTCCTACTACTACTACTACTTCTACTACTACTACTGCTCCTCCTGCTGCTGCTCCTACTACTACTACTACTTCTACTACTACTACTACTTCTACTACTTCTACTACTACTACTGCTGCTACTAACTACTACTACTTCTACTTCTACTACTACTACTACTTCTACTACTACTACTACTACTACTGCTCCTCCTGCTGCTGCTCCTACTACTACTACTACTTCTACTACTACTACTACCACTACTACTACTGCTACTACTACTACTATTACTACTACTATTACTACTACTACTACTACTACTACTACTACTTCTACTACTACTACTACTACTACTACTACTTCTACTACTTCTACTACTACTTCTACTACTACTACTACTACTACTGCTACTACTACTACTACTTCTACTACTACTACTACTACTTCGACTACTACTACTACTACTTCGTACTACTACTACTACTACTACTAACTACTACTACTACTTCTACTACTACTACTACTACTGCTGCTGTACTACTACTACTATACTACTAACGACAATGATGATTAGATGATAATGATGATGATGAACAATTCTTGGTGCTTAATGATAATGAAAATGACAGTGATAATAACGATGATTACGTTTATGACTATGACGACGATGACGACGACGACGACGACGATGTTGATGACAACAACAAAGATAATACTACACAGACAAAGATCGTTATCCACCACAAGTCTTGTAAACGATTTCTTGCGCCCTGGTAATAATCCAGGATGCTGTGCAGCTGCCACAACCACGGATAATTTTTAACCCTTTGACTCCCACACCCTATCCATCAACTGCAAAACTTAACCTTTTGACCCTCTCACCTTATCCACCAGCATCCTGCAGGAAGCTGGAGGATAGGGTGAGGGAATCAAAGGGTTAAGTGTTTGCTTCGCCTGCATGGTCGACAATACAGGATGCTGGTGGTCAGGGTGAGGTAGTCAAAGGGTTAATGACGAGCCACCAACATTGAATTAAATACAGACAGGGCTTAAGAAAACCAGAGCCAAATCACCAGAAACCAATGGATGACAGCTGATGGGAGTGGATGTTCCAAAAGAACACAATTCCAGTGACACCGGTCAGGTCAGACCAATACATCACTCCGGAACGTTTATGGGAAAATATTCATCTCAACCATGGCAGCAACGCCAACTGAATGTCTTATTAAAAACCAAGTACTTGGATATGCCAGTCCAGAAAAGAGACACCCAGGTGTGCCTGGCAGAGTTGAATATATCATGATGATCTGAAGATCAATCCAAAGAGCTTGGATAGAGAAATGGGACCTTGATGTGACGTCTCATTATCTAGCAAATGCGTATGGAGCAGTTTCAGTATCAGTTTCAATTTGTCAAGATGACGTCTCCGCGCTCAGAATGAATTCCATATGCACTAACGTCACAGGAGCCACGTGATGGAGAAGATCCAAAATGATCACGGCACAAGCCTTAAGCCTGCACATAAACCCAAGAGCTGGCCAGGTCCTGAGGTCCTACCTAGATAGTTCCATAACCCTGGGGTCGTAGGGGAGTGTGGTGGTAGAGACCTCAACTTTTCCCGGGCCCAGCACCACGAGGGCGGCGCCCATCCCCTCTTCCTCGCTTCAAATTCACATTCATATTCACATTTTTTTTACCAACACTTCAGAAAGGCAAGAAGGCTATTTGGTCTTGAAGGGGTGGGACCTGGGAAATCAACCTTTCTCTGCACTGTTTTTTATTTTGTACTAAGGCAGCCGGGCAATGCCCTGCTCTTCACGATTTTCAACGGCCGTGGGATCTTTAGCGTGTGCAGCCAGAAGGCACACGGGTCCGACTGGTTTTTCGTCCCCTTCCTAAGGACTAAGTGGTAGCGGAGAGTGGAGCAACCCTACACAAGATGATTCTCATGCCTCAAACAACGTCCCAGAAATACTGGACAAGTACATTCTACACTGCTATTGTCATTGAAAACATCACACCACTGGAAACCTCAGCGACGTTGTACAGGTAGTAGGCAGAAAACTGCGGGATGAAGACACTGACATCTGGAGCACGGAAGAGGGGATTACTGGATGGAAGAGGGGATTACTGGATGGAAGAGGGGATTACTGGATGGAAGAGGGGATGATGGAAGAGGGGATTACTGGATGGAAGAGGGGATTATGGATGGAAGAGGGGATTACTGGATGGAAGAGGGGATTACTGGATGGAAGAGGGGATTACTGGATGGAAGAGGGGATGATGGAAGAGGGGATTACTGGATGGAAGAGGGGATGATGGAAGAGGGGATTACTGGATGGAAGAGGGGATGATGGAAGAGGGGATTACTGGATGGAAGAGGGGATGATGGAAGAGGGGATTACTGGATTGGAAGAGGGGATTACTGGATGGAAGAGGGGATTACTGGATGGAAGAGGGGATTACTGGATGGAAGAGGGGATTACTGGATGGAAGAGGGGATTACTGGATGGAAGAGGGGATTACTGGATGGAAGAGGGGATTACTGGATGGAAGAGGGGATTACTGGATGGAAGAGGGGATGATGGAAGAGGGGATTACTGGATGGAAGAGTGGGATTACTGGATGGAAGAAGGGATTACTGGATGGAAGAGGGGATTACTGGATGGAAGAGGGGATTACTGGATGGAAGAGGGGATTACTGGATGGAAGCAGGTGACTGCGACTGCACAGCAGATCTTCCACAATCAAAAAAGAAATAAAAACACACCCAACATATATGTAAGAGTGGCGTAAGACCGGACATAGAACTCCACTCCCATCATCAGAACAAACAATTGTGATCAAACTCACTGTACCTGATCAAAATAACAATAATATTTACAATATTTATATAGCGCAAAATCTTGATAAAATAACAAGGAAGAAGTGCACGTGTACAAAGACTGGAAAACTTTGCCAGTCTTCCAGCAACTTGAGAAAATCCGGCTTCCACACCAAAGTCCTCGCTATAGACGTTGGAACAAAGAGATTGATAGCCATGCTTGCCTGTTGATAGCCATGCTTGCCTATCACCTGATGAAATAACTCTACAGTTCTGAAATGGAAATAGTTCAGAGCCCTAAAGGCAATGGCAGGCAGAAACAGCAGAAAAGAATTCCAGCTGGATGAGGTCAAGGAGGAACAAAAGTGAACTTCATTAACTAGAACCAGAAAAAAACACTAAAATAGAACCAGAACGCGTATTTAATACAACCAGACAAGACAGGCGCAATTTTTTTTGTCAAGAGTAAGATCACGAACAAACAAACACCAAATACAAAGATTAGGAGAAAAAAAAACAACTGAAAATTATCAGCTGCTTCGTCCAGTGTGAGAAAAGGAATTCTTTTTCTTCTTGAAATCCTTTTCTCATGTTGGACGAGGCAGCAGGGAAGTTTCAGTCTTTTTCTCCTTGACAAAGGCTAGTTGGCCGAAAATTTTCGCCTGTCTTGTCTGGTTGTATTGAATACGCGTTCTGTTTCTTTTTGTTATTTTTTGTGGTTCCTGTTTGCTTGAAAGCGGGCAATCACATTTGTTTGGGATTTCATGAACTAGGCCAGTGATTTCTCTGTGCACAGCAGGTGTCTAATAGCTAAGTGGTGAAGACACCGGCACAAGGGTGACGTGGCCTTCAGATGCTCGACCACTACGGAAGAGCATCCAGGAGTCATGACCTGGAACAGCCCAGCACCTTAAGGAGTTTGGAGCAAAAAACACCTGACAGAGGTTTCTCCTCTGAGGACCTTCTGCTGCCTAGATATACCGAGACTTTCTTGCTAATGACGACAATGACGACGATGACAATGATGGTGATGATGACGACGATGGTGATGATGATGGAGGTGGTGGGCTCAGGGATGGCAATGACGACGACAACGATGACGACGACATTAAGGGGGCAGACCTACCCAGATTTGGGTATGAAGATTGTAATGTTCAGTGTTTCAGTTCTAATTAACCAATCACCATGATATTTGGCAAGACGATACCTCAGACAGTATTCTTTGGATTAAATATCTTTGTTGGGGTCTGTGAGTTATGAAAAGTTGACAAAAATTAATTAATTGAAAAATATTCTCGCGAAAATGAAAAAATATAGTACATACTGTGACATTTATAACTACACATATATTCATGTTAGGAATTTGATATTTAGTGAGCAAACACATCTGTATAGTATGTATGGCATATAGTAAAATCTTAGCTCTACTATCATTATTTTCTGTACAATCATCACACCAATGTTTACAATAATTTTAATAAAAAAAAATTATAATACAACTTTTGATAAAAATGTTTCTTTCAAACAGAAGTGCAAGATTTTACTACCGGCTATAGGTACCTGTCCCTGCTATATGTGTGCCAAATATCAAGGAAACCGAATGAAAACTTTTGAGCATATATTGTCTGATGTTACAATCTCGCGAACAATTGCAAACTTTCGCAGACTAAAAAATAAACTAAATTTCCTACTCACAGACCCCAACAAAGATATTCAATCCAAAGAATACTGTCTGAGGTATCTTCTTGCCAAATATCATGGTGATTGGTTTATTAGAACTGAAACACTGAACATCACAATCTTGGTACCCAAATCTGGGTAGGTCTGCCCCATTAATCAATGATGACGACGATGACGATAGCGATGACGGCACTCACCGGTCGGGACACGGTCACAAGCCTGAGAGGCCTCGTTGAAACATAATCCGGTTTGTCGGGGACATTCGTTGAACGCCACCATGTTGTTGCTGCAGTCCACAAAGTCAAAACAATCCCCGTAAGGGTACAGCTTGCTGTCGGAGCTTCCCGAACAGAAAGCCTCTGCAAGATCAGATCGAGTCAGATCAGGTAAGGTCAAATGAGGTCAGATCGGGTAAGGTCAAATGAGGTCAGATAAGGTAAGGTCAAATGAGGTCAGATCAGGTAAGGTCAAATGAGGTCATATAAGGTAAGGTCAAATGAGGTCAGATCAGGTGAGATATGATGAAATCAGGTGAAATCAATCTTGGTTAGATCAGATCAATTTGGGTCATACCAGGTCAGATCAAATCAGCCTGTATGTATGTATGTATGTATGTATGTATGTATGTATGTATGTATGTATGTATTTATGTATGTATGTATTATGTATGTATGTATTATGTATGTATGTATGTATTATTATGTATGTATGTATTATTATGTATGTATGTATCTGTCTGTCTGTCTATCTATCTATCTTTACATGTATGTATGTATGTATGTATGTATGTATGTATCTATCTATCTGTCTGTGTGTCTGTCTATCTATCTATCTATACATGTGTGTATGTATGTATGTATGTCTGTTGTATGTTGTGCATGTACGTATGTATGCATGTGTTTGTATGCCTGTATATCTGTATCCCTCTCTCTCTGTTTCTCTCTCTCTCTATATATATACATATGTGTGTGCATTATACACACACACACACACACACACACACACACAATATATATATATGTGTGTGTGTGTGTGTGCGTGTATGTGTGTGTGTGCGCGCGTGTGTGTATATTCGTGCGTGTGTGTTTGTGTCTGCGTGTTTGTGTGTATGTGTGTGTGTGTTTGTGTCTCCGTGTATCTGAGTATGTGTGTGTGTGTGTGTGTGTGTGTGTGTGTGTGTGTGTGTGTGTGTGTTTGTGTGTGTGTGTGTGTGTGTGTGTGTGTGTCTGTGTGTGTGTGTGTGTGTGTGTGTGAGTGTGTGTGCGCGTGTGTGTATATTCGTGTGTGTGTGTGTTTCTGTCTGTGTGTCTGTGTGTGTGTGTGTGTGTGCGTGTGTGTTTTCCCGTCCCCCTACCTACTCCATCCCCTGGTATGGCAATGAAAGAATTACAGGATTTTCAAGGGGGATTCATTGCATTCATACAATCCCACATGCGCTCCACCCTTATCTGCCAGCATTGTTTGACAAAATCTTTCATCCTGCTAAAATAAATTGTATACGCCATGCATGCATCTGTGTGTGTGTGTGTGTGTGTGTGTGTGTGTGTGTATGTGTGTGTGTGCCTTCGTGTGTATGTGTGTGTGTCTCTGTGTGTGTGTGTTTTGTGTGTGTGTGTGTGTATGTGTGCGTGTGTGTGTTGTGTATGCCATAAAGTCCTGCAGGCGTGACAGTCACGTAGGAGTAAGGTGACACCTCATAACCCCTCACACCTCGTCCCCCCTCACACCTCACCCCCTCACACCTGATCCCCCCTCACACCTCATCCCCCTCACACCTCATCCCCCTCCACTCACCCTCACCTACCCCTCACACCTCATCCCCCCTCACACCTCACCCCCTCACACCTCGTCCCCTCTCACACCTCACCCCCCTCACACCTCATCCCCCCTCACACCTCACACCCCTCACACCTCGTCCCCCCTCACACCTCACCCCCTCACACCTCACCCCCTCACACCCTCTCCCCCCCTCACACCTCCCCCCTCACACCTCATCCCCCTCACACCTCACCCACACTCACTCACACTCACCCCCTCCACCTCTCCCCTCCACCTCACCCCCTCACACCTCGTCCCCCTCACACCTCACCTCCACCTCACCCTCACACCTCGTCCCCCCTCACACCTCACCCCCTCTCCCTCACACCTCATCCCCTCTCCACCTCACCCATCCACACCTCGTCCCCCCTCACACCTCATCCCCTCACACCTCTCCCCCTCACACCTCATCCCTCCCCATCACCCCCTCACACCTCATCCCCTCACACCTCGTCCCCCCTCACACCTCATCCCCTCACACCTCTCCCCCCTCACACCTCATCCCCTCACACCTCGTCCCCCTCACACCTCTCCCCCTCACACCTCGTCCCCCCTCACACCTCCCACCCCCTCACACACTCGTCCCCCCTCACACCTCGTCCCCCCTCACACCTCATCCCCCCTCACACCTCATCCCCCCTCACACCTCATCCCCCCTCACACCTCGTCCCCCCTCACACCTCCATCCCC
>JAPXFY010000021.1:2318966-2321466 GCA_030674185.1 Monoplex corrugatus
CACTGACACTAACACTGACACTAACACTGACACTAACACTGACACTGACACTAACACTAACACTGACACTGACACTGACACTAACACTAACACTGACACTAACAGTGACACTAACACTAACACTGACACCAACACTAACACTAACACTGACACTAACACTAACACTAACACTAACACTGACACCAACACTAACACTAACACTGACACTAACACTAACACTGACACTGACACTAACACTAACACTGACACTAACACTAACACTAACACTGACACTAACACTAACACTAACACTGACACTGACACTGACACTAACACTAACACTAACACTGACACTGACACTAACACTAACACTGACACTGACACTAACACTAACACTAACACTGACACTAACACTAACACTGACACTGACACTAACACTAACACTGACACTGACACTAACACTAACACTGACACTGACACTAACACTGACACTGACAAACTAACACTAACACTAACACTAACACTAAACACTAACACTAACACTGACACTAACACTGACACTAACACTGACACTAACACTAACACTGACACTGACACTATCACTGACACTGACACTAACACTAACACTGACACTAACACTAACACTGACACTGACACTAACACTGACACTAACACTGACACTGACACTGACACTGACACTAACACTGACACTAACACTGACACTGACACTGACACTGACAGATGGTTTATTGTGAAGGCCACCGACCGATACACAAACCAGGGATTGGGGGGGGAGGGGATTACATTGTTAACATACATCATGCATACTTTTCATTCGACATCCGTTTTGTAGTAGCAGTGTACAAACAATTTTTAGACTGTCACCTCTTCTCGAAGCTTCAAAGCATAAAATATGAACATCGCCAATTTTCTGGAATGTTCTGAATTTTTACACGTTAGGGCCATGCTCCATGAGGGATCAGTGCTGTTTCCAACGACTCCCTTAAAATGCGTATTTCTCATGTCTTTATAGACTGGACAATCGAACAGAAAATGGGATTCATCCTCTAAAATATTGGGACAAAAGGGGCAGCTTTTTCTAGCATATTGTTCTGTTAAATATCGATTGTTTACATCCAATTCCTTTATGCCTAATCTCAATATGATCAAACAATCACGGACTTTCTTGATAGTTATCTGAGAGAGGGCAGAGAGGGGAAGAAAGAGAGAGAAAGCGAGTGAGAGAGAGAAAAAGTGAGAGAGAGAAAGAGTTAGAGAGAGAGAGAAAGAGAGAAAAAGAGAGAGGGAGAAAGAGAAAGGGAAAGAAAGAGAGAAATAGGGGAAGAACGAGAAAGAGAGAGAAAGAGAAAGAGTAGGAGATAGAGAGAAAGAGAAAGAGAAGAGAGAGAAAGAGAAAGAGAGAAGAGAAAGAGAAAGAGAGAAAGAGAACGAGAAAGAGAAAGAGAAAGAAAGAGAAAGAGAGAGAGAGAAAGAGAAAGAAAAGGGAAAGAGAGAGAAAGAGAGAGAAAGAGAGAGAACGAGAAAGAGAAAGAGAGAAAGAGATAGAACGAGAAAGAGAAAGAGAGAGAGAGAGTGAAAGAGAAAGAGAGAGAGAAAGAAGGAGAGAAAGAGAGGGAGAGAGAGAGAGAGAGAGAGAGAGCGAAAGAGAAAAAGAGAAAGAGAAAGAGACAAAGATTAAGATAAAGAGAACGATAAATATTAAGATAAAGAAAAAGAGAAAGAGAAAAAGAGAAAGAGAAAAAGAAAGACAGAAAACACGTACGAAATTAACACAAACCAACAAAACAGAACGACAACAAACGATATATACAAAACAAACCAACAAAACAGAACGACAACAAACGATATATACAAAACAAACCAACAAAACAGAACAACAAACGATATATACAAAACAAACCAACAAAACAGAACGACAACAAACGATATATACAAAACAAACCAACAAAACAGAACGACAAAAAACGATATATACAAAACAAACCAACAAAACAGAACAACAAACGATATATACAAAACAAACCAACAAAACAGAACGACAACAAACGATATATACAAAACAAACCAACAAAACAGAACAACAAACGATATATACAAAACAAACCAACAAAACAGAACGACAACAAACGATATATACAAAACAAACCAACAAAACAGAACAACAAACGATATATACAAAACAAACCAACAAAACAGAACGACAACAAACGATATATACAAAACAAACCAACAAAACAGAACAACAAACGATATATACAAAACAAACCAACAAAACAGAACGACAACAAACGATATATACAAAACAAAGCAAAGGAAAATCCCTCCACCCCTACCCCCACCCCCATTCTGGAACACACAGACGCACAATGTAAATCCCCTTGCCTCCACCATGTTCCAACGACACTCGCACAGCTATCTCCTCTCCCCCTTTCCCACCCCCACCCCTAATCACCGGCACATGACGCATGTCCCCATGTTTCATCATCATTATCATCAGGTG
>JAPXFY010000021.1:2333966-2338966 GCA_030674185.1 Monoplex corrugatus
AGTGCTGGCTTGTTGCCCCTGCGACGGCCGTCTAGGCGTGGGGTGACGAGCCAGTAATCACCACGCTACGAGACTTCTGCTCAGCTGTTTCGTCTGGGCTCGTTCCTCATCATCGTCCTGCTCGGGATTCGTCATTCTACTGATTCCTGGGTCTTCGGTCTTCTTTCATCGTTCATTCAGTCAGCACCTGTTCCCCATTCAAGCGTTTGTGAGACTCAAGGGACATTTGGAAATCATAGCGTCGGAGCGTTGTGTGAGACAGGGAACGTCACCATTCGTGGGACTTGGTTGTGAAGGTGTCTTTCCTCCTCATGACGGTTGATTGATATGTGAAGCAAGGTATGGGAGCAATCGGAAAAATTACGTTGTTATATGCATTTATTCATTGCTGACATTGAAGTTGTTGTTGTTATTGTTGTTGTTCCAAGTGATTTTGGGATGTTTTCTTTAAGGATTTGGAGAGTATACAGTGTCGGTTTTTGTGTGCCACTTCGAGCGGTGCGATATTTATGCTTGTGACACGTATGTATGGTGCGTCATGTTGTGGTGTTTGTGATTTAATAAAATTTGTGTAAATGTATTTTGACCAGTTATTTCTTTATTCAGTTAGTGAAAGGGGACGTTAGTGCTGATAGCTCTGTTTCTCTCTTTTCTGTCTCAAACCTATTAGCGAGCGTGACATATGTATATAAAAATATATATGTTTATATATATGTATATGCATATGTACATATATATATGGAGTTTAGAATACACACACATGGACACCAACACACACACACACACAACACACACACACACACACCACAACACACACACACACACACACACACACACACAACACACACACAACACACACACAAAACACACAACACACACACACACCACAACACACACACACACACAACACACACATACACACAACACACACACACCACAACACACACAACACACACACACACAGAACACACACACACACACACACACACACACAACACCACACACACACAACACACACACCACAAACACACACACAACACACACAACCACACAAACACACACACACACACACACACACACAACACACACCACACACACAACACAACACACACACACACACACACACACACACACACACACACACAACACACACAACACAACACACACACACACACACACACACACAACACACACACACACGACAAAACAACACAACACACACAACAACAACAAACACACACACACACAAACAACAACAAACACACAACACACACACACACAACACACACCACACCACAACCACACACACAACACACACACAACACAAACCACAACACCAACAACACACACAAACACACACAACACACACCACACACACCACACACACACACACACACACACACACACACACACACCACAACACACACACACAACACACACACACACACACACACACACAACACACACCCCAAACACACAACCACACACACACACACACACACACACACACACACACACACCACAAACACACACACACAAACACACACACACACACACACAACACACACACACACACACACACACAACACACAAACACACACACACACACACACACACACAACACACACAACACACACACAACACACACACACACACACACACACACACACACACACAAACACACACACACACACACACAACACACACACACACACACACACACACACACACAACACACACACACACACACACAACACACAACACACACACACACACAACACACAACACACACACACACACACACACACAACACACACACACACACACACACAACACACACACAACACAAAACACACACACAACAACACACACAACACACACACACACCACACCACAAACACACACACAACACACAAACACACACACAACACACAACACACACACACACACCACAACACACAAAACACAAACACACACAACACAACACAACACACACAACAACACACACACACACACACACAACCACACAAACACACACAAACAACAAACACAACCACACAACACACAACACACACACACACACACACACAACACACAAACAACACACCCAAACAAACAACACACACACACACACACACACACACACACACAACACAAACCACAAACCACACACACACAACACAACACACACACACAAAACACACACAAAAACACACACAAACAACACACACACACACACCACAGACCAACACACACACACAACAAACCAACAACCACACACACAACCCACACCACACCACACAAAACCCCACACACACAGTTACATACCTGGTAGGTGTGGATTTATTGTTGGGTCTCTCTGGCAGAGGAGGCAGTTTAGACAACCGCGGGACGTCTGTGATCAATGACACTGGCCTGAAGACAAAGAAAAGACATGGTCAGACATGCTGATAATGTTCCTTTTTATAGCCCCCACTCACCCACCAACCCCTGTGGGGATGCCAGGGGCTTTTTCAGTATGAATAGTACCCCACCTGCCAGAAATGTCCTCTTTCCTGCCGTGTTCCTGTCGCAGAAAGGACCCATGTAGAAACAGGCCCATACATGTGTTTGTCTCAGCGGAGATGTTGACAATGTCTGGCAAGGCAGACGAATTAGCCTGTAGTGAAAGCTTAGGATTAATCAACGTACAACCCCTCAGGTAGAAACGGGCCCTGACGGGTACTTCAGTGTACTCCAGCATCGGGCAGCACAGCCGTTCTCACACTTATGTACACTGTAAACAAGACAGTTAACCAATAGAGCCATCTGTAAACGCAGCTCTGCTGGGACGTTTTCACAGTGGAAGAGAGCGGTCCATTGTCTCGGTGGACAGGGTCTGGCCTGTGTTTGTCCACGTCAACCCCTTCTTCATGCATTCTCTGGTAGAAGAACTTTCTCGAAAAGTCGTCTTAAGATAGGTGGGGTCAGAGCCCCAGCGTAATCTGATCCACGCTCTATAAATTAAAAGGAACACAGACCCAGAGAGAAGACAGACACAGAGAGACAGAACGGTCAGTCAATCAAGGTGATGTTAGGAGATGGGCCACTCAACTTGACAGAGGTGCTGAGCCTTTGCCAGAAACATGTAGTGAAGGTACGTTGATATTTTATTTCAAAGTAGGGTTTAGGGCTGATAGCAAAGAAGTAGGATTGCTTTAGGACATAGGCAAATAAGAATAAGAGGATGAATGATTGTTTTCAGTTGAATATGTTTAATTAAAGAAACTATATTAACTTGTAATGCTTGTGGACTGCTTTTGAAACTTATTGCTAGTATGCATAGTGCGCTTCTACTCTCTTCTCTCCTTCCTCCTTGTTGTGTGTGTGACTTCTAAGTAGAGAAACAACTCCTCTATAAACATCCCCAATTCATCTACCTGTTATAGATGACAACACACAAACCCCTTCTTGCTATATTCCTTTGCTTTCTCTCATTTCTTCCTATCGATTTCTGCATTGCTGGTCCACTCACCTGTATGTGTTCAATAAAGTCTTTCGTACTTTCTCTTAGGATCGATAATTGGGTACATGTGTTAAGTGCATTTTTGGCTCCAGGGAATTAAGATAAGCGGAAGCAATTTTACGTAACTTTGGCTCATTTGCTATAAGTTTTAGTATCCTTAGTTATGCTTAAAATTGTATTCAGGTACGTTTTTTTAAAAATCCCCTGGGTGATAAATTGGACGGATTGGTCAGCGCCAGGGGTATCTGCATAGATTATGTGTGCGAATGCAATGATATGTGTACTTCATATTCTGTTCCTTTATTCCTCTGTTGAAGGACTGTGTGTGTATGGAAACGGTTATAGCCCTGATATGGCTCTACGCAATGGGCTGGGTTTTAAGCAACAATAAGAATAAGAATAAGAATAAGAATGAGAATAAGAATAAGAATAACAATAAGAATAACAATAAGAATGAGAATAACAATAACAATAACAATAACAATAACAATAAAATAAGAATGAGAAATAAAATAAGAATAACAATAAGAATGAGAATAACGATAAGAATAACAATAACAATAAGAATGAGATTAACATTAAGAATAAGAATAAGCAATAAGAATGAGAATAAGAATAAGAATGAGAATAAGAATAAGATAAGAATAGAATGAAATAGATAAAATAAGAATGAAAATAAATAAGAATAACAATATCAATAAGAATAAGAATAACAATAAGAATGAGAATAAGAATAGGAATAAGAATGAGAATAAGAATAAGAATGAGAATAAGAATAACAATAAGAATGAGAATAAGAATAATAATAGCAATAGCAATAAGAATAACAATAACAATAACAACGAGATAAGAATAACAATAGCAATGTGAATAAGAATAAGAATAACAATAGCAATAACAATAAGAATAACAATAGCAATAAAAATAAGAATAACAATAAGAATAAAAATAAGAATAACAATAGCAATAAGAATAAAAATAAGAATAACAATAGCAATAAGAATAAAAATAAGAATAACAATAGCAATAAGAATAAAAATAAGAATAACAATAGCAATTAAGAATAAGAATAAGAATAACAATAACAATAAGCAATAACAATATAACAATAGCAATAAGAATAACAATAACAATAGCAATAACAAATAACAATAGCAATAACAATAAAATAACAATACAATAACAATAACAATAGCAATAACAATAACAATAGCAATAAGAATAACAATAGCAATAGATAACAATAAGAATAACAATAACAATAACAATACAATAAGAATAACAATAGCAATAAGAATAACAATAACAATAGCAATAAAATAACAATAGCAATAAGAATAAACAATAGCAATAAAATAAATACAATAGCAATAAGAATAAGAATAAACAATAGCAATAAGAATAAACAATAACAATAAGAATAAAATAAAATAACAATAGATACAATAAGAATAAAATAGCAATAAGAATAAGAATAACAATAACAATAAGAATA
>JAPXFY010000021.1:2343966-2356466 GCA_030674185.1 Monoplex corrugatus
AGAAGAAGAAGAAGAAAAAGAAGATGAACAATAATAATAATAATAATAACAATAATAATAATAGAAGAAGAAGAAGAGAAGAAGAAGAAGAAGAAGAAGAAGAAAAGAAGAAGAAGAAGAAGAAAAAGAAGATGAACAATAATAATAATAATAATAACAATAATAATAATAGAAGAAGAAGAAGAAGAAGAGCAAAATCTGTTCATGATGAAGACGAAGAAGAACAAGAAGATCAACATGGCAATATTTAGTTGGAGAAAAAACCCCAACAAGAACAACTTTTCAATCAAAGAAATAGAATTGATATTAAGGAAGAACAAACTTTACATTCTTTATCTGTGCTCCGACCGTCTGCTTCAAATGTATGTAAAACATAATTTGTAAAACTTCACGCATCTGCATGGTAATGTTTGGATAGTAATGGTGCATGTTCATGTATGTTACAAGTATATACGATACGAGTATGGACACGTAAACTGCTAAGCACGATATAAATTGAATGTTTTTCAATGTGTTTATCCTCCTCCCCCCCCCCCCAAAAAAAAAAAAAAAAAAAACCAAAAGAAAAAGAAAAAAAAACCCAACATATATGTATATATTATAAACTAAGCAACATAACTCTTGAGAGTCACGGAGTTATCTCCCATGTAGAATTTCTCAAACCCAACACAGTTTGCGCTACCCATTCAGCTAGCAGAGACGCAGCCACAAAGCATAAAGTGGTAAGCTGAGAACACTTTGATATTTGATAGTTGATATTTAAAATTCTCCCTGCTTCCCTCTTATTTCCTTATATATTATAAGTTTAAAAAGTCATGGTCAAGGTCAAGGTCATAAGGACACAAAAGTGTCTGAAATCAGCGCGTTTTGCGGAAGGTATGTGAACACCACATTCTCTGGAACTTGAGACAATACTCAAAATTGTTTTTTTCACTGTTGAGACAGTCAGCCATTGTCCTCGCTGTGCTACTGTTCCATCTTATGCTTCTTCAAGGTCGCAGTGACCTTGAGAAAAACAAAACATCCATTTCCTATGGATGAATGTGTAAAAGACAGAAGAAGGTACGTCAGCCAATGTTCAGTCAGTCTTTGAGGCTGGCCACACAGCGTGCCCCTAGCCACCCAGAAGATCCGAAATGGCGATGTCCTAAAGAACGAATCGACCCTACGAACGCGTATGACATGCAGCCCAGAGTGCCAGCGGTGTCGCACAGGGTCACAATGGAGTGCGTCACAGTGGAGGACCACGACTCCTGAATCTGTGTGGTAGTGATGGACATTGGACTGACCGGTGTGTTGACGATCTGGTCTGTCTCACAGACTGCCCCATACACCATCTGTCTGTCTCACAGACTGTTCTCACACCAGCTGGTCTGTCTCACAGACTGTCCTCACACCATCTGTCTGTCTCACAGACTGCCCCACACACCATCTGTCTGTCTTACAGACTGTCCTCCCACCATATGTCTGTCTCACAGACTGTCCTCACACACCATCTGTCTGTCTCACAGACTGCCCCACACACCATCTGTCTGTCTCACAGACTGTCACACACAATCTGTCTGTCTCACAGACTGTCCTCACACACCATCTGTCTGTCTCACAGACTGCTCTCAAACACACCATCTGTCTGTCTCACAGACTGTCCTCACACCCATCTGTCTGTCTCACAGACTGTTCACACCACACCATCTGTCTGTCTCACAGACTACCACACACACCATCTGGTCTGTCTCACAGACTGCCCACACACCATCTGTCTGTCTCACAGACTGCCCACACACCATCTGTCTGTCTCACAGACTGTCACACACACCATCTGTCTGTCTCACAGACTGCCGAACACAATATGTCTGTCTCTAAGACTGTCCCACACACCATCTGTCTTTCCTCAAGACTGTCCTCACACATCATCGTCAGCTCACAGTCTGGACTCACAACATGTCTGTCAGTCCTACGAGGTCCTGCAACACCAATCTGATCTGCTACTCAAGATGTTTCACTAACACACCATCTGTCCTCCTTCATACTTTTCACACACCATATGTCTTCATCACAGGACTGCACAACAACACCATCCTTGTCTAAACAGACGGTACTCACACACTCATATCTGGCTGTCTCACAGACTGCCCCACACCGACCATATGCTGTCCTCACAGACATGCCCTACACACCTATGCTGTCTCACAGACGGTGTCCACAGCACAATAGTCTCACAGACTGTGCCACACTACCAATCTGTCTGTCTCAAGATGCTGTCTACACATCATTGTCTGTCTCACAGACTGCCCCAACACCATCTGTCTGTCTCACAGACTGTCTCCACACCACTGTCTGTCTCACAGACTGTCCTCACACACCATCTGTCTGTCTCACAGACTGTCCCACACACCATCTGTCTGTCTCACAGACTGTCCTCACACACCATCTGTCTGTCTCACAGACTGTCCTCACAACACACCATCTGTCTGTCTCACAGACTGTCCCACACACCATCTGTCTGTCTCACAGACTGTCACACACCATCTGTCTGTCTCACAGACTGTCCTCACACACCATCTGTCTGTCTCACAGACTGTCACACACCATCTGTCTGTCTCACAGACTGTCACACACACCATCTGTCTGTCTCACAGACTGTCCTACACACACCATCTGTCTGTCTCACAGACTGTCTCACACACTAGTCTGTCTCACAGACTGTCCCACACACCATTGTCTGTTCACAGACTGTCTCTACACACCATGTCTGTCTCACAGATGCCCCACACACCATCTGTCTGTCTCACAGACTGTCCTCACACACCATCTGTCTGTCTCACAGACTGTCCCACAACCATCTGTCTGTCTCACAGACTGTCCTCACACACCATCTGTCTGTCTCACAGACTGTCCCACACACCATCTGTCTGTCTCACAGACTGTCACACACCATCTGTCTGTCTCACAGACTGTCCTCACACACCATGTCTGTCTCACAGACTGTCACACACCATCTGTCTGTCTCACAGACTGTCCTCACACACCATCTGTCTGTCTCACAGACTGTCACACACACCATATGTCTGTCTCACAGACTGTCCACACACCATATGTCTGTCTCACAGACTGTCCACAACACCATCTGTCTGTCTCACAGACTGCCCCACACACCATCTGTCTGTCTCACAGACTGTCCACACACCCATCTGTCTGTCTCACAGACTGTCCTCACACCATCTGTCTGTCTCACAGACTGTAGATCCTCACACACCATCTGTCTGTCTCACAGACTGTCCTCACACACCATCTGTCTGTCTCACAGACTGTTCACACACACCCATATGTCTGTCTCACAGACTTCCACACACCATCTGTCTGTCTCACAGACTGCCACACACCATCTGTCTGTCTCACAGACTGTCCCACACACCATCTGTCTGTCTCACAGACTGTCACACACACCATCTGTCTGTCTCACAGACTGCCCACACACATCTGTCTGTCTCACAGACTGTCACACACACACCATCTGTCTTCTCACAGACTGTCTCACACACCATCTGCCTGTCTCACAGACTGTCCTCACACACCATATGTCTGTCTCACAGACTGTCCTCACACACCATCTGTCTGTCTCACAGACTGTCCACACACCATCTGTCTGTCTCACAGACTGTCCACACACCATCTGTCTGTCTCACAGACTGTCACACACACCATCTCTGTCTCACAGACTGTCCACACACCATACGTCTGTCTCACAGACTGTCCACACACACCATATGTCTGTCTCACAGACTGTCCTCACACACCATCTGTCTGTCTCACAGACTGTCCACACACCATCTGTCTGTATCACAGACTGTCCACACACCATCTGTCTGTCTCAAGACTCTCACACACACACCATCTGTCTGTCTCACAGACTGTCCTCACACACCTATGTCTGTCTCACAGACTGTCCACACACCATCTGTCTGTCTCACAGACTGTCCACACACCATCTGTCTGTCTCACACTGTCCTCACACACCATCTGTCTGTCTAACAGACTGTCCTCACACACGGTCTGTCTGTCTGACAGATTGTCCTCACCACCCATCTGTCTGTCTCACAGACTGTCCTCACACACCATCTGTCTGTCTCACAGACTGTCACACACCATCTGTCTGTCTAACAGACTGTCCACACACACCATCTGTCTGTCTAACAGACTGTCACACACCATCTGTCTGTCTAACAGACTGTCCACACACACCATCTGTCTGTCTCACAGACTGTCCTCACACACCATATGTCTGTCTCACAGACTGTCCACACACACCATCTGTCTGTTTCACAGACTGTCCTTACACACCATCTGTCTGTCTCACAGACTGTCCACACACACCATCTGTCTGTCTCACAGACTGTCACACACACACCATCTGTCTGTCTCACAGACTGTCACACACCATCTGTCTGTCTCACAGACTGTCACACACACCATCTGTCTGTCTCACAGACTGTCACACACCATCTGTCTGTCTCACAGACTGTCCTCACACACCATCTGTCTGTCTCACAGACTGTCCACACACCATCTGTCTGTCTCACAGACTGTCCTCACACTCCATCTGTCTGTCTCACAGACTGTCCTCACACCATCTGTCTGTCTAACAGACTGTCCTCACACACCATATGTCTGTCTCACAGACTGTCACACACACACCATCTGTCTGTCTCACAGACTGTTCACACACACCATCTGTCTGTCTCACAGACTACCCACACACCATCTGGTCTGTCTCACAGACTGCCCACACACCATCTGTCTGTCTCACAGACTGTCACA
Organism: Monoplex corrugatus; assembly: GCA_030674185.1. Taxonomy (NCBI): domain Eukaryota; kingdom Metazoa; phylum Mollusca; class Gastropoda; order Littorinimorpha; family Ranellidae; genus Monoplex; species Monoplex corrugatus. The sequence continues at coordinate 2,348,785 of JAPXFY010000021.1, forward strand.
CACACCATCTGTCTGTCTCACAGACTGTCACACACACACCATATGTCTGTCTCACAGACTGTCACACACACACCATCTGTCTGTCTCACAGACTGTCCTCACACCATCTGTCTGTCTCACAGACTGTCACACACACCATCTGTCTGTCTCACAGACTGTCCTCACACCATATGTCTGTCTCACAGACTGTTCACACACACCATCTGTCTGTCTCACAGACTGTCACACACACCATATGTCTGTCTCACAGACTGTCCTCACACCATCTGGTATGTCTCACAGACTGCCCACACACCATCTGGTATGTCTCACAGACTGCCCACACTTCCTAATGATTAATAAAACTAGCCTCAATGTCAATAAGTATCCTAAAATTCACCTGGTTAGATGTTAATGGAATCAGAGATAGGGTAAAAAAAGAGGAATATTTAGACATTAAAAAGCATGATGCTGTTTGTATAAAGGAATCTTACTATGCAGCCCAAGTGTGTGTTTGTCTGGAACCTTGGGTGGGTAGGGAATTTATTTTATCTATTTGGTAACAGGTACATTTCATGTCAATTGATTAGTTGAAGAAAAGGTTCATCCTATGAAAGGCATCTTGAGATGCAAGTTGAAAGAATCTTAACTGTTCGTACGAACAGGGATAGGTGACACATACTTACTCAATGTCTATACTCTAAAAAGTGTCTCAGAGACATTACCCCTTTTTGTTAAGCTAAGCAGTATTGTAAATGGAACAGAGTGTGAACAAACAAACATCTATGGCCACTTAATAATAATAATAATTACAATATTTATATAGCGCAAAATCTTGATAAAATCAAATCTAAGTGCTGAAACAGACACACACGCACTCACGCACACACACACACACACACACACACACACACACACACACACACACACACACACACACACACACACACACACACACACACATGGCAATAAATGGGGAGAAAGAATAAAAGCAATGGAAAATTATAGAGAGCATATTATATACAATTATATATTACAATGTGATTCCCCTCCGAGTGGAGACAGGCTGCAGAGGGAATTGAGTGAGGTCAGGATTTTATGCAGAGGAGAAAAGGTGAGTTTTGAGAGCGGACTTGAAGGAGACAAAAGTAGGTTGCTGACGGACTGAGACAGGAAGTTTGTTCCAGGAGAGTGGACCAGAAACAGAGAAGGCTCGTGGACCATAGGTATTGAGCTTAGTGCGTGGAAAGCGAAAAGTCAGAGGATCGGAGGCAGAGCGGAGGGTACGTGAGGGAAGATAGATCTCAAGTAGGCTTGACAGGTAATCGGGGGCTGTGTTGTACACAGTAATGACTCAGATACAATCAGTGGTGAGGATCATCTTCACGACGTTGTACATTCATTTAATCAGTTTCGGAATATCTGTGATCTGAATGAAACTTAGAAGTTGTTTAACACAATAGAAAAAGAATTATCATGGCCAAGAACAAAGGTTGCTGGAGGAACCGATTATATTTTTTCAATGAAACTTACAAGTTGTTTAACACAACAGAAAAATAATTATCATGGCCAAGAACAAAGGTTGCTGGAGGAAGCGATTATATTTTTTCACGTGACATCATCTTTAATAACATACCTGAAGGTAATATATACTCTGTTCTCTTGTGTAATCATAGATGTGTCTACTTGACAAACTAGTGTTCAAACACTGGAAGAGGTCCAGGTTGTTGGAAGTTTAACAACAGCCTACTGACAGACCTGTCATTTGTCAAAACCATGAGACAATAGATAAATCTCTCACAAAGCAAACTGATTTACTAAAGAAATAAGAAGGAAGCAGGAAGAATTTTTATAATATAATCAAAGGACAGGTTGAGGAGTGTTCTGAGCTTACTGTTTTTGTACTTTGTATCTGCTTCTATGCTGGCTGAATGGGTAGCGCAAACTGTGTTAGATTTGAGAAATTCTGTACAACATGGGAGATGATTTACTAACTTGGATAAGCAGGTGAGATGGGCACTCGGGAAAATACATATAAATAAAGAACGTTGTGTCTATAGTAAACAGAAAGCATTAACAAAAAGAGAATGATCTCTGTCATTTGTATACTGAACTTAATGAATATGATTTACTATTACATGTAAGTACTAATCCATCACGTAAGCACGTCCAGGAACAACGACGAGATTCTGCTCCACCGACACTTGAATTAATTGAGAGAGGGAGAGAGAGAGAGAGAGAGGGAGACAGAGACAGACAGAGAGACAGACAGAGAGATAGAGAGAAGGGGAGAGAGAGAGAGAGGGAGAGAGAGAGAGGGAGACAGAGACAGACAGAGAGACAGAGAGACAGACAGAGAGATAGAGAGAGAGAGAGAGGGAGAGAGAGAGGGAGACAGAGACAGAGACAGAGACAGACAGAGAGACAGAGAGAGAGAGAGGGAGAGAGAGAGAGGGAGACAGAGACAGACAGAGAGACAGACAGAGAGATATATAGAGAGAGAGAGGGAGAGAGAGAGAGAGGGAGACAGAGACAGAGACAGAGACAGACAGAGAGACAGAGAGAGAGAGAGAACAAAAAAAGACAAAGAGCAATGGCAAGAGCGAGACTTAAAGGAATTGCAGAGGGAGATAAAACAAATCTTTTCTCGTCCTAGAAAAATAATAGAACAAGCTCAAAGATCATGACCAAACTAAGATTAGATATAACAATCAATGCGACTTTATTCATGCTCAAAAAGATCAGTTTGAACAAAAATTACAGTCAGGTAATATCACCAAATGAACTGTCGGGAAAAAATTATTTGATTTTACAAGGAAGCTGGTAAACAGGGTGAGGGAGTCAAAGGGTTAAGTTTTTTTAGTTGGTGAATAGGGTTCAGGAGTCAAGGGGTTAATTGACGAACAAAACGAAGAATGTGAAGGCGAGATTATAAAACGTGAAGCGACTGTCGCTTTAAAAGTACTGAACAGTGGACCAGCACCTGGGCTTGACGGGTTCACGATGAATTTCTTAACTTTTTTTCCCATAAAACTTAACCCTTTGACTCAGGGAGCTAGTAGATAGGGTGAAGGAGTCAAGTGGGTTAATTTTTTTGCTTTGCTAGCATGGCTGATTATGCAGGATGCTGGTGGACAGGGTGAAGGAGTCAAAAAAGGGTTAATTTTTTTGCTTTGCTAGTATGGCTGATTATGCAGGATGCTGGTGGACAGGGTGAAGGAGTCAAAAAAGGGTTAATTTTTTTGCTTTGCTAGCATGGTTGACAACGCAGGATGCTGGTGGACAGGGTGAAGGAGTCAAAAAAGGATTAATTGTTTTGCTTTGCTAGCATGATTGACAATGCAGGATGTTGTGGACAGGGTGAAGGAGTCAAAAAAGGGTTAAGTTTTTGGCCTTGCTAGCATGGTTGAAAATGCAGGATGCTGGTGGACAGGGTGAAGGAGTCAAAAAAGGGTTAATTTTTTGCTTTGCTAGCATGGTGGACAAAGCATGATGCTGTGGATAGGGTGAGGAAGTCAAAAAGGGTTAATTGTTTTGCTTTGCTAGCATGGTGGACAAAGCAGGATGCTAGTAAACAGGGTGCAGAAGCCAAAGGATTAAATAATATTGTAGTTACATTCGGAAACTATGATGTTGTCATATCTATGTAACTCGACAGATCTACATTATCTGTTTCGAAACCGAATCGACGAACACTGACGCAGGAAGATCCGCCATTTTATTTCCATACACAGCAACATTTATAGGACACTTTACGAGGAAAGGGGAATTAGACACTACAACTGGACAACTAGGGTAACCAGACTAGGATGGATCACGAGACAACAACGGGTAGACCCTATTGCACGAACAATGGATGGATCTGCAGGGCTAGACCCAACTAAGCGTGGGAATTATTGCAACAAGGGATGATTACGTCCGAGCTATTTTGGAATCTAACGGTTGGATCACATGTACTTGAACATTCCAATCTACTCAATCGACGAATTTCTGATAGATCCTCGACTGGATAACCTATAGCTACTATCTAGCACAACTATGTATAGGCTACTTACTACAGAGGGAATACCGAGTATGCTCTAGTACTACAATGATCTATGCTGTACCAAACGCTCAACTCTACTACCATGCTGGAACTACTGTGCTCAGTGTGCTGACTACTGAAAACTCTACTACTTGCGCACTAGCTGCGACTACTCGAGCTACTTACTCATTACTTGCGCTACACTACTGCTCTTACTGACTGCTGACTACTACTACTACTACTCACTCTAGCTACGTTACTACTACTGCTACTCTACTCTACTACTACTACACTCTACTCTACTACACTACACATCCACACTACTACTACTACACACTCTACACTACACACACCACACCTACTACTACTACTACTACCACCAAAACTACTACTACATACTCACCACAACTACTACTACTACTACCATACCTACTACTACTACTCCACTAACCTACTACTACTACTACTACCACCACCTACTACTACTACTACCACACCTACTACTACTACTACCACACCACTACTACTACTACCACTACTACTACTACTACTACCACAACCTACTACTACTACTCTACCACAACCTACTACTACTACTACACCACCTACTACTACTACTCACTACTACTACTACTACACCCTACTACTACTCTACCTACTACAACTACTACTACTACTACTACCACACCTACTACTACTACTACACCACAACCTACTACTACTACTACTACCACACACTACTACTACTACTACCACAACCTACTACTACTCACACCTACCACAACCACCTACTACTACTACTACCACAACCTACTACACCCCTACTACTACTACTACCACAATACCTACTACTACTACTAACCACAACCTACTACTACTACTACCACAACTACTACACTACTATCTCACCTACTACTATATACTACCACAACCTACTACTACTACCACAACCTACTACTACTACTACTACTACTACCACAACCTACTACTACTACTACACTACTACTACTACTACTACTACTACCACAACCTACTACTACTACTACCACCACCTATACTACTACTACCACACCTACCTACTACTACTACTACCACCAACCTTACTACTACTACTACCACAACCTACTACTACTACTACCACCACACTACACACTACTACCACAACCTACTACTACTACTCCACCACCTACTACTACCACAACCTACTACTACTACTACCACACCTACTACTACTACCACACCTACTACTACTACCACAACCTACTACTACTACTACACCACACCACTACTACTACCACCACCACCACTACTACTACCACACTACCACCACCACTACTACCACCACCACCTACTACTACTACCACACCACCACTACTACTACCACCTACCTACTACTACTACTACTCACCACCACACCTACTACTACTACTACATTCTACTACCACCACCTACTACTACACTACCACTACTACTCCACCACTACCTACTACTACTATACTCACCACACTATACTACTACCACCACCTACTACTACTACCACCACCTACTACTACTACCACCACACTTAACTACTACTACTCACACCACTACTACTAACTACCACCACACTACTACACTACTACTACACCTACTACTACTACTACTACTACTACTACCGACTTCTACTACCACCACCTACTACTACTACTACCACACCTACTACTACTACTACTACTACTACGACTACTACTACCACCACCTACTACTGCTACCACCACCTACTACTACTACTACTACTACTACCAAAACCACAACTACACATGGGCAGCCAACAGGCCAGTTTGTAATGGTTTAACGTTGCAGGCTGGGATTGAACTGGAGATACCCGATCTTGAGATACCAGAACTTCAGATACCAGAACTGGAGATACCAGAACTGGAGATACCAGAACTGGAGATACCAGATCTTCAGATACCAGATCTTCAGATACCAGAACTGGAGATACCAGAACTGGAGATACCAGAACTGGAGATACCAGAACTGGAGATACCAGAACTGGAGATACCAGATCTTCAGATACCAGATCTTCAGATACCAGAACTGGAGATACCAGAACTGGAGATACCAGAACTGGAGATACCAGAACTGGAGATACCAGAACTGGAGATACCAGAACTGGAGATACCAGATCTTGAGTCCATGTTTCCACTACAAGACCTAACCAGACAGATCTATCTATCTTTGGATTGATCAAAGGTAGACCTAGCATTACACAGTAACGGTGCAACACTTGTTTAGAAACATTTGTGACCCCCCACCACAAAATCAGTCTTAACTCGCAGTCAGCGAACAGCACTAGGACCTGAAAAAGTGACTGAGGGTCTATCTGGGGTGTTTTGACTTTTTCTCAAAATTGATTTCTGTAGACTATAATCTGTCCCCTACAGACATTTTTTTTCTTGAAAAAATATTACCAATTTAAATCGGTATTCTAATGCACTGATCGCAGCAGAAAGAACGCAATTTCCTACCAAAAGTACCTATTTTTGTCTCTTATTATGAACCATAACCTATACAGTACCCGCACATGTAGTATACTGACGGAAAGCTGTTTGGTGCACCTTTCAGATAATGACAGCGAAAATTAGTAAACAAACTGGGTCAAAGCAACCAAATAGAGAAATTTAAGAAAAATGTGTAGGAGAGCACACAAAAACTTTAGAGGCCGTTTTCTCAAAATTGCCGTCATACAACTTAATGACTTTAAACATGCATAACTTCTACACTTTTTTGACTACAAGTTTTATTCAAGTACCAAAATAATCAGCAGAATGTACACTTTCCAGTGATATGTATATCTCAAAATGCCCAAAATGGTAGTTAAGACTGATTTCGTGGTGGGAGGTCACATTTACTTTACAACAATTGTAGACATCACCAGTATGTAGGTACTGGGTAACCAAACCTCTCAGATCATAAGTCCCATGCTTACCATAAGGTGGCCTAATGCCAGAGAACCGTCCGATCGAATAGTGCACACGAACACTCCAAGTGGGGCAACGCTAGGCTACAATTAGAGATGACAGTGATTTCATAATAATAATAATAATTACAATATTTATATAGCGCAAAATCTTGATAAAATCAAATCTAAGCTGCTGTTGTTGTTACTCTTGTTACTGTTGCTCCTGTTATTGCTCATGTTGCTATTGCAACAATTTCATTCTCATAGAGAATGTTCTGGTCGAAATGTTGCATCAAAACAATGTATATAATGTAGCAAATGTAAAGGGCCGATAAACATAACACGGTTGATATCACACAGAGGGGAAAGACATACAAGGAAAAGGGAGAAGACTGTGGAAAGCTTTTTCTCCAGACAATGAGAAAGATTGTGATTTTTCAGACCCTGAGCTGTCAAACAGCAACTCAGCAACAACAACATCAACATCAACATCAACATCGACAGCACACAGCAACAACAAAAGCCACAACAACAGCAGCAATAGCAACATGAGCAATAACAGGAGCAACAGCAACAAGAGTAACAACAACAGCAGCAACAGCTGTAGCAAAAAATAAAAGCAACACCAACAGCAACGATAGCAATAACAACAACAGCAACAGCAGTAACAGCAACAGCAACAGTAACAACAACAATAAATAGCAGCAATGATAGCAACAACAATAACAGTAGCAA
>JAPXFY010000021.1:2358966-2376466 GCA_030674185.1 Monoplex corrugatus
CCACCACCACCACCACCACCACCACCACCACCACCACACCACTAACAACAACAACAACAACCACAGCGACTAGATATACCTATAAACTGAATAATAAAAATAATACCTTGTAAGACAACAATCACAACAACAACAACAATTACAGCGACTAGAGATACCGATAAACTGAATTAGAAAAAAACAATAATACCTTGTAAGACACCACCACCACCACCACCACCACCACCACCAACAACAACAACGACAACCACAGCGACTAGAAATACCTATAAACTGAATAAAAAAACAACAATCATACCTTGTAAGACAACAACAACAACAACAACAACAACTACAACAACTACAACAACAATCACAACGACTAGAGATACCTAGAAACTGAATTAAAAACAAACATACTAGAAACTGAATTAAAAACAAACATACCTAGAAACTGAATTAAAAACAAACAGCAAAAAAAAACAATCATACCTTGTAAGACAACTGCAACAACAACAATAGCAGTAGCAACAACAACAACAACAACAACTACAACAACACAAACAACGACTAGTGACACCTACAAATTGAATAAAAACCAACTATACCTTGTAAAACACCAAGTTGTCGACGCACACACAGGGATAGACAAGGAATGATCCAACGCTCACACAGTCAGCTAATAAACAGAAACATCCAGGGAACAGCGATAGAGTCACGCACGGGTACCGCACTACAGTTCAGTTCAGGGTGTCTCTGCTCCTTTTAAAACCGACCATGCACCCGCGTTGCCACCCGCTCTTAGACCAATGAAACGAGCCTGCAGCCGCGTGGAAAAACCACCCGCCTGACGACAAGGCCTACATACCTGTATATGTGTCTTTTGTTAGACACAGCACATTCTGAAAATAGTCTTGGTGGGTCTGGTGATGGTTACGTTTGTTTTATTTCGGTCTGGGTTTTGCGTTTTTGTTTGTTCTGTTTTCGGCTTTCTGGAATTTTGTTCCTCTTTCTATCCCCTTTCCTACACCAGTTTAACGGCCAGAAAGTCTGGAATCGTTTTTCACAGTGCTATGATTATGACGATGATGATGCTGGTGATAATCATGATGCTATGGAGCGCCATTCTGTATTGACACGGGGATTCTGCACTCTTTCATCATATATTCTGGCGACAGCTAGACCTGAGAGATACAGACACCCGCGGTGCTACTCAGGAGATTTTGAGCAGCAGCCTAAATGACGTGTCTGTCATTTCCACGCACTAAGCTCAATACCTATAGTCCACGAGCCTTCTCTGTTTCTGGTCCACTCTCCTGGAACAAACTTCCTCTCTCAGTCCGTCAGCAACCTATTTTTATCTCCTTCAAGTCCGCTCTCAAAACTCACCTTTTCTCCTCTGCATAAAATCCTGACCTCACTCAACCCCCTCTCCACTCGGAGGGGAATCACATTGTAATTATATAATTGTATATAATATGCTCTCTATAATTTTCCATTGCTTTTATTCTTTCTCCCCATTTATAGCCATGTGTGTGGTGTGTGTGTGTGTGTGTGTGTGTGTGTGTGTGTGTGTGTGTGTGCGCGCGCGCGCGTGCATGCGTGTGGTGCGTGCGTGTGTGTGTGTCTGTTTCAGCGCTTAGATTTGATTTTATCAAGATTTTGCGCTATATAAATATTGTAATTATTATTTTAATTATTATTATTATTATTTATCTGTGAAGTGAATGAGACTCAACGGTGTGATCTCAGTCGTCCCAATGAGCTCACACACAGTACGCTTATCTCTGGGTAAGATCAAGTCGTTCTTGGGTTAATCTGGATATTGATAACAGTGTATTTTGCAAGATTAGTTTGATATGATACGCCAAGAGCAAGAATATTCATATTTGTTCATATTCCTATTCAATCATATTCATTTCTTTTGTCAAAGTAGGTTTACCACTCAAAGCTCAGGCTGCTCTCCCCCTTGAGACCGCGTCGCCACAATGCAGCGCCACCCAAGACTTCAGAAGGGCAAATCAACCTGTCAGGGACCTGGCAAATCAACCTATCAGGGACCTGGCAAATCAACCTATCAGGGACCTGGCAAATCAACCTATCAGGGACCTGGCAAATCAACCTATCAGGGACCTGCGAAATCAACCTATCAGGGACCTGGCAAATCAACCTATCAGGGACCTGGCTAATCAACCTGTCAGGGACCTGGCAAATCAACCTGTCAGGGACCTGGCTAATCAACCTGTCAGGGACATGGGAATCAACCTGTCAGGGACATGGCAAATCAACCTGTCAGGGACCTGGCTAATCAACCTGTCAGGGACCTTGCAAATCAACCTGTCAGGGACCTGGCAAATCAACTTATCAGGGACCTGGAAATCAACCTGTCAGGGACCTGGCAAATCAACCTGTCAGGACCTGGCAAATCAACCTGTCAGGGACCTGGGAAATCAACCTATCAGGGACCTGGGAAATCAACCTGTCAGGGACCTGGCAAATCAACCTGTCAGGGACCTGGCAAATCACCATATCAGGGACCTGGCAAATCAACCTATCAGGGACCTGGCAAATCAACCTGTCAGGGACCTGGCAAATCAACTTATCAGGGACCTGGAAATCAACCTGTCAGGGACCTGGCAAATCTAACCTGTCAGGGACCTGGGAAATCAACCTGTCAGGGACCTGGCAAATCAACCTGTCAGGGACCTGGAAATCAACCTGTCAGGGACCTGGCAAATCAACCTATCAGGGACCTGGCAAATCAACCTGTCAGGGACCTGGCAAATCAACCTGTCAGGGACCTGGCAAATCAACCTGTCAGGGACCTGGAATCAACCTGTCAGGGACCTGGCAAATCAACCTATCAGGGACTGGCAAATCAACCTATCAGGGACCTGGCAAATCACTATCAGGGACCTAGGCAAATCAACTTCAGGGACCTAGCAAATCAACCTATCAGGGACCTGGCAAATCAACCTATCAGGGACCTGGCAAATCACCATATCAGGGACCTGGCAAATCACCATATCAGGACTGGCAAATCACCATATCAGGGACCTGGCAAATCAACCTATCAGGGACCTAGCAAATCAACCTATCAGGGACCTGGCAAATCACCTTCAGGGACCTGGCAAATCACCATATCAGGGACCTGGCAAATCAACCTATAGGGACCTAGCAAATCAACCTATCAGGGACCTGGCAAATCACCTATCAGGGACCTGGCAAATCAAACCATATCAGGGACCTGGCAAATCAACCTATCAGGGACCTAGCAAATCACATTCAGGGACCTGGCAAATCAACCTATCAGGGACCTAGCAAATCACCATATCAGGGACCTGGCAAATCACCATATCAGGGACCTGGCAAATCACCATATCAGGGACCTGGCAAATCACCATATCAGGGACCTGGCAAATCAACCTATCAGGGACCTGGCAAATCACCATATCAGGGACCTGGCAAATCAACCTATCAGGGACCTGGCAAATCACCATATCAGGGACCTAGCAAATCACCATATCAGGGACCTGGCAAATCACCATATCAGGGACCTGGCAAATCACCATATCAGGGACCTGGCAAATCACCATTCAGGGACCTGGCAAATCACCATATCAGGGACCTAGCAAATCACCATATCAGGGACCTGGCAAATCAACCTATCAGGGACCTGGGCAAATCACCATATCAGGGACCTAGCAAATCACCATATCAGGGACCTGGCAAATCACCATATCAGGGACCTGGCAAATCACCATATCAGGGACCTAGCAAATCACCATATCAGGGACCTGGCAAATCAACCTATCAGGGACCTGGCAAATCACCTATCAGGGACCTGGCAAATCAACCTATCAGGGACCTGGCAAATCACCATATCAGGGACCTAGCAAATCAACATATCAGGGACCTGGCAAATCACCATATCAGGGACCTGGCAAATCACCATATCAGGGACCTAGCAAATCAACATATCAGGGACCTGGCAAATCACCATATCAGGGACCTGGCAAATCACCATATCAGGGACCTGGCAAATCACCATATCAGGGACCTGGCAAATCAACCTATCAGGGACCTGGCAAATCAACCTATCAGGGACCTAGCAAATCAACCTATCAGGGACCTGGCAAATCAACCTATCAGGGACCTGGGGAATCAACCTGTCAGGGACATGGCAAATCAACATGTCAGGGATCTGGCAAATCAACCTATCAGGGACCTGGGGAATCAACCAATCTCTCCAATGCTTTACACCGGGACAGCCGGGCAAATGTCCCGCTCTTCATGATTTTTAACTGCCGTGGGATCTTTAGTGTGCACAGGCTAAAGGGCACAAGCATCTGACTCCTTTTTTGTTCCCTTCCAATTGACTAGACGTTCAGTTCGATTTTCCAGTCAAATTGAAGAGAAAAGTCGAAGCCTGTACTGGAAACAAACCCTGGAACCTCGAGATTAGCTATTGGCTGGCGAACGTCTGAACCATTCTGCCACTCCTTTCTCTCTTCTTACTGTGCACAACAGCCGAACACCTTGTTGTAGAAGGGTCAAATTTTCGACTTTAATGTCTTTCTCAAGTAAAATCAGAATGTCTACAAACATGCCCAACAAAAGAACCTAACTCCCAATGGTACTTGAGAAAGACATTAAAGTCGAAAATTTGACCCTTCTACATCAAGGTATTCGGCTGTTGTACGCAGTAAGAATTATGATTTCCACATGAAGTGAGGAACAACCTGCATCCCTTCGCGGATCAACCTTGGGGCACATAGAGATCTCTGCAATCAGCCATTGTTCGTCACCATGACCACTCACACTTATCTTCATGCATCCGGTGTTACCTGGATCTGGCTCACCCAACACAGAGATCAGCCAGAGTGTCAACTTAGCAACAAAGTTTCAAAGATACCTATCCCACATCAACTTTCTACAAAAATGACAACGAAAGAACCTAACTCCCAATGGTACTTGAGAAAGACATTAAAGTCGAAAATTTGACCCCTCTACAACAAGGTGTTCGGCTGTTGTGCACAGTAAGAACTCCTTTCTCTTTTGTCCCCTACTGCAAGTTATCAGAAAAGTAAACATTACGCTGTAGGCAGTGAAAGAGGTGAACGAGCCGTCAACAAGACCACATGCAACATGATCAGAAACGCCAAGATTACAGAAATGTTAGGAACAAGACCAGTCCACCATCGCCATATTTATCAGCAGAGAACACACTGTTCTGGTCATCCCACCAGTACACACTCCACCCTGTTAGCACAACAAGTATAACTGTTCTGGTCATCCATCCAGTACACACTCCACCGTTAGCACAACAAGTATAACTGTTCTGGTCATCCATCCAGTACACACTCCACCCTGTTAGCACAACAAGCATAACTGTTCTGGTCATCCATCCAGTACACACTCCACCCTGTTAGCACAACAAGCATAACTGTTCTGGTCATCCATCCAGTACACACTCCACCCTGTTAGCACAACAAGCATAACTGTTCTGGTCATCCATCCAGTACACACTCCACCCTGTTAGCACAACAAGCATAACTGTTCTGGTCATCCATCCAGTACACAATCCACCCTGTTAGCACAACAAGCATAACTGTTCTGGTCATCCATCCAGTACACACTCCACCCTGTTAGCACAAGCATAACTGTTCTGGTCATTGACCAGTACACAATCCACCCTGTTAGCACAACAAGCATAACTGTTCTGGTCATCCAGCCAGTACACACTCCACCCTGTTAGCACAACAAGCATAACTGTTCTGGTCATCCAGCCAGTACACAATCCACCCTGTTAGCACAACAAGCATAACTGTTCTTGTCATCCATCCAGTACACAATCCACCCTGTTAGCACAGCAAGCATAACTGTTCTGGTCATTGACCAGTACACAATCCACCCTGTTAGCACAACAAGCATAACTGTTCTGGTCATTGACCAGTACACAATCCACCCTGTTAGCACAGCAAGCATAACTGTTCTGGTCATTGACCAGTACACAATCCACCCTGTTAGCACAACAAGCATATGAAAACACATCTTGATTTGAACTGAGAGACAGACTAAGGAAGACTTGAGGTGAGCTGCTTTGGTGTAGCAAAGTGAGACAAAGCTAGCGAAAAAGAGCCAATCAAGCGAGCGGGATTTTTACAGGTTACCTTGCCTGAGCAAAGCTAGCGGCTAGGTTAGCGAAACGTAGCGGTCTCGAGAGATGCTAGCTTACAGTTTCAAAATGGCGACCACGTGTGCGTCAGGATTCACATCTTTGTCGTCTGTTACTGTTGTAATTACATTTGCTGCAGAAGTGGTTGTGGTGTTGTGTCAGTACTGTACAGACATCAGGCAAAGGATCGTCGAAAATTTCAATCAGAATAAGCAACTTCACCTGTCTTCTTTTAATCCACCATCTTGGATTGGCTAGGTTTGCTAGATTTGTTACTATTAGTTTCGTACACACGCTCAACCCTAGATTACCTAGCCACTAGCATCTAGCTTAAGCTTGATTTGTGACGTCTAAGAAACTCGCCTCTCGATCGACGACGTGAAAGAGACCTTGACCTACCTTACACAATATTTCTCCATTTCAGATCTTCCAGCTTGCTGGTAACCATCAACTCTTTCTCCCTGCGACAACCATGACTGTACAAGAGGACAAATAAAGGAAGACAGAAATAAGAAGAAAGAGTTCAGTTCCCTCAAGGTCTTGCTCTGTGACGTTCCTATTACCGTAGTAGAACTTACCGTTTCTTACAGAAAACGCCGTCCCTCATGGCGACGCCGGGGGCTCTTTCAGTTCAATAATATCCACACCTTCTGGAAATTCTGTGCTAGAAATTTCCTCTTTTCTCTCACTCTCTTTGTTTCTGTCTTGTTTCTTTGCTTTCTGTCATTTCTTCGTATCATTTTCTGCCTTGCTGGTCCATTCACCTGTATGTGTTCGATAAAGGTTTACGGACTTTCTCTTAGGATTGATAATTGGGTACATGTATAAAGTGGAATTTTGGCTCTAGGGAAATAAGATGTGCGGAAGCAATTTCGGGTAATTTAGGTTTTTTTTTTTATAAATGTTTTAGTACCCTTAGTTATGTTGAAATTTGTATTCAGGTTCTGGTTTTTAACTCCCCTGTACGTTAAATTGAACGGAGTGGTCAACGCCTGGGTCATGTCCTTAGATTATGTACGCGAATGCATTGATATGTGTACTTAATTTTTATTTCCTTTATTTCTGTCAGAGTACTGTGTATGTTTTTAATAAACGAGTTATAGCCCTGATATGGCTCTACGCAGTCGGCTGGGCTGTAAACAAACATTACAAACAATAACAACAAATGCCGCGTAAACAGGACAGTGCTATAACCACGACACGCGTTGCTGGCACTGACTCAGAAGATGGATCAGTTTTCTTCTTGCACTCACGAGTGACATGGTCGAGAGTTCGAAGTTCAGAGTTCGTTCAAGCGAGAGTCATTGCATTCGGACAATCCCATATGCGTTCTACCCATATCTAGAAAAAAAAATTATCCAGCACGTTTTCAGTCTGTTGGAAATCGTTATCGTTGTCAAGATCTTGAAATGGGGAGGAGGGTGATGGTTCAAGGCCACAAGAGGTCCTTACAACACTAAGCTGGCACCACCAGAATGATTGGAACATTACGATGGGCAGCACACAGACTTTTATTTGTGTTGGAAGCTGGGATGAAACTTTTGAGATATTAGATTCCTTTTGTAAGACTATTTCCATGAGGTACATGGATCATCCCATTTCTATCTCTGTCTCTGTCTGTCTGTCTGTCTCTCTCACTACGGATCATCCCATTTCTCTCTCTGTCTCTGTCTCTTTCTCTGTCTGTCTGTCTGTCTATCTGTCTGTCTGTCTGTCTGTTTCTCTCTCTCTCTCTCTCTCTCTCTACGGATCATCCCATTTCTCTCTCTGTCTTTGTCTCTGTCTGTCTGTCTGTCTCCTCTTTCTCTCTCTCCCTCTCTCTCTCTGTCTCTCTCCCCTTGTCTGTTCCCCTCTCCTCCTCTAATAAATCTATAAATAACAATAAATAAATAAACAAAGAATAACGAAATACTGTCTATCTATCTATCTATCTATCTATCTGTCCATCTATCTATCTATCTATCTATCTATCTATCGATCGATCTATCGATCTATTGATCTATCTATCTATCTATCTATCTAACCAACCATCGAACCAACCAACCAACCAACCAACTAACCAACCAACCAACCAACCAACCAACCAATCAACTAACCAACCGACCAACCAACCAACCAGCCAACCAACTAACTAACTAACCGAATAAATAATTAAACAAATATGCAAAGAAAGAAAGAAAGAAAGAAAAGAAAGGAAGGAAAGAAAGAAACAAATAGATAAATAATAGATTAGTAAATAAATAAATACATAAATAAAGAAGGAAATAAATAATAAATAAATAAACAAACAAACAAATAAACAAGAGCCATCCAGCACGAAGTAAGCTACATAAACTACAAATCAAGGCAAATAAATATTCTTACCTGGTTACCAGCAGTAAAGCACAAAGAAAACGAACGCTTGTAAAAACTCCAACAACGAACTATTACGGACTCCGAAAGCTTACAGAAGGAAGACGGTGAAATAAATATTTTATGTTAAAGTTTGACGTTTACACAGAAAACTTAAAACGTTTCTGCTGGACGGAGAGGTACTTGAAGAAACTAAAAAGAGTTGGGCCTACTAGGTAACACAATACCAACTACCCACATCGATGACACTGACAGTCAGTACTACCGACTGTCACACCGCCTAATTTGTGACCCACCTGCACAATTACTTCCTTACATGTTCCGTCACCTTGCCTGCACAATAATTCTCCACTTGGGTTAGGGCTTTTGAAAAGTCGGTAAAGGTCCTTGACCTCTGAAATTGCATTGTGTCTGACTGGTAATTATGTCTGCTGGAAGTTTCAAGCACACCTGTGATTACCATACAAAGGCTGACCTAATTCAAACAGGGGGTTGCGAACATGTTTTGCTGACCTGCATGCCAGTGTTCAATCCTTTCAATTAACATCAGGAAGAGAGTTCTTCAATGTTATATAGAACAGATAATGTTATACGGTTGTCAGGCGTGGACAGTCAACACCCGAAGCCAGAACAAGATTTGAGGCAGCCCATATGTGGTTTCTAAGAAGAATGTTGAGAGTTCCATGGACAGCAAAGAAAACAAACGAGACAGTCTTGATGGAGGCAGACACAAGAAGATCAATAATAAGTAAGATTAGGAAAAGACAAGCAACATTTATAGGTCATTTTATGAGAACAGGGGAATTAGAGCACCTGGTCACAACAGGAAAGCTGGAGGGAAGAGAACACCAGGAAGACCCAGGGAGAAACTATTGGACGGACTCGCAGGGTGGTTGAAGGCAGAGAGGGTGGAATATGTATTTGCAGTGACAAGGGATAGATCCATATGGAGGGCCATGAGAGAAGAGAGAGAGAGAGAGAGAGAGAGAGAGAGAAAGAGAGAGAAGAGAGAGAGAGAGAGAGAGAGAGAGAAGAGAGAGAGAGAGAGAGAGAGAGAGAGAAGAGAGAGAGAGAGAGAGAGAGAGAGAGAGAGAGAGAGAGAGAGAGAGAGAGAGAGAGAGAGAGAGAGAGGATATATACATGCATGTTTATTACAAATATACGGACTGTCATAAGTGCTTAAAACTCTCCTTGACGAAGCTTCTAATATGTTGAGATCCAGAACTGGATGGTACAGATTATGATACAGTTGAATGGGAATAATACCGAAGCTATGCTCATTGGCGCCAAGCACAAGCTTTCCACTGTACAAGTTTGTGCCAACCAACTAGGTAACACAGCTATTGTGCTTTCTGAATCAGTAAAAAAAACCTAGCAGTCGTTCTTGATCCTCAATTCTCTGTGTAGAAGTTCATCAACCAAACCTTCTAGATTCATTACGGTCAACCCTGAAGTTTCAATTCTGTTCGTCGTCATCTTTATAAACTCTAGCAGTATATGAACTCGCGAATTTTCTTGTCTCGTGTCGATTATTGTAACTCTCTACTCTCTGGCATGCTTGTTTCTTTCGTCACATGCCTTCAGCGTATTCGGAATTCTGTGGCCCATCTCGCTCTATGTTAAACGAGGCGCGCTCATGTCATTCCCTTGCATTCACTTACTCCACTGGTTGCCTGCTACTTTCAAAGTACAAAACATTATGCCACAAGTCTGTCAATGGTAGTCTTCAAATGTCACAAACTTTGTCTTCCTTCAAGTCTAGCTTGAAGACATACCTTTCTGCTGGCCAGCAGTTATTTCCCCTTCTACATATTCGCTCTTTTGTTCCATTACCCTCCTGCCCTCCCCCCCCCCTCACACACACACACATCATGTTTGTGTGTGGTTTGTGTCCTGTTGTTCTGGTTGTTGTTGAAGGATGAGAGTGAGCGCTCTGATTTGATTTGTATATCAAAGTCTGACGAATTTTTCTTGTTCTTGTTCTTCTTCTTCTTCGTCTTCTTCTTTGTCTTCTTCTTCTTCTACTTCTTCTTCTTCTTCTTCTTTGTCTTCTCTTCCTCTTCTTCTTCTTTTTTTGTCTTCTTCTCTTCTTCTTCTTCTTCTTTTTCTTCTTCTTCTTCTTCTTCTTCTTCTTCTTCTTCTTCTTCTTTTCTTTCTTCTTCTTTTCTTGTTCGTGTTGTTATTGTTGTTCTTTTCTTCTTGTTCTTCTTCTTTCTTTTCTTCTTTTTTGTGCTTGTTTTGTTGTTGTTATTGTTGTTGCTGTTGTTGTTGTTGTTGCTGTTGTTGTTGTTTTACTTCTTCTTCTTCTTCTTTGTTATTGTTTTTTGTTGTTTGTTCTTCTTCTTTCTCATCCTCCTCCTCATTATTACTACTCTTACGGTTGTTCATATTATTATCATTATTATTATCATTATCATGATTATCAGGTTACTATTATTATCAGTAGTAGTATTAGCATTGTTGTTGTTGTCGTTATTTCTCAGACATAGGTAAATAAAGTATCGATCGATTGATTGACAGAGTACTTGATTGAACGATTTACTGGAAGATTGTCTAAATTAGAAAAAGGCAATGCGGGTTTTTTCCTTGAGTTATTTTTAGCTCGGTGCCCCAGTAAACCTTGTACGTAGACAATGATTATGTTCTGTCCACAGAAACCTGTAATCTGCCACTGGCACGCACGCAAGGCGGTTACAGATACCGCGTGTTGTGTGTGTGTTGTGTGGTGTGTGTGTGTGTGTGTGTGTGTGTGTGTGGTGTGTGTGTGTGTGTGTGTGTGTGTGTTTGTCTGTGTGTGTTTGTCTGTGTGTGTTTGTTGTTTATGAGACTTGTGTTTTGTGTGTGTGTGTGTGTGTGTGTGTGTGTGTGTGTGTGTGTGTTTATGAGACTTTGTGTTTGTGTGTGTGTGTGTGTGTGTGTGTGTTTGTCTGTGTGTGTTTGTGTGTTTATGAGACTTTGTGTTTGTGTGTGTGTGTGTGTGTGTGTGCGAGCGTGTATGTGTGTGTGTGTATTGTGTGTGTGTGTGTGTGTGTGTGTGTAGTGTGTGTGTGTGTGTGTGTGTGTGTGTGTGTTGTGTGTGTGTGGTGTGTGTGTGTGTGTAGTGTGTGTGTGTGTGTGTGTAGTGTGTGTGTATTGTGTGTGTGTGTAGTGTGTGTGTGTGTGTGTAGTGTGTGTGTGTGTGTAGTGTGTGTGTGTGTGTGTGTGTGGTGTGTGTGTGTGTTTGCGCTCGCACGTGTGTGTGTGTGCGTGTGTGTGTGCCTGCGCACGTTTGTGTGTCTGTGCTGTGTCTGTGTGTGTTTTATGTGTAACGTGGTAACAATTCGCTTCGGAGAAAGTTGAGAATGGAGTGAAATACAGAACGTTAGGTCTCTCGTGTGTGTGTATGTGTGTCTCGTGTAGTTTTATTATGTCTGTGTAGTTTGGTATGTCTCGAGTAGTTTAGGTCGGGTCTCGTGTATGTTTATGGTCTGTCTCGTGTAGTTTTATATGTCACGTGTAGGTATGTCGTCTCGTGTAGTTAAGGTCTGTCTCGTGTAGTGTTAATATGACTCGAAGTTTAGGTTCTCGTGTAGTGTATGTCTCGTGTAGTTTAGGTATGTCTCGTGTAGTTTTTGAGTAAGGTCTCTCGTAGTTAGTATTCAGTAGTTATGTCTCGTGTAGTTTAGGTATGTCTCGTGTAGTTTTAGTATGTCTCCGTTGTATTATTCATGTCTCGTGTAGTTAAGGTATGTCTCGTGTAGTTTAAGGTCCTCTCGTGTAGTTTAGGTATGTCTCGTGTAGTTTATGGTTGTGTCCGTGTAGTTTTATATGTCTCGTGTAGTTTAAGGTATGTCTCGTGTAGTTAAGGTCTGTCTCGTGTAGTTTAGGTATGTCTCGTGTAGTTTTATTATGTCGTGTAGTTATTGTCTCGTGTAGTTTAGGTATGTCTCGTGTAGTTTAGGTCTGTCTCGTGTAGTTTAAGTATGTCTCGTGTAGTTAAGGTATGTCTCGTGTAGTTTAGGTCTGTCTCGTTGTATGTTTAGGTTATGTCTGTGTGTTAGTTATGTCTCGTGTATTTAGTATGTCTCGTGTAGTTTAGGTCTGTCTCGTGATAGTTAGGTATGTCTCGTGTAGTTTATTATGTCTGTGTAGTTTAGGTATGTCTCGTGTAGTTTAGGTCTGTCTCGTGTAGTTTAGGTATGTCTCGGTGTTAGTAGTTTGTAGTTTAGGTCGTCTCGTGTAGTTAGGTATGTCTCGTGTTTTATTATGTCTCGTGTAGTAGGTCTGTGTCGTTTACTTATGGTCTGTCTCGTGTAGTTTAGGTATGTCTCGTGTAGTTTAGGTATGTCTCGTGTAGTTTAGGTATGTCTCGTGTAGTTTAGGTATGTCTCGTGTAGTTTATATGTCTCGTGTAGTAGTCTGTCTCGTGTATTTAGGTCATGTCTCGTGTAGTTTTTATTTCTATTTAGTATGTCTCGTGTTAGTTTAGGTATGTCTCGTGTAGTTTAATTGTATTATATGTCTCGGATAGTCGTCTCGTGTAGTTCAGGTATGTCTCGTGTAGTTTTATTATGTCTCGTGGTTGGGTATTTCGTTATTATTATGTCGTGTAGTCGTAGTCGTGTAGTTTTATGTCTGTTAGTTTTATATGTCAGTTTAGTTAGTATGTCTCATGTA
Source organism: Monoplex corrugatus (assembly GCA_030674185.1). Taxonomy (NCBI): domain Eukaryota; kingdom Metazoa; phylum Mollusca; class Gastropoda; order Littorinimorpha; family Ranellidae; genus Monoplex; species Monoplex corrugatus. The sequence goes on from JAPXFY010000021.1 coordinate 2,372,132, forward strand.
GTTTAAGTATGTCTCGTGTAGTTTAGTATGTCTCGTGTAGTTTATATCTCGTGTAGTTTAGGTCTGTCTCGTTTAGTTTAGGTCTGTCTCGTGTAGTTTAGGTATGTCTCGTGTAGTTTTATTATGTCTCGTGTAGTGTATGTCTGTCTCGTGTAGTTAAGGTCTGTCTCGTGTAGTTTTATTATGTCTCGTGTAGTTTAGGTATGTCTCGTGTAGTTTAGGTATGTCTCGTGTAGTTTAGGTATGTCTCGTGTAGTGAAGGTATGTCTCGTGTAGTTAAGGTCTGTCTCGTGTAGTTTAGGTATGTCTCGTGTTGTTTTATTATGTCTCGTGTAGTTTTATTATGTCTCGTGTAGTTTAGGTATGTCTCATGTAGTTTAGGTATGTCTCGTGTAGTTTAGGTATGTCTCGTGTAGTTTAGGTATGTCTCGTGTAGTTTAGGTATGTCTCGTGTAGTTTTATTATGTCTCGTGTAGTTTTATTATGTCTCGTGTAGTTTAGGTATGTCTCATGTAGTTTAGGTATGTCTCGTGTAGTTTAGGTATGTCTCGTGTAGTTTAGGTATGTCTCGTGTAGTTTAGGTATGTCTCGTGTAGTTTTATTATGTCTCGTGTAGTTTTATTATGTCTCGTGTAGTGTATGCCTGTCTCGTGTAGTTAAGGTCTGTCTCGTGTAGTTTAGGTATGTCTCGTGTAGTTTAGGTATTGTTGTGTATGCTGTTTTCAACGATATTGTTGTGTGTGCTGTTTTCAACGATATTGTTGTGTGTGCTGTTTTCAACGATATTGTTGTGTGTGCTGTTATCAACGATATTGTTGTGTGTGCTGTTTTCAACGATATTGTTGTGTGTGCTGTTATCAACGATATTGTTGTGTGTGCTGTTATCAACGATATTGTTGTGTGTGCTGTTTTCAACGATATTGTTGTGTGTGCTGTTTTCAACAATATTGTTGTGTGTGCTGTTTTCAACGATATTGTTATGTATTTACAATTTTACAATTTACAATTACAATATTTATATAGCGCAAAATCTCGATAAAAATCAAATCTAAGCGCTGAACATACACTTACGCACGCGCGCACACACACACTTACACATGGCTATAAATGGGGAAAAAGAATAAAAGCAATGGAAAATTATAGAGAGCATATATACAAATATATATTACAATGTGATTCCCCTCCGAGTGGAGACAGGCTACAGAGGGGGATGAGTGAGGTCAGGATTTTATGCAGAGGAGAAAAGGTGAGTTTTGAGAGCGGACTTGAAGGAGACAAAAGTAGGTTGCTGACGGACAGAGAGAGGAAGTTTGTTCCAGGAAAGTGGACCAGAAACAGAGAAGGCTCGTGGACCATAGGTATTGAGCTTGGTGCGTGGAAAGCGAAAAGTCAGAGGATCGGAGGCAGAGCGGAGGGTACGTGAGGGAACATAGATCTCAAGTAGGCTTGACAGGTAATGGGGGGCTGCGTTATTGAGGCTTTTGTAGCACATGGTGTCTAGTTTGTACTGTATGCGCTTTGATACAGGGAGCCAGTGAAGTTGTGCCAGGAGAGGAGATATGTGGTCAGCTTTTTTCTTTTTGAGTACAAGGCGTGCAGCATTGTTTTGAATGCGCTGTAGGATGTGAATGGTGGAGGCAGGAAGACCGGACAGGAGTGAATAGCAATAGTCAATGCGAGACATTATGAAGGAGAGAACGAGTTTTGCAGTTGTTTCCACAGAGAGATACTTCCTGATCAAGCTTATACGATGGAGGTGAAAGTAGCAAGATCTGGCAGTTTGAGAAACAAAGTTGTTCATGGAGAGGGTAGAGTCAATGCAGACACCAAGGTTTTTAGCTGAATCAGAAATTGGGACTGATGTGTTACATAATGGGAGAGAAAGAGGAGGCAGCTGAGAAAGTTTCTGACGGGTGCCAATGAGGATAGCTTCTGTCTTGTCGTCATTAAGCTGAAGTTTATTGAATGTCATCCAGTTCTTAATGTCCGAGTAACACTCAGTGGTGCGAGTCAAGAGGCGCTGTATATTGTCTGGTGTGTCACTGTCTAGAAGTTGGGTGTCATCAGCATAGAAGTGGTGTTTTATAGAGTGGGAGTTGATGATGGTGGACAGGGGGGAGGTGTAAAGAGTGAAAAGAACAGGGCCAAGGACAGATCCTTGTGGAACACCACAGGTCAGGCATGCAGGTTGAGAGTAAGTGCCATTAATGAGAACAGTTTGTTTTCTGTTTGACAGATATGAAGTGAAAAAGGAGAGAGCAATGTCAGAGATGCCAAAAGTATGATGAAGTCTAGAAAGGAGAATACCATGATCAATGGTATCAAAGGCTGCAGACAGATCAAGGAGTGTGAGGAGAGAGACTTTGCCAGTATCAGTTGCAAGGAGGAGATTGTTGAGAATGTGTAGCAGGGCAGTTTCAGTGCTATGGCACTGGCGGTAGGCTGACTGGAAAGGATTGAGAAGATTGTTGGCAGACAGGTGAGAGTTCAGCTGGTTGAGGACAACTTTTTCAAGCAGTTTTGACAAGAAAGAGAGATTAGAGATAGGCCGGTAATTTTTCAGTTCATTTGGGTCTAAATTGTATTTCTTGAGGAGAGGGTGAACAATAGCAGACTTGAAAGAATCTGGGACAGTTCCAGTTTGAAGAGAAGTGTTGATGATGTCAGTGATGAATGGGAGGAGAGTAGGGAGACAGTCAGAGTAGAGAGAACCTGTATGCTGTTTTCAAGGATATTGTTGTGTGCTGTTTTCAACGATATTGTTGTGTGTGCTGTTTTCAACGATATTGTTGTGTATGCTGTTTTCAACGATATTGTTGTGTGTGCTGTTTTCAACGATATTGTTGTGTGTGCTGTTTTCAACGATATTGTTGTGTATGGTGTTTTCAACGATATTGTTGTGTATGCTGTTTTCAACGATATTGTTGTGTATGGTGTTTTCAACGATATTGTTGTGTGTGCTGTTTTCAACGATATTGTTGTGTGTGCTGTTTTCAACGATATTGTTGTGTATGGTGTTTTCAACGATATTGTTGTGTATGGTGTTTTCAACGATATTGTTGTGTATGGTGTTTTCAACGATATTGTTGTGTATGGTGTTTTCAACGATATTGTTGTGTATGGTGTTTTCAACGATATTGTTGTGTGCTGTTTTCAACGATATTGTTGTGTATGGTGTTTTCAACGATATTGTTGTGTATGGTGTTTTCAACGATATTGTTGTGTATGGTGTTTTCAACGATATTGTTGTGTATGGTGTTTTCAACGATATTGTTGTGTGTGCTGTTTTCAACGATATTGTTGTGTATTGTGTTTTCAACGATATTGTTGTGTATGGTGTTTTCAACGATATTGTTGTGTATGGTGTTTTCAACGATATTGTTGTGTATGGTGTTTTCAACGATATTGTTGTGTGCTGTTTTCAACGATATTGTTGTGTATGGTGTTTTCAACGATATTGTTGTGTGCTGTTTTCAACGATATTGTTGTGTATGGTGTTTTCAACGATATTGTTGTGTGTGCTGTTTTCAACGATATTGTTGTGTGCTGTTTTCAACGATATTGTTGTGTGCTGTTTTCAACCATATTGTTGTGTATGCTGTTTTCAACGATATTGTTGTGTATGGTGTTTTCAACGATATTGTTGTGTGTGCTGTTTTCAACGATATTGTTGTGTGTGCTGTTTTCAACCATATTGTTGTGTATGCTGTTTTCAACGATATTGTTGTGTGTGCTGTTTTCAACGATATTGTTGTGTGTGCTGTTTTCAACCATATTGTTGTGTGTGCTGTTTTCAACGATATTGTTGTGTGTGCTGTTTTGAACGAAATATACCGCTAGGTTGTTAATTAATCTTTTGACTCCCGCACCCTTTCTGCCAGCATCCTGCATTGCCAATCATGCTAGCAAAGCAAAAACTTAACCCTTCGATTCCCCCACCAAATCCACCAAGTTCTTGCAAGTCGAAGAGTTAAGTTATTGCAGTCGGTGGATAGGTGAAGGAGTTAGAGGGTTAAGTTTTTGCAGTAGGAGGATATGGTGTGGGAGTCAAAGGGTTAAGTTTTTGCAGTTGGTTGATAGGTGAAGGAATCAAAGGGTTAAGTTTTTGCAGTTGGTGGATATGGTGAAGGAGTCAAAGGGTTAAGCTTTTGCAGTTGGTGGATATGGTAAAGGAGTCAAAGGGTTAAGTTTTTGCAGTAGGTGGATAGGATGCAGAAGTCAAAGGGTTAAGTTTTTGCAGTAGGTGGATAGGATGCAGAAGTCAAAGGGTTAAGTTTTTGCAGTAGGTGGATAGGATGCAGAAGTCAAAGGGTTAAGTTTTTGCAGTAGGTGGAT
>JAPXFY010000021.1:2381466-2383966 GCA_030674185.1 Monoplex corrugatus
CCTGTCATTAGAACAGTACAGGAAATTATACCCAACTGTGTCCGACGTCCCCAAGTTCTATGGTCTACCCAAAGTCCACAAGAAAGAAGTCCCCCTCCGTCCCATAGTCGCATCCAGAGGTTCCATCATGTATGAGACGGCTAGATTTGTGGCGGACATCCTATCACCTCTCGTAGGACACACAGATCATCACATCCACAACAGTGCTGACCTAGTGGAAAAACTGAGTAACTACACCCTCGCTCATGATGAACTCCTTGTGTCATATGATGTCTCTGCCCTATTTACCAGCGTACCAGTGAAAGAAAGCATAGAGATCATACGCCGAAGGTTACAAAACGACCAAACCCTCCACCAACGTACATCTCTCACAGTGGACGACGTATGTGAACTCTTGTCCTGCTGCCTCACCACCACCTACTTCACCTTCCAAGGTGAATTCTACCAACAAAAAGAAGGAGCAGCCATGGGATCCCCAGTAAGCCCAATAGTAGCCAACCTGTTCATGGAGGATTTTGAAGAGAAAGCATTGGCTTCTTTCCACTCCCCACCACGATACTGGGGGCGCTACGTAGACGACACCATGACTATCCTCCCCCAGCAACTGGTCGAACAGTTCACAGAACATCTGAACAACCAACACCCAGCCATCAAATTCACGAGGGAAGTGGAACAGAACAACTCCATAGCCATGCTGGACACCCTCATCACCAGAACTGATGGCATTCTATCCTTCTCGGTCTACCGTAAACCAACTCATACGGACCAATATTTACAGTTCGACAGCCACCAGCCCCTTGAACACAAACTGGGAGTGATTCGAACCCTTACCCACAGAGCTAACACCATATGCAGTACCCAAGAGGCAAAAGACAAGGAGACAAACCACCTGAAAAAAGTGCTCACCATCTCGGGCTACAAAAAGTGGGCCTGGAACAGCCCGGGAGGCAGGAAATCCAACACCGCATCCCAACAGCCAGTGAAACAACACCAGCGCAAGGGACACATCACCATCCCATACGTAGGAGGTGTGAGTGACGCTCTGTCCAGAAAGATCAGAAAACTGGGGGTGGCTGTACATTCCAAACCTTCCAACACCATACGCAGCCAGCTGGTCACCCCCAAGGACAAAACCAGCAAACTCGACAAAGCTGGCATTATATACAGAATAGACTGCCAGGACTGTAACCAACATTATGTCGGTGAAACTGAACGCCCCCTTCAGAAGAGACTAACAGAACACAAGAGGGACTCTTCTCCAGTAGGAGCTCACCTACACGCCGAAAAACATCAATTCAGTGCGGACAATGTCAACATCCTGGACAGAGAAAATAAGTGGTTCCAGCGAGGAGTCAAGGAGGCCATCTACATCGCAGCCACCAACCCCCCGCTCAACAGGGACCGGGGCCGTTACACCCTGCCCCCGGTGTACCATTCTCTGATTCGATCTCGTGAACTGGGTTCATCCCATGTTCGCGAGATCTGAGTAGAGATTCACGCAGACAGCATTAGAGCGCTGACGAAGATGGCGAGAACGCCATCGAAAGCTACGGAACTGTGAGTAGCGATTTTTACACTGTTGGGAGACCTTGTTCTTCAAAATTGGTAGCATTATAAAAATAAAACCACGCGCACAGACAGATAGACAGACAGACAGACAGACACACAGACAGACAGACACCCTCCACACACAAACACACACACACACACTCACTCACTAACACACACACACACACACACACAGACACACACAGACACAGACAGACAGACAGACAGACACACAGAGACACACAGACACAGACAGATAGACAGACAGACAGACAGACACACAGACACACACAGACACAGACAGATAGACAGACAGACAGACAGACAGACAGACACCCTCCACACACAAACACACACACACACACACTCACTCACTAACACACACACACACACACACAGACACACACAGACACAGACAGACAGACACACAGAGACACACAGACACACACTCACTCACTAACACACACACAGACACACAGACACATACAGACACACACAAAGACACACAGACACACAGATACACAAACACACACACACACTCACTCACTAACACACACACACACACAACCACAGACACACACTGACACACACAGACACACACACACACACACACTCACTCACTAACAAACACACACAGACACACAGACACACACAGACACACATAGACACACACAGACACACACACAGACACACAGACACACACACACTCACTAACACACACACACACACAGACACACACTGACACACAGATACACACAGACACACACACACACTCACTCACTAACACACACACACACACACACACACACACACATACACACACACAGACACAAACAGACACACACACACACACACACACAGACACACACACACACACACACACACACACACACACACACACACACACACACACACACACACACACACACACAAGCAAAATGGCGTGAGAAAA
>JAPXFY010000021.1:2398966-2401466 GCA_030674185.1 Monoplex corrugatus
AGGAGAATGTGGTGGCGCAGGAGAAAATGACAGATACAGGTTGTGGTGCAGGAGAGAATGACAGACATGGTTGTGGTGCAGGAGAAAATGACAGACATGGTTGTGGTGTAGGAGAAGTGGTGGCGCAGAAGAAAATGACAGACATGGTTGTGGCGAAGGAGAAAATGACAGACATGGTTGTGGTGCAGGAGAAAATGACATACATGGTTGTGGTGCAGGAGAAAATGACAGACATGGTTGTGGTGTAGGAGAAGTGGTGGTGTAGGAGAAAATGACAGACATGGTTGTGGTGTAGGAGAGAATGACAGACATGGTTGTGGTGCAGGAAAAATGACAGACATGGTTGTGGTGCAGGAGAAAATGACAGACAAGGTTGGTGGTGTAGGAGAAAATGACAGACATGGTTGTGGTGTAGGAGAAAATGACAGACATGGTTGTGGTGCAGGAGAAAATGATAGACATGGTTGTGGTGTAGGAGAAAATGACAGACATGGTTGTGGTGTAGGAGAAAATGACAGACATGGTTGTGGTGCAGGAGATAATGACAGACAAGGTCGGTGGTGTAGGAGAAAATGACAGACATGGTTGTGGTGTAGGAGAAAATGACAGACATGGTTGTGGTGCAGGAGAAAATGACAGACATGGTTGTGATGTAGGAGAAAATGACAGACATGGTTGTGGTGTAGGAGAAAATGACAGACATGGTTGTGGTGTAGGAGAAAATGACAGACATGGTTTGTGGTGTAGGAGAATATGACAAAGTTCGTGGTTTAGGAGAAAATGACAGACAAGGTTGGTGGTTTAGGAGAAAACGACAGACAAGGTTGGTGGTGCAGGAGAAAATGACAGACATGGTTGTGGTGTAGGAGAATGGTGGCGTAGGAGAAAATGACAGACAAGGTTCGTGGTGTAGGAGAAACGACAGACAAAGTTGGTGGTGCAGGAGAAAATGACAGTAAATCGAGCATGCCTATCCACTTATTTTTTAAAAACGAAAATTTATTCTTAATTTTTTTGGGATTACATTTTATTTACAGTGCACATCGTCATTGATAATATAAACTCAAATGCATTTCAATCAAGTAAAAAATCTGCAAAACAAGAAACAAAGACAAACGGAATAAAAAAGACGAAGAGGCAAACTATAGAGCAACCTCTCAGCTTCAACATTTCCAAAGTCAACAACACAACAGGCCCAAAGTCAACAACACAACAGGCCCAAAGTCAACAACACAACAGGCCCAAAGTCAACAACACAACAGGCCCAAAGTCAACAACACAACAGACAAACAGGCCCAAAGTAACAACACAAATGGACAACAGGCCCAAAAAGTCAACAACACAAACAGGCCCAAAGTCAACAACACAATAGGCCCAAAGTCAACAACACACAGGCCCAAAGTCAACAACACAACAGGCCCAAAGTCAACAACTCAACAGACCAAAAGTCAACAACACAACGAGGCCCAAATCAACAACACAACAGGCCCAAAGTCAACAACACAACAGGCCAAAGTCAACAACACAACAGGCCCAAAGTCAACAACACAACAGCCAAAGTTAACAACACAACAGGCCCAAAGTCAACAACCACAAAAAACACACAAGGCCCAAATCAAACAAACACCAAAGTCAACAACACAACAGTGTCCAAAGTCAACAACACAACAGGCCCAAAGTCAACAACACAACAGGCCCAAAGTCAACAACCAACAAACAGGCCCAAAGTCAAAAACAAACACAAACAGACAACAGGCCCAAAGTCAACAACACAACATTTCCAAAGTCAACAACACAAAGCCCAAAGTCAACAACACACAGGCCCAAAGTCAACAACAACACAACAGGCCCAAAGTACAACAACTCAACAGCCCAAAGTCAACAACACAACAGGCCCAAAGTCAACAACACAAACAAATCCAACCAGCCCAAGTCAACAACACAACAGGCCCAAAGTCAAATCAAACAAGCACAACCAAACGGCCCAAAGTCAACAACACAACAGTCCAAAGTCAACAACACAACAGGCCCAAAGTCAACAACACAACAGGCCCAAAGTCAACAACACAACAGGCCCAAAGTCAACAACACAACAGGCCCAAAGTCAACAACACAACAGGCCCAAAGTCAACAACACAACAGGCCCAAAATCAACAACACAACAGGCCCACCAAAAGAAGTCAACAACACAACAGGCCCAAAATCAACAACACAACAGGCCCAAAGTCAACAAACACAGCAAATCAACAACACACGGCCCAAAGTCAACAACACAAACAGGCCCAAAGTCAACAACACAACAGGGCCAAAGTCAACAACACAAACAGGCCCAAAGTCAACAACACAACAGGCCCAAAGTCAACAACACAACAGGCCCAAAGTCAACAACAAACAGGCCTAAAGTCAACAACACAACAGGCCAAAGTCAACAACACAACAGGCCCAAAGTCAACAACACAACAGACCCAAAGTCAACAACACAACAGGCCCAAAGTCAACA
>JAPXFY010000021.1:2408966-2413966 GCA_030674185.1 Monoplex corrugatus
ATAATATATATAATATAATATAATATAATATAATATAAATAATAATATATAATATAATATAATATAATATAATATAATGTCTGATTTGACATGATAATAGTAGTTTCTTATTCTCTGGTGAGCCTCTATGGAACTCACTCAGATTTTTATTTAGCCCAGAGCATCACAATGGAAAATTGTTTTGGCATTCGCATTAGAATACATACAGGAACAAGAACGCATAAAAAAAATGTACACACATGCTCTTACTCTCTCTCACCCTCTCTCTCTCTCACCCCTCTCTCCCCCTCTCCCTCCCCTCATCTCTCTCCCCCTCCCTCTTTGTCGAACACAATATCAAAGATTATGACTAATTCTAAAAATAGTACGGTTAAAAAAGCACATCATGAGTCAGATGCCTTGGTTAGGACTTTTAACAATGGACAAAAAGGGCAATACTCATTGAAAAACAACATTGGTAGGTATAGAAAAAATTTGATTAAAGATACAACGCGATATGCACATTAAAATCAAAATGAGTTAAATACAATAAAATGAGTATGTAGACTAAGAGGACAAGGTTAAACTTTTTAAGTCAGCCGACAGAAACACATATACAGACAACCGATTAGAAAATATCACATTCTCGGGTAAGAAGGATCACAGTGTCATGATGGAATGTTATTCTTATTAGTATTACTATTACTATAGTTGTTTTTAAGGATGAATATTATTGTCATTACTACCTGATTTGTAACTTTGAATCATTATTGCTGTCTGATATCCTTGTGTATTATGTTTTATATCACCGATTTATTGATGTATTCTTTTTGAGTAATTTTAGTTCAGGGCAGACTATATAAACTAACAATGGCAAGTATGAAAAAAAAAACCATTTTAGCCGGTTTTAGTCAATAGCTTCTATGGCTGGAAAACGAAGCATCATTGCTATAGTCAGGGTCTGTGTCTTTTTTTCTCTCTGTCTCTGTCTCTGTCTGCCTGTCTCTGTCTGCCTGTCTCTGTCTGCCTGCCTCTGTCTGCCTGCCTCTGTCTGCCTATCTCTGTCTGTCTGCCTGTGTCTGCCTGTCTCTGTCTGCCTGTCTCTGTCTGCCTGTCTCTGTCTGCCTGCCTCTGTCTGCCTGTCTTTGTCTGCCTGTCTCTGTCTGCCTGTCTCTGTCTGCCTGTCTCTGTCTGTCTCTGTCTGCCTGTCTCTGTCTGCCTATCTGTGGCTGTCTCTGCCTGTCTCTGTCTGCCTGTCTCTGCCTGTCTCTGCCTGTCTCTGTCTGCCTGTCTCTGTCTGCCTGTCTCTGTCTGCCTGTCTCTGCCTGTCTCTGCCTGTCTCTGTCTGCCTGTCTCTGTCTGCCTGCCTCTGTCTGCCTGCCTCTGTCTGCCTGTTTCTGTCTGCCTGCCTCTGTCTGCCTGTCTCTGTCTGCCTGTCTCTGTCTGTCTGCCTCTGTCTGCCTGTCTCTGTCTGCCTGTCTCTGTCTGCCTGTCTCTGTCTGCCTGCCTCTGTCTGCCTGTCTCTGTCTGCCTGTCTCTGTCTGCCTGCCTCTGTCTGCCTGCCTCTGTCTGCCTGTCTCTGTCTGCCTGTCTCTGCCTGTCTCTGCCTGTCTCTGTCTGCCTGTCTCTATCTGCCTGTCTCTGTCTGCCTGTCTCTGTCTGCCTGCCTCTGTCTGCCTGTCTTTGTCTGCCTGTCTCTGTCTGCCTGTCTCTGTCTGCATTACTCTATCTGCCTGTCTCTGTCTGCCTGTCTCTGTCTGCCTGTCTCTGTCTGCCTGCCTCTGTCTGCCTGTCTTTGTCTGCCTGTCTCTGTCTGCCTGTCTCTGTCTGCATTACTCTATCTGCCTGTCTCTGTCTGCCTGTCTCTGTCTGCCTGTCTCTGTCTGCCTGTCTCTGTCTGCCTGTCTCTGTCTGCCTGTCTCTATCTGCCTGTCTCTGCCTGTCTCTGTCTGCCTGTCTCTGACTGTCTGTCTGTCTCTCTCAGTTTCATTCTCTCTTACTTTTGTTCTTCTATCATTTTCTCTGGTACCTCTCTTTGTCTCTCTCTGTCTCTGTCTCTCTCTCCTTCTCTAACTTTCACTCTCTATTACTATATTTCTTCTATCGTTCTCTCTCTTTCTGTCTCTGTCTGTCTCTGTCTGTCTGTCTCTCTGTTTATGTCTCTCTGTCTTTATCTGTCTGTCTGTTTGTCTGTTTGTCTGTCTCCTCTCTGTCTCTGTATATCTCTGTCTTCGTCACTCTGTCACTCTGTCTGTTTGTCTGTCTTCTCTCCACCCCCTCCCCCCTCTCTCTCTCTTCGCCGTCTCTGAAAAACTCCAATGTCTCATAGAACCAGGAAGTTACGCCCATTCCACATTTGACACCAGCACAATGACTGCATGTGACTGCACCCAGTTACACCTACGCTCCATGGGGATCGTGACAATATCAAATAACCAGATAGTCATGAACCAGAAAAACAACAACAACAACAACAACAACAACAACAACAACCCACGAAAAAGAACAAGAACGCGTAATAAATACAAGACAAGACAAGACAGGCGCAATTTTTCGGCCAACTGGCCTTTGTCAAACGTAAGATCACAAAACAAACAAACAAACATCAGGTATAAAAATTAGGAGAAAAAGACTTAAAGTTCCCTGCTGCTCTGTCCAGTGTGAGAAGAGAACTCTGACTCTCTCTCTTCTCCCTCTCCTCTCTCCTCTCTCCCTCTTCCTCTCCCTCTCCTCTCTCCTCCGCCTTCCCCTCTCTCCTCTCCCTCTCTCTCTCTCCTCTCCTCTCTCCCTCTCTCTCTCCTCTCTCTCCTCTCTCTCCCTCTCTCTCTCCCTCTCTCCCTCTCTCTCCTCTCTCTCTCTCCTCTCCTCTCTCTCCCTCTTCTCTCTCCCTCTCCTCTTCCCTCTTCTCTCTCCCTCTCTCTCCCTCTCTCCCTCTGTCTCTCTCCCTCTCTCTCTCCCTCTCTCTCCCTCTCTCCTCCCTCTCTCTCTCTCCCTCTCTCTCTCTCTCTCCCTCTCTCTCTCTCCCTCTCTCTCTCTCCCTCTCTCTCCTCTGACTTTCACTCTCTGTCACTATTCTTCTTCTATCATTCTCTCTCTGTCTGTCTGTTTCGCTGTCTCTCCGTCTGTCTGTCTATTTCTCTGTCTCTGTCTCTGTCTGTATCTCTCTGTCTCCGTCTCTCTGTCCAAGTCGGGAGCCAGGTGGGCGCAGCGAAAGAGCTGTCGCCTTTCAGTCGTTGTGAAAACTTTGTCCGTGAAGCCTCCAATCTGCCCAGCTGGGAATGGGTACCTGACCCTGTTTGGGGCCTGGGGACGGTCAAGCATCGAGACAGAACAAGAAGAACAAGAATAACATGTTTATTTTCGAGGGTTGTGACGTAAGGAATGTAATGGCTTTTTAAAAAAAAACTGTCCTGCCTTGTTCTACAGAAGGTTTACCGTAATACAACAGAAGTAACTCTTTGAGACGATCAAAATGATACACACAGAAATACACACATACATATGCTCACACATGCATACAAACACACTCACAAACACACACACATTCATATCTACACTCGCAGAGAGAGACAGGGAGAAAGAGAGAGAGAGAGAGAGTTGGAGGGAGGAAGGTGGAGAGAGAGAGAGAAAGAAAGAGAGACAGAGACAAAGACAGACAGACAAAGAGACAGACAGAGAGATAGACAGACAGAGAGACAGACAGACAGACAGACAGACAGAGAGACAGACAGACAGAGAGACAGACAGACAGAGAGACAGACAGACAGAGAGACAGACAGACAGACAGACAGACAGACAGACAGAGAGACAGACAGACAGATAGACAGACAGAAAGACAGACAGACAGACAGAGAGACAGACAGACAGACAGAGAGGAGAGACAGAGAGACAGACAGACAGACAGAGAGACAGACAGACAGACAGACAGAGAGACAGACAGACACAGACAGAAGACAGACAGACAGAGAGAGAGAGAGGAAAATGATAAAGTTAATCATCATCATCATCATTATCATCATCATCACCACCACCACCACCACCACCACACCACCACCACCACCACCACCACCACCATCACCACCACCTCCACCACCACCATCACCACCACCACCACCACACCACCACCATCATCACCACCACCACCATCAACACCACCACCACCACCACCCCATCATCATCATCACCACCACCACCACCATCAACACCACCACCACCACCATCATCTCATCATCACCACCACCCCACCATCACCACCACCACCACCACCATCATCATCACCACCACCACCACCATCACCACCACCACCACCACCATCATCATCATCACCACCACCACACCACCACCATCAACACCACCACCACCACCACCATCATCATCATCATCATCATCATCACCACCACCACCACCCCACCATCACCACCACCACCACCACCATCATCATCATCACCACCACCATCATCACCACCACCACCACCACCACCACCATCATCATCATCATTCATCATATCATCATCATCATCATCATCATCATCATCATCATCATCATCGTCCCGTACGATGAAATACCACTCACACGAACTGTTAAACTCCAGGAGGTGACATGAATGTATGTAATAACCAGGTCAGGAGTAAAAACAGGAGAGAAAGGGAGAACCCAAATGATGACAGAACACAAAAAAAGGGGGATTTCCCCTGCTGTTCTTTTCCGTCCCCACCTGTGGAAAGTACACCACCCGGAACAGAAACCCCATATCTTTCACAACGTGCATACACAATGTCATACCTTAATCCTGTTACCCTCACCCTGTTCACCAGCTTTCTGAATTATAGGACATGACAGCAGAACAGAAACCCCATACCTTTCACAACGTGCATACACAATGTCAGACCTTAATCCTGTCACTACTCACCCTGTTCACCAGCTTTCTAAAATTATAGATCACGACAGCTGAACAGAAATTTAACCTTTTACTCCTCACTGTCCACCAGCTTTCTAAATTACAGGCCATGATAGCAGAACA
>JAPXFY010000021.1:2426466-2488407 GCA_030674185.1 Monoplex corrugatus
TATATGTGTGTGTGTATGTGTGTGTTGTATGTGTGTGTTGTATGTGTGTGTTGTGTTCTTACTTTGTGTGTGAACATTGATTCATCAGCAAACAATACAGTGATCGTATGCATTCTGGAGCTGAGTGTGATTGAGTATTACACGTGTGTAGCATGCTTTGCCGTTGTATCAAGAAAAGAAAATGTAGATTTTATCACTGCCTATTGTTTATGTTTGTTTTACTCCCAGCAATGACTATGAAGTTTATGCAGACACATTTACATCCCATATGACGCTGGTTTACGCTTTGTTCTTTCCGTTCATATCAAACATGTCACATTTGACATCTTTTTATATATGGTACAATCAAATCAAACGGCAGTGAAATATGTGTTGACAACGTTTGCTGTGTTGCACGAGTGTGCAGCAGGAGAGAAATATTTCTTGTTGACAGCGTGCGTCAGGAAAGTGTTAAACGTTTGGCCTTTCAAATAATCATTTAGTTTTTTGCGCTGAGACGTCTGTATAGGGGTTTGACCATTTTGTTTCCTAGTATCATTTTGGTCAGTCTCTGATTATTATATTTCCTAGTATCAGTGGGTTGTAGGGGACTCTTTCAGTTAAATAGCATTCCCTCCTTCAGGAAGTTCTGTGCAAGAAATGTGTTCTTTTCTGTCACTGTCTTTGTTTCTTCCTTCATCTTTTGCTTTCTGTCGTCTCTTCCTACCATTTTCTGCCTTGCTGGTCCATTCACCTGTATGTGTTTTATAAAGACTTACATACTTTCTGATAGGATTGATAATTGGGTACACATCTGGCCCTAAGGCAAGGTGCTGTGGAGGAGCAAGTTTAGGTAATTTAGCCCATTTTTATGTATGCTTTAGTGCCCTTAGTTATGTTCACATTTGCACATTTGTATTCATGTTTGTTTTTGAAATCTTCTTGTGTTAAACTGGATAAAATGGTCAACGCTGGGGGCATGTCCTTAGATTACATGCACGGATGTGTTGATAAGTTTATTTTTTTCCATATTTTTCTTACCAGATTTTCTGTATGGTTTGAAATGGTTATAGCCCTGATCTGGCTCTGTACAGTCAGCTGGAATTTAAACAACATGAATAAGTATCATTTAGCTCAGTCTCTGATAATTTTGTTTCCTAGTATGAATGGTCATTGGCTCTGTTTATTAGTTAATAGTTCGTTATTGTCAAAACGTCAGAGACAGACAGTCCAGTCTGCTTTAGCTTTCTGCCAGTTTCAAGCACAGCGCTTTTTGTGAACAGAACCTCACAAACATTGGGCGAGGTCTGGCACCATTAGCTTTACCTGAATAGTGAGTGTTTCATATATTCTTTTCCTCAACAGGTAAGTCTATTTTGTTTTGAAAATGTCCATCACATTCTGTACACAGTCAGTCACATTTTGACAAGTGACCATTGTTCATGTCATCATCTCACGTACAGATGGCTCAGTTTAACATGTCTGGTTAGGGCTTCATTGAATCAACAGACAGAAGACAGCGCTGTGTATCAAAACTCAGCTTTCAGTTTCAGAACAAAAGTTGAAACAATAATGAAATCTTCCCAAAGGTCAGCTTCATGAAGTCAGACAAGGAAGCATAATGCCACAATCCTCCTGACTGTCTCCATGAACCTACTTCAGACAGTGGACGACAGAATGGAAACTCCAGATTGGCATGACTGGATGATCACAACAATGACATTTGCACGATGTTCAAAATCAGATTACAGATACTTTAAAGTCACAGCGAGGCAGGCTAAAGTAATCCTGATGTCGCAAGCTTATTTCAGTCCAAGGAAGATGAAAACATGGTCATTCATAACATCAAAAAACTCCAATAATGATCATGTTCCACCTACCATCAAACTGAAACTAAAGACAAAACTCTCTTCACAGTGTTTACATTCACTGGGATATTAAACAGTTCAAGTAACTATTGACTGCTAATTTTTTCAAACAACATGAAGCCGATAACGATGTGAACAACAAGCTAAACACAGTGATGGGAGATATGGATAGAGATTAGACAACTGTTGATAAGTCAACTGAACATTCTGAGACTTTTGAGGTAGCTTTTCCTTCAAAGCCTTCATAACGTTAATGTTATCTTAACGGAGGCAGCGAGTGCTGGCCTACTCCCAGCTGATGTATACGTGCACTCGGTATACACTCACTGCCACCGTGCAGTTAAAGTAATAATGAAGGCTTCCCAAAATCTACTTCAAGAAGTCAGATGAGAAAGCATCATGCCACTATCCTGACTGACTCCATGAACCTACTTCAGACAGTGGACAATAGAATGGAAATTCCAGATTGGCATGACACAATGTGTAGTGTTCATCTACATATGTTGATGTGGATTTATTGATCTGAACATACTGGTATACAGGAACATGTCTATACTGATAAACTAATGAAAAATCCATTGCTAGTAGATAATCCACCATATCTGTACTCCCTACTATAATCTGTACTACTAGACAAGCCATTTTAATCCGTGCCTTGTGTCAAAAAGTACGAATCATCAGGAACATAAATCGTACCTTAGTTTACAAGCCCACAGTCATCAGACCATTGGTCACCTTCAAAAGGAGACATCATGAGAGGAACAGCCATGGACCACCTTGAAACACACAACACGAGTTGTTGTCAGTCCAACACACATCAGAACTGCCTCAGAGGTGACACAGTGCTATCTGCTATAACATGGACCAGCAAGGTTTGGGGCTGTTCCTGAGAACTTGGAACCAGGAGGACAGGACTGGCAGAGACCTGAAGAGTGAAACAGAAAGGCGGAGAGGATGAGAGAGTTGTACTGTAGGATGTATGTCAAAGACACAAATTACGTAAAAGACAAAACGTAGAGTGTGTGCTAAGGAGGGGCTTAGTGATGGTTGAATCACAATAGTGGTCGATGGGGGAGGGGGCAAGAGGAGGCTGGGGGAGGGGGCAAGAGGAGGCTGTGAGGCACAGTGAGGTAAGTTTGAGAGGGACAGAGGACGTGGTGGTGAATGTGAGATGTGAGGCACAGTGAGGTAAGTTTGAGAGGGACAGAGGACGTGGTGGTGAATGTGAGCTGTGAGGCACATATGTGAGAAGACGGTTGAAGTTTGAGAGGAAGTTGAGGGGACGGGAGTGGTGGTGAACATGTGCTGTGGTTGGAGCTGTTGGTGTTTGGAAATAATTCTGAAATGAAAGATTTGTAATGCATCTTTGAAAGCTTGAAGCTGTGCATATTTTGTCAGAAATGTGAGGGATATTTTTACATGTAAGGTGAGTATCAAGAGATGTCTGCCTGAACACATTCTGATGAAAAATTACAAATTTTACAGGAGAGGGATTTTAAATTGTCAAAGGCATAGAAGCATTGCATCATTTCATCATCATGGTCATATTTCCGACTGTTAGTGTTGGAAGCCAGTTGTGTTCAATGACATCTTAAAGTCTTACCCAAGGTGTCATTTGCTACTTGTATCAATAAATGTCTATAAACAAGGCAGATATAGCGTCCTCACGTGTTTGCATAAACAAAATTATGTGGCCAAACCAGTCTACATTATCACTGTAACAATAGTTAAAGCACTCATGCACTCTGAAGAAGCCACAAAGTTTTGGTCACACAAAAACTGTGCTGCTGTAATTTTCATTACGCATATTATACAAGGCGTTTACTTAGCAGATTTTATCAAGGAAACTGTTGTTTGGTAAATGGTTTGAATTAGAAGCCACCAATCTTCTTCAGAAGAAACACCACAATACAGTCATTCTGACAAGCAGGAGGACAGAAAACCTGCACACACTGAAATATAAACTCATAATGGAACACCTATACCTGAATTCTTTGTTTATCTTCCTGTATATCTCCTCGTTTCTCTTTGCCCTCCTCCTTTCCTCCATCAAGCCCAAAATTTCGTTAGTCATCCAGCTCTTTTTTGCTTTTCTATCTGCCTTAGGAATTTCTTCACAAGCTTCATTTATCGCATTTCTCAACTTTGTCCATTGTTCCTCACTGTCACTAACGTCTTCCAGAGCACTGAATTTGTTTTGAACATGTACATTAAATTTTTTACGTATCATTTCATCTGTCTTTAAGAGTCCAAGGTTTAGTTTGATGTTGCTTTTGGTCTGTTTCCTTTTCCTCAATTTCAGCCTAAACCTTCCCACTACAGGATTGTGGTCACTGTTGCAGTCTGCGCCTGGTAGTGTTTTTGCTGACAGTAAAGAATTTCTAAATCTTTTGTTGATCACGATGTCAGTCTGATTTTTGGTATTATCTCCTGGACTCATCCAAGTCCATTTTCTTCTGTTAGGCTGCTCAAACCAGGTATTTCCCACTATGAACTCATTCATCTGTGCCCATTCTACAAGTTTCCCTCCCCTTTCATTTTGTGTACCAAGGCCATGAGGTCCAACTATATCCTCCACCCTATCCTGTCCCACTTTAGCATTAAAATCTCCCATTATGACTGTAACTTCTTGTGATTTACACTTGACCTTGGCCATCTCTAAAACTTTGTAGAAGTTGTCGATGTCTTCCTGAGTACTTGCGGATGTTGGTGCATACGCCTGTATGATGTTGATATCAAACGGTTTGCCTCCCAATTTGATCAGCAAAACTCTGTCGGACACAGCCCAGTATCCCTTAATTGCTTTTGAGTTGTCTTTGTCCATTATGACGCCTACTCCTCTTTCATGTGAATTACCACCAGAGTATATCAGGTATAGGTGCAATGAAGCTAAGGAAGCTTGGCTGAACACAAAATGCAAAGAGATAGAAGACTGACACAAAATGGATCCTCAGGGTATGTACAGACGAATTGAAGAAATTGTCCACAGGAAAAATACATGCACATCAACTGGTTGCTTAAAATCGAAAGATGGCACGCTTATCATGGAAAAAGACAAAATACTGGACAGATGGGGAGAGTACACTAAAGACCTTTTTGAGGATGACAGAAACAAAGAACACATTATAAAAATTTTTTGAAGGATCACCCATAATGAAAGATGAAGTTAGAGCAGCACTGAAAAAGATGAAACCAGGAAAAGCCCCAGGACCAGACAACATTACTACAGAGATAATTGAAGCCCTGGAGGAATTTGGCATAGAAAAAATAACAGTCCTCCTAAATGAAATTTACGACACTGGAAAAATCCCCAAAGATATGTCAAAATCAATTTTCATTTCACTTCCAAAGAAGACAGGGTCTATAGAATGCAAACTCCATCGCACAATCAGTTTGATGAGTCATGTAACAAAAATCTTGTTAAGAATAATCATGATGAGGACAATGAATGGAATCAAAAGAGAAATAGCAGAACAGTGTGGATTTGTGGAAAGGAAGGGAACTATTAATGCCATATACATTCTAAGAACTATCATAGAGAGGTCAATTGAGATGAATAAGGATTTGTATTTATGCTTTGTTGACTATACCAAGGCTTTCGATCGGGTATGACATGAAGAATTGATCAACCAACTGGAGAGACTCAATGTTGATGGAAAAGATCTACGAATAATCAGGAATATGTATTGGGAACAAACAGCTGCAATGATAATAGAAAACAATATAAGCTCTTTCCAAAACATCAAAAGAGGAGTCAGACAGGGTTGTGTTTTGTCACCAGATCTGTTTTTACTTTACAGCGAAAACATCATGAGAAACCTAGATGAAGACCTGGAATAAAGGTTGGAGGAAAAATGATAAACAACATTCGGTACGCAGATGACACCGTGCTAATTGCAGAAAATGAAAGGGACCTACAAAACCTTGTGAATATATTATAAAGCAAAGGTAAGGGGTTGGAACTGAACAGCAGGAAGACTGAAGTCATGGTAATCAGTCAAAAACATGAAATCCCCTCCTGCAAAATAACAGCAAATGGCACAACCTTGACACAGGTTAATAAGTTCAAATACCTGGGAACGGTCATTTCATCAGACGGCAGATACACATCGGAAATAGCCGGCAGAATCGGCCAAGCCAAAACGGCATTCAAGAAGATGACAAGCATTCTTACCAACAAATGCCTATCAATTAACATCAGGAAGAGAGTTCTTGAATGTTATATAGAACCAATACTGTTATACGGATGTAAGGCGTGGACAGTCAGCAAGCAAAGCTAGAGCAAGATTGAGGCAGCAGAGATGTGGTTTCTAAGAAGAATGTTGAGAGTTCCATGGACAGCAAAGAAAACAAGCAAGACAGTCTTGATGGAGGCAGACACAAGTAGATCACTCATAAGAAAGATTAGAAAAAGACAGGCAACATTTATAGGCCATTATATGAGGAAGGGGGATTTCGAGCAGCTGGTCACAACGGGAAAGCTGGATGGAAAGAGAGCACCGGGTAGACCCAGGGAGAAAATGCTGGACGGACTTGCAGAGAGGCTGGGGATGGGGAGGGTGGGGGAGATGCTAGGGGCAACAAGAGATAGAGACAAATGGAAGTCCATGATCGCCAACGCCATGCGGAGGGCACTTGATGATGATGATGAATAGAACACCCCACATCCTCGTCACGATTAAAACCATAATGTAAACAGAACAAAAAGAAAAGAAAATCAATTGCAGAACACGTTGTGTGTAAGGTTAGTTACCTGGATGCAGGACAGTTGTGAGAGTGTTTGCAATCAATAAAACAGAGACACGACTGCACAGCGTCACGTTACCCCTGCCTGACAATAAATCAAGTCAGTTGTTAGTAAACAAAACACTATAACTCCAGAATGGATTAGATTTGAAAGGAAACGGTTTACATATTAAATACACTGAAAAGAAGAACACTCTGGAATACAAACTAGCCACATCTGGAGATATTGTGTATGCAACATGTAGAGACAGACATGGAGTAAAACAGCCAAAAGTGAAAACGCCTCAACAATCCAGATGTAAGCATCCAATGGAGGATATTTATAGGAAAAATATGAAAATAAAATTGAAAGCTGCTCCTGGATACTCACAGTGGGCAAGGAAGTTCTGGAACATCACAGGAAAACACATTTCCATCCTTACTGCGAGGCATTACTTGAAAATCTACGGTCTGATTCGGCCTGTGATGCTGGACAAATGTTTGATAACAAGCCACCAACAGTGGTTACAGTAAAGGACATGATGGAGAAAGCCAGTGCAAATCACCATCTGGGGAAGCTAAAATCCACAAGACTATAACGTGTGCCAGTCTCACCAGCGTGTGCGTGTGAGTGAAAGGGGCAAACAGACACACACACACACACAGACACACACAGATACACAAACACACACACACACACACACTCTCTCTCTCTTTCTCTGACTTTTCGCTTTCCACGCACTAAGCTCAATACCTATGGTCCACGAGACCTTCTCTGTTTCTGGTCCGCTCTCCTGGAACAAACTTCCTCTCTCAGTCCATCAGCAACCTACTTTTGTCTCCTTCAAGTCCACTCTCAAAACTCACCTTTTTCCTCTGCATAAAATCCTGACCTCACTCAATCCCTCTGCAGCATGTCTCCACTTGGAGGGGAATCACATTGCAATATATAATTGTATATAATATGCTCTCTATAATTTTCCATTGTTTTTATTCTTTCTCCCATTTATAGCGTGTGTATGTGTGTGTGTGTGTGTGTTGTGTGTGTGTGGTGTGGCGCGCGCGTGGGTGCGTGTGTGTAGCGTGCGTGCGTTGTGTGTGTTTCAGCGCTTAGATTTGATTTTATCAAGATTTTGCGCTATATAAATATTGTAATTATTATTTATTATTATTCTTTCTCTCTCTCTCTCTCTCTCTTCTCTCTCTCTCTCTTCTCTCTCTCTCTCTTATTCGTACGCAGACATGTGAATGGAATACAGGAAATCTAGATTGAAGCCAACATTCTCTCTGACATGTTGGCTCATCAGTGTTTACCTTCACACGTTAAAACACTAATACAGAGAAGATTTAAGATGTAGCCATAATTAGCATGACTTTGCTCTTGGAGCTGGAGACCAAACCCATGATAAAAATGTTTGACGCTAAGTTTTAAAGCCAAGCTGATAAGCCATGCCACCAGTGGCCATTTTCTTGCAACGTATAAGCAGCCACAATTACACATAACAAAACGATACATGTAAACCAACCAAAACAAGAACCAAATGTTTCATGCTGTAGATTACAAATTGTGGCATTTTCAGTTAGTCAGGCATCCCTCTATAATACAGGACAAGTATTGTCCCACAATGAACACTGTTTTATGCAGCATGGCGAATTCATTGCTTATTTTTCCTTTCAGAAATATTGATTGAAGTATTAATCAAGTAAATTCAGTAAGATATGCATAGGTGATCATAGATACACACAAAGACACAAACACACACACGTGTACTCAAACGCACACACACAAACACAGAAAGAGAGAGAGCGAGTGAGAGAGAGACAGAGAGAGAGAGAGACAGAGACAGAGAAGAGAGAGAGAGAGGGAGAGAGAGAGAGAGAGAGAGAAGAGAGAGAGAGAGAGAGAAGAGAGAGACAGAGAGAGGAGAGAGTTAAACACTGTTTTTCTATAAATACGCAGTTCTAATTCTATTTTTGTGTGTGTCTGGTTCGTGTTAACATGAACGCTAGTACTCGCTGTGATTCAGATTACTGTTGTTACGAAACAAAATGCTGGGAAAAAACATGCAAGACACCTTGACATGTAGGATTACGTATCTTAACATCCTGAATCTGTTTCCTTGCCTGTCATTACGTCTGTCATTTTTCATATCTTATTTTCATGTTTTATTGAAAAAGATGAACTGGAACATGTAATGTTTTTGGAGAATGTTAAGCATGTTCAAAAAGACAGAAAGAGACAACAATAATTATTGTTTTCTAAAACAGTATTATAGAGATAAAACTCAAAAAGCAGGGTGTTGTCAAGTTGTTTCTAAAACCAAAAGACTGTTTCATAACTTACGTACGACGCAACGTTTACCTGTAGAAAGAACAGCGTGCAAAGATAACATTATAGCGGCAAATTGTTGGAAGGTTTAGTGATACTAGGATAATTCAGCCTATGGTTTTACATGTGTGAGTGCATGAGTGACTGTGTATGAGTCAGTGTGAGTATAGCGCACTGCATCATGATAAGAAGCATGCAACTCGCTTAACTGCTGAAAGTATGTTGAAGATCGCCAGTGCGTTAATCAAACAAAGAGAACTGATGTTAAGTAAACAGCTCAAACAGAAGCCACTAGTTTTCTGAAGAAGAAACACAACAGTACAGTCATTCTGATCGGTAGTGGAATAGAAAACCACCAGACATGGAAAAGTAAATACATGGTGGAAAGGTCCAAACACACACGTCAGGATTAACAACGAAATGTTAAGTGAACTAGTGGTAAAATAAAATCAGTTGAAGAGCGCTCAGCATGTGAGGTTAGTGACTAGGATGCAAGGTACTTGTGAGAATGTTTGTAATCAGTATGAAAGGAACACAACTGCACAGCATCATATCATTGACTGCCGGACAATAAATCAAGCAACTTGTCAGTGAAGAAAATATTCTTGTTGCTGCTCGCACTATACCTCGACTGTACCTTGACATAAATCATTTGTGTAATCCCCTCTTCACTACAATACTGTCTTTGTCAGTGTGTTAGTCATTGTAACCAACATGTCATGACATAAATCATGGATGTTCACTGTACTATTTAAAACATTTTCTCTTGATTTATGGCATGATTCCAGCTTGAAGAACAGTTTTCTTTTTTTCAGAGACAGAGAGGGGAGGAGGAGGGGATAATGGGTATAGGATATGTTTTTTAGAAAATTATATTCATTTGTGATTGAGAAAATATACACGTGCGTGTGTGTGTGTGTTATAAACCATGCTTTTATAAATAATGTCAGAGAGATTCTATCAGTAGATAGTGATACTCCTAGCGAGAAAAGATGAATAGAATTCAGCAGCGTATTTGTTTAACGCACATAATCTGGGCTGGTATACACATTGCTTCTGAGAGCCTCAACACTCCACAGAGAGCGAGCTAGGCCTATCTTTAGCATTGGAGAAAATCAATGACTACTACCTCTTCTTCCACGCTTTATCTGTTTGCTGCCTGACGATTTCAAGATGAGATTTGCACCACGTTCTCTTTATGTGTACATCGACTCGTTGGAAATGAAAAGCAAGACAGTAAAAGAGACCAGCAGAACATGAAAAAATAGATAAGATTCTGTATAGAATTATGATAAGTAGGCTTACCAAAGTTTGACAGTGTTAAGTTATTGAAGAGTTAACTTGGAGCTTACTATCTTAAGGACGGGAGGAGAATGTAGGGTTTCGTCATAACTGGTGAAAAACAGCTAAGGTGTTGGCCAACACAACAACAATAATAAATGAAGATTGAGTGTTATGCTTTTCCCACTTAACAATGTGTTAGCTCTATGTTTGACAAAGTATCAACATTTTGACACCAGTTTTCTATATATGCATGCCTCAATATTCTTACTCGAGGCTATCTTCTATAATTAAGTAGAATGGCTACAGACCCAGACTTAGGCAAGGTGATCATCCCTAGAGAAGAACGCACCAGGGAAGATCACTCTCAAGGCAAATCAGTGTCAACTGTTCTGAAACACATTCTTTTGTGGACAACTTACACACGCTCACAACACAACGTACACAGCACAGCTAGGTTATTTGATATAATTTAGCTCACCTATCAGTTTCGTCTGCTCGAATTATTTTGTTACTTGACATTTCTGTTACACAAGCCTCACTTAGTCAAAGTGTGACCATCTTTTGTTTCGTCATTAAGGGCTAGAATAACTGCTGAAACTTACATTTCATATAAGGCAGAACACTTTAAACGGTGCACTGATTCCTAAGAATTGCTTTGTGAATTGTTGACTGTCCAAACTTCACATCCATACATCAATCCGTGATAATTATACTGGCAGTAAACTTCACACCCATACAACAATCCATGATAATTATACTGGCAGTAAACTTCACATCCATAGAACAATCCGTGATAATTGTACTGGCAGTAAACTTCACACCCATACAACAATCCGTGATAATTATACTGGCAGTAAACTTCACATCCATACAACAATCCGTGATAATTATACTGGCAGTAAACTTCACACCCATACAACAATCCGTGATAATTATACGGGCAGAAAGCTTCACACCCGTACAACAATCCGTGATAATTTTTTTTCTGGCAGAAAGCTTCACATCCATACAACAGTCCGTGATAATTATACTGGCAGTAAACTTCACATCCGTACAACAATCCGTGATAATTTGTCTTGTCCATGTCCTGGTACATACCACACAATAGCTTCTATCCATCTAGACAGGCCTTGGCATATAACTTATCCAGTCCTATGTAGTGATATGTTATTAATAACAATGACAATGATAATAGTGTTAAAGAAAATAATTATGATAATAATAACAATAATGATAACAATAATAGCAATGTTAAGGTAGAAAGAAACTCTAGGGAGAGCTAGACAACAGAAGGTCTTCAGAGAAGTAACCCCCTTTAGACAAGTGTTTCGGCCCTGAATTCCTTACACTCTCGGGGGGCCGGGCCACATCCAGGTCATGACTCCTGGATGTCCTTCTGCTGTTGTCTATTTTTTTTTTTTTTTTTTTTTTTTCCCACGCCGGGGATCGAACCTGGGCGATTCTGCGCTTCAGAACTGCGGTACGCGGTTTTACCAATGTGCTAACGGGGCACACATCATCTGTAGGGAATTTAATCCTTATGAAGTTCACTTTTTTGGTTCCTCCTTGCCCAGATCCAGCTTGAGCTCCTTTCTGCTGCCTCTGCCATCGCTTTAAGGGCTCTAGTCCTCTTCTTCCCAGAAATGGCGAGTTGTTTCATGAGATCATAAGCGGAGGTGCCCACAAACCCTCTTGCCCCGACCTCTATGGCGAAGATTTTGACCCGCAGACCTGCTTTCTTCAGGGTGCTGGCAAGACTGGCGTATTTTTCGGTCTTGTAGATATGTGCTTCTTCCATTCTGCTTTCGTATGGCACAGTGAGTTCTATCAGAATCACTTGTTTCGAGGAGTCAGAGTGGAGAGCGATGTCTGGTCTCATGCCTGTCTTGCTGATGACATCTGGGTAATTTCTCCACTCTGGGAGGTCTGCTGTACACTCCCAGTCGACTGCTCCATCCAGAAGACCCTTTGGCAATGTGCTGGTTGTCATAGCACTTTCGGGCCAGACCTGTTTCCCTCCTGCTTTGTAGAACGTTGTCATAGCAATTGGTGCGTTTGGGGTCATGGTTTTTTCGCTAACCACATCTGTGATCACTTTCAGAACTTGGTTGTGCCTCCATGTATACCTTCCTTGGGCTAGCGCTACTTTGCAAGAGCTTAGGACATGTTCCACTGTTTGTTTCTTCTGACAGAGCGGACATGCTGGGTCGTCTGCTTTCCCCATTTCACTAAGTTTGCATTCGAGGGGAGCAGGTCATATACAGATCTGAGGAGGAAGCTTATCCTTAGAGGAGCCATGTGCCACATATCGTTCCAGCTGAGACTTCTTTGGAGAGCACTGTCCCATGTTGTCCATTGCCCCTGTTGACCTTGCTGGACTGCCTTCTGCACTCTTTTGACATCTTCTTCTTCCTTCAACTCCTGTATGATCATGTCTCTTTTTTCTTTCCCTTTGGCTTTGGACCACCACTGCATTTTTGTTGCTCCCAGTCCCTGTCTGTTGGTTTGCGTGTGTCCAATTATTTCTTTGATGCTGAGGTTTCTCTTGGCATTGTTTACAGCCTCTTGGACTTTCCACTTTCTGCCAGTTCTCAGCTTTGGATGAACTGATCTCACGATATTGTCTTCCGATTCCTCCAGCATGCTCAACAGTCTTGCTTTTCCAACTTTGTATTCCTCCACTATGGATTTGAGAGGTAGCTTGAGCATTGCTTGACGACAGTAGAATGCAACATCAGTGAGACCAGGTGGGACACCGAGCCATTTTCTTGTGTATTTGTTGATTTTGGCTTCCATTGCTTCGACTGTGCTGGTGCAAATGTCATAGATTAGCAGTGGCCACAGCAGCTTTGGTATCAGCATGAACTGTAGACACCAGACTTTGTATTTGCCTGGCAGTCCGCAGTTATCTATTTTCTTCAGGCCTTCTTCTGCTGTTTGCTTGGTTTCACATCCCCTTTGTGTGTCTTTCAGGGAGTCATCATACCATCTTCCGAGACTTTTTACTGGCTCTTCTGTGACAGTGGGGATGGCTTGGTTGGCTACCATGAATTTGACTGAATCTGCCACTTTTCCTTTTCGCAGTGAGAGACTTCGGGATTTCTTAGGTTTGAACCTCATTCTTGAAGAGGCCACCAGCTCATCCAGCTGCTTTAAGATTTGGTGTGTCTCTTCCTCATCCGTGGACAAGACTGTTGTGTCATCCATGAAAGCTTTCAGAGGAGGCATCTGGTATCCATCTCCCAGATTCACTGGACCTGAACTCTTCATTGCAGCTTTCAAGATGACTTCCATTGCCAACACGAACAGTATGGGAGAGATTGCACAGCCCATTGCAATGCCCACCTCTAGGTCTATCCAGTCCGTGGTGTATTCTTTGGTAGAGAACCGCATTGAGAACCCTTGGAAATACTTCCTTAGCATTGTTCGGATGTTTTCTGGGATGTGATACATTTCAAGAGCCAGCTGGATCATATCGTGTGGAACTGATCCATATGCATTCGCCAGATCAAGCCAAACTACGTCAATGTCTCTCTTCTCTGTTCTTGCTTTTTGGATGGCATCCCAAATCAACGTGGCATGTTCCAAGCATCCAGGCATTCCTGGTATGCCTCCCTTTTGGACTGACATATCCAGATACTTGTTTTCAGTCAGGTATTTTGTCAATCTTGCTGCCATAACAGAGAAGAAGATTTTCCCCTCGACGTTCAGAAGTGATATTGGCCTGAACTGATTGATGCTGCTGGAGTTCTGCTCCTTCGGAATGTACACTCCTTCAGCTCTCATCCATTGGTCGCTGATCTTCTGGTTCCTCCATGCTGATCGAATCATCTTGTGGAGCCACTCGAGCACTTTTGGGCATTTCTTGTAGAGCAGGTATGGTATTCCGTTTGGTCCAGGTGCTGACTTGGCTCTGGCTTTCTTTACTACGTTCTTCACTTCATCCAGTGTTGGTGGTTTGTTATTGAATTTTCCTTCTGGCGCTGCAGGCCAAACCAGATTCTGGATTTCAAGTGGTGCCTCGCGCTGAGAATCGGAATATGTTTCCCTGAGATGCTGCTCTAGGGTTTCCTTGCCCACTGTGAGAGTCCCTGATTTGGGTTGTTCAAACAGCTTTCTTGCAAAGTCAAAGGGATCTTTGAAGAAACGATCTTGAGTCTTCTTCTTTTTGCTCTTTCTTCGCCTTGCTGATTCCACTTTGCTGAGAGCATTGTGTTTGGCCTTCAGATCTTTCCAGAGTTCCAGGAGCCCTTGCTTCCCGAATTCTGAGGCAGTTTTCATTCGCTTTTTAAGCTTCCTTTTCTCCTCCGGATGCTCTCCATCTGTTGCTGTCTTCTGGATTTCTGGGGAGGCGTTTTTGTCTTTGGCTGCTTCACTCCATAAGTGTCCCTGCAGATAGAGTATATGATGTCTCCGTATGTGTCAAGTTTGTGTTCCAGCGTACTGTTCCCTATTAGCGCATTCAGCTTAAGGACAAGTTCCTCATCTAATTTCTCCCATTGTTCTTTTGCACCGGCAGGCGGCAAATTGAGTTTTCCACGTTTGGCGTTAAGAGCTTGTGCAAAATCCGCATCAGAACCGTCAGCGTGGATGTCCTTGGCACTATGGTTTAATTCCTGGCCTTGGTCATCCAACGTCTCACCTGCTATCGCAGTGCGCTGCTGCTGGTTCGTATGTGTCTTCAAACAGCCCATTTTTGTCCTGTGGATCTTCATGCCGCGTTTGGTGGTGAATCTCCTTCCACACGCACACGGAAATTCCAACTGGTCATTAATCATGGTCCGTTGTGCGTTTCCAGTCGTGATGGAGTCAGTGCCGATGGATTCATCATTCTCTCCCCCTTTCGGTGAATCCTGGGAGCATCTTTCATTTGAAAAACTCGTGGCATGTTATCAAAGGCAAGGTGGGAAGCCAACCCACAAAGCCCGCAGATCTAGTCTTTCCCAGTGTCCTTCGGTCTTTCCCGAATGTCCTCCGAACTATTCCCGGAAGTCAATGGACTGACCATGTGCAGGTAGAAAGAAACTCTAGGGAGAGCTAGACAACAGAAGGTCTTCAGAGAAGTAACCCCCTTTAGACAAGTGTTTCGGCCCTGAATTCCTTACACTCTCGGGGGGCCGGGCCACATCCAGGTCATGACTCCTGGATGCCCTTCTGCTGTTGTCAATTTTTTTTTTTTTTTTTTTTTTTTTTTTTTTTTAAGGATAATATCAATGGCATTTATACAACGGAAAATATCAAAATATAAATCAAATCAAAGCACGCACTCTCATTCACCAAAGCGTTCACTGGCAATGACACAAACTCCACGGTACAAAACACACTCAGACCAGGAGGAGGAGTATAGAAGGGGGTAGAACAAAAGTGTGGGCACACACAGGGGGAAATCACTGCTGGACAAAAAGGTGTGTCTTCAAGTTAGACTGGAAGAAATATAGAGAATGTGACTGTCCAATAGACAGGGGAAGATCGTTCCTGTTGTATGGACCTGACACAGAAACAGAGCGGCGACCGACTGTGGAACATCTGTGTCAAGGAATTTGACAACAAGTGGTATGAAGCAGAATGAAGAAGTCAGGCAGGAGTGTACATTTGGGGGGGTAGTCACAAAGATAAACAGGACATTTTGAGGGTAGTCACAAAGATAAACAGGACATTTTGGGGGTAGTCACAAAGATAAACAGGACATTTTTGGGGGTAGTCACAAAGATAAACAGGAAAATTTTGGGGTAGTCACAAAGATAAACAGGACATTTTGGGGATAGTCACAAAGATAAACAGGACATTTTGGGGGTAGTCACAAAGATCAATCAATCATCAATCAATGTCGATCTTGCTCGGCTATACATGACACGTTTCTTCCATCCTTCTCTGTCAGACATTGCAGTAGGTAGTTCATCATACTGACAGCACGTATCATCCATCTGTTGGTCGATGAAGGTTTTCTTTGGACGTCCTGGTCTTTGTTTGCCGTGACTGAGTCTCCATAGTAGAACATCCCCCACCAGTTCTTCTTTGCTACGCCAGTAGTGTCCCGCGAAACGTAGTCTTTGTTGACGTATTGATTACTGATTGGTGGGATCTCACCATATAACTCTTTTTTAGTTGGATGTTCTCTCCAGGATTTGTTCAGGGCTGCACGCAGCATTTGTGTGTATGCTCCATCAATCTTCTTCTCCAATGTGGTTGTTAGGGTCCAAGAGATTGAGCCATATGTAAGAACAGACTCTACTGCTGCTCGGAAGAAGTTCCTTTTCAGGTTGACTGGTAGATTGGATTTCCATTCCAATTTTATCCAGTTGATTTAGAGCGCCCCAGTGTACGATGTATTGCGAGCGTGTGTAACTTGTCCACAAAAGAATGTGTTTCAGAGTGGTTGACAATGACTTGCCTTGAGAGTGATCTTCCCTGATGAGTTCTTCTCCGGGATGATCACCTTGCCTAAGTCTGGGTCTGTAGCCATTCAGTTTGATTAGAGTGCCCAGGCATTTCCGAGTCTGGTAGTAACGTCTTGTTCTGTGGAGTCAATGTAACTGCCAAGGTATTTAAAGTCTTAAACTTGTTTGATTGCATCTTCATTAAGACTTCTCATACCTTCTGATGCGTCTTGATTCAGGCAGATGAACTCTGTTTTGTTTGCATTGAGTTGGAGCCTGATCTTATTGCTGTTCTTTCGATATTGTGCAGGAGAGATGTTGCATTCTTTGGGAGGTTTGTGAGAAAGCCAGGTCATCAGCATAATCCACTTCTGTTATCTTTATCACAGGGTCGCGTCTACTCTTCTGTTTTGTGAGGGTAAAGCCGAGTTTTTTGTTCTTATCCACTGCTTTCCTCAGCACATAGTCGAGACAGTTGATGAAAATGTAGGGAGCAAGCATATCTCCTTGAAGGACTCCAGCAGTGATGTTGAGGAAGTCTGTGTCTCCGTCAGGGGAGCGAACCATAGAGCGGGTATTCTGATACAGCATCATGATGGCGTCTACTGTTTCCTTGGGTAGTCCATATGCAGTTAGAATCTCCTTCATTTTTCTCGGCTGCCTCAATCTTGTTCTGGCTTTGCTTGTTGACTGTCCATGCCTCACAACCATATAACACTCTCTTCCTGATGTTATTTGATAGGCATTTGTTGGTAAGAATGCCTGCTATTTAGTTTCAACCTCTTACCTTTGCTTTCAATTTCTAGTATATTCACAAGGTTTTGAGGTCCCTTTCATTTCTGCAATTAGCACGGTGTCATCTGCGTATCGAATGTTGTTTATCATTTTTCCTCAAACCTTTAATCCAGGATCTTCCTCTATGTTTCTCTGCCAGGTCAAAAAGTGGAACATGTTTTGAACCCATCAAAGTATCGCTAGTTCAAGGAAGATACACATGGAGGCACAATCAAGTGCTTCAAGAGATCACAGAAGCAATCAGTATTGCCAGGGGGGAAGCATGCCACCACAAGCCCCTGTAAACTTCTACATGGCAGGAGACAGCAAACTGTTGAAAAACCTATGATATCTGGGGCATGTAAGCAGGATCTGCTGGATGGACAAGATTACTGGGAGTGCAGAGCAGATCTTCCACAATGGAACAAAACACCCAGAAATCATCAGCAAGAGGGGCATGGAACCGGACATTCTCCATTTCCATTCATTGCAACACATAATTCTGAGCAGTCTCACTGAGCTGTATGAAAGTAGAAAGGACAAAATCCATATTTACAAGACAGATACGTATGTCAGTCAATCCACCAACTTAAGGAATTTTGGATTTCAAGCCAAAGTTCTCGCCATAGACGCTGGAGCCACATTTGCCCTTGACCTCATGAAACGGATCTCGATTTCTGGGAAGGAGATGGCAAGAGCCCTGAAGTAAGAAACACCTGAAAAGAGTTCCAACTGGATTGGTTGAGGAGAAACAAAAGTGAATTTCATAAGACTTAAAATCCCCTTGTATGCTGCCAGTGTCCAAAGACTAGAGTGATTAAAATATCTGTGACAACAGTGATGTGGCACTAAGACGTCTAACCACATTGGATGTGTGGGATCAAACTCAGGTGGAAGTCTATTTCTATTTCAGAAATTTCCTCTGCAGAGGGACATCCAGGTGTCATGAAGTGTAAGAAGTTTCGAACTCTGATTATCTATGAACAGGCAAGCATTAGTCCAGCCGTGGTCGACCACATGTGGTTATTGCGTGATTTTGTTTGACTTCAGCCGTACTCGTCGACTGATGTTGCAACTCTGATAACTTGCTGCTGGTTACTGTTGTGTTACTAGAGAACTGGTGTAGAAATGAAACTGGCTTGTTGCTTATCTGTGATACTTGACTCAAAATTGTTTGAGAGGGTTCAAGATATTCAAGCAGTAGTAGTGGGCGAATTTTCCTCCCCTGGCCATTTGAAATTGTTCAGAGATGTCAGGATGTTTCAGTTTGCCAAGACTGGATTTGAGACGACTGTTTTTCATTCTGTTTGTTTCTTCAACTTTACGTTCATTATGCAAAGGCCATGTTCACTGCCATGGTCAGCTCCTGCAAATGTCCTTGTTTTAGCCCCACTGATGACCTGTTCAGGTCTTGCACAAGGATTAATATGTATGGCTGTGATACTGACCGTTTGGGGAATGCTAAGTCCATCATTAGAATGCTTAATATTTACCAACAATGTATGTAACAACTAAGTCATCATCACCAATAGACGCAGTACCCTATCATTGGTACTCACGTTACAATAGGGAACACAGAAATTCCTCCAATCGTCTTGGATGTCTACACCAAACATAGTGTTCCAGTTACCCTGAATAATAAGGATGTCTTTCTTGTCAACTGTGTTGATGATCATTTAAAGCTGAGTTTAGAATGTTCGTCTCACAGTTTGATGGGGAGCTATATTTAAACTACCGTGAGGGTGACTGATGCGTTTGCTGGCAGATGGTCATGATCCTGCTGCAAACAGGAAAGTATCCTGGCACAGCGTTCTTGGTGTTGTTGTTGATAAAAAAAACACACTTCATGTGCATGATTGTCGTCTTCTGCACTATAGTACAGACGTGCCCTTCTTCTGTCTGTAGTTATCTGTTGTTTTTCCATCTGACTTCACAGAAGTGTCTCGGCCAAGCCAAACCTGGTGGAGCCCATGTCTCTCCAGGTCGGATGTTTTTGTTGTCTTCACTCTCCAAACACTGCAGGTGATACTGGGTCACATGGTTACCATTGGACACTATGGTAAGTTGTTTTCATTTTTCTTTTCCTCCTTTTTTTCCAGATTTCACGGAAAACGGTAAAATCTGAAAACTCTTTTGTGCAGTTTCATATCCAAAGTTTACTGGATGTGTTGCAGTATCATGTCCAATGTGTCACTGCATGTATTGCAGTATCATGTCCAATGTTCACTGATGTATTCCAGATCATATCACATTTCACTGCATGTGTTGCAGTATCTAGCCACAGTTTAGCATGGTTGCAGTATCATGTCCAATGTGTCACTGTATGTGTTGCAGATCATGTCCAATGTGTCACTGCATGTGTTGCAGTATCATGTCCAATGTGTCACTGATGTGTTGCAGTATCATGTCCAATGTGTCACTGCATGTGTTGCAGTATCATGTCCAATGTGTCACTGTATGTTTGCAGTATCATGTCCAATGTGTCACTGATGTGTTGCAGTATCATGTCCAATGTGTCACTGTATGTGTTGTAGTATCATGTCCAATGTGTCACTGATGTGTTGCAGTATCATGTCCAATGTGTCACTGCATGTGTTGCAGTATCATGTCCAATGTGTCACTGTATGTGTTGCAGTATCATGTCCAATGTGTCACTGTATTGTTGCAGATTATGTCCAATGTGTCGCTGATGTGTTGCAGTATCATGTCCATGTTCGCTGTATGTTTGCATTTTTCATTTCTAGATCATCTCCGGGTTTTCTGTCTTTGACGTAGATATTCTAGATATTTTATTGCACTGAATGCTGCTTTCTGTCAAGCGTCTGTCCACCAAACATTACCTAGCAGTTATGGACTTAAAAGATTTAAGTCTTGGAATTGATATGTTTTTGGCAACTAAAACTGAGTCATGGAATTTATAAAACGTAATGGCTACATTTTTGCTTATGAAATATGTATTCTTGATCAGAAAGATCATTCTCAATCAAATCAAGGACCAGTTTTTGCATGTGTAATTATATTTTGGAATAATGTGAGTGTTGTTTTTATTGGGGTGCATTCGTTAATTATTATTGTGAGGATCGCTTCCTAAAGTATCTTTGTGAGTTTACAGGAAGAGGATGGAAAATGGGATATGTCAGCTATGTAACCAACAACACTAACACAACCCTCATGACACCAGTTTTGTGAGGAACAATGGAGACTAAATGAAAACCGAGCAGACAACCCACCTCCTGTATGAACAACATCACCAACAGCAGCGTTTTGAGGGTCAACAAAGTAGCACAGAAAAGTCCAGACTGGAGTAGACAGAAGACAGTTGTTGTGACACTGATGATGCTGATGGGTGACAGGGGACAGGGATGGAACTAGACTAAGTTGTTATGGTATTAATGTCAAATCAAGAGCTGTTCTCTGAGTTTATAACAGAGAAATCATCCACAACACCTCTCCCTGCATGGGAAATGTTAAAATCACATTTGGTATGATTACACAGATGCTTAAAAAAAGATGAACACGTCAACATTACTGCAGCAAAACATGACGTCGATGAAAAATACCTCAACCATCTCCATATTTTTACCAGTGGATTAATCCTAGAAAATAGAAATGTTGTAGCAAAATGTGTTATTCCTACATGTAAAGTAGAAAGTCATATTTCACTGAGGCAAATGTATCTGTATTTATAGCTGAATT
Organism: Monoplex corrugatus; assembly: GCA_030674185.1. Lineage (NCBI taxonomy): Eukaryota > Metazoa > Mollusca > Gastropoda > Littorinimorpha > Ranellidae > Monoplex > Monoplex corrugatus. The sequence continues at coordinate 2,447,499 of JAPXFY010000021.1, forward strand.
AGTTCCCATTATACAAGCATTGGATTATCTCAAAAACCTTCAGTCTGTGTTCTTCAAAGTATCTGTCCTTGTTGACTCAAAAACAGTATTACGTACCTTAGTGTTCTCATACACAAACAAGACCTCATGTAGTAACTGAGGTAAATTATACACTACATTGTTAAAGGATAAAAAGGTACGTATGTCAGAGTTAGAAATTCTTTGCTGTCAGGAAAAGCACTACCATGTGCAGACGGCAACAGTAACCACAGTCCTGTAGTGGGAAGATTTAGGCTGAAATTCAGGAATAGGAAACAGACCAAAAGCAACAGCAAACTAAATCTTGGACTCTTAAAGACAGATGAAGTGATACGTAAAAAATTAATGTACGTGTTCAAAACAAATTCAGTGCTCTGGAAGACGTTGGTGAGTAACAATGGACAAAGTTGAGAAATTCGGTAAATGAAGCATGTGAAAAATCCCTGAAGTAGATAGAAAAGCAAAAAAGAACTGGATGACAAAAGAAATGTTAGGCTTGATGGAGGAACGGAAGAAGGCAAAGTAAAACGAGGAGATATACAGGAAGATAAACAAAGAAATCAGGAATAGGTGCAATGAAGCTAAGGAAGTTTGGCTGAAAACAAATTGCAAAGAAAAAGAAGACCGACACAAAAGGGATCCTTAGGGTATGTACAGATGAATTGAAGAAATTGTCCACAAGAAAAATACATGTACATGAACATAAACTGGTTGCTTAAAATCGAAAGATGGCACGCTTATCATGGAAAAAGACACATATTAGACAGATGGGGAGAGTACATTAAAGACCTTTTTGAGGATGACAGAAACGAAGAACATATCATAAGAAAGAACTTTGAAGGATCACCCATAATGAAAAATGAAGTTAGAGCAGCACTGAAAAAGATGAAACCAGGAAAAGCCCCAGGACCAGACAACATCACTACACAGATGATTGAAGCCCTGGAGGAATTTGGTATTGAAAAAAATAACAGTCCTCCTAAACGAAATTCACAACACTGGAAATATCCCCAAAGATATGTCAAAATCAATTTTCATTGCACTTCCAAAGAAGACAGGGGCTATAGAATGCGAACTCCATCGCACAATCAGCTTGATGAGTCATGTAACAAAAATCCTATTAAGAATAATCATGATGAGGACAAGGAATGGAATCAAAAGAGAAATAGGAAATGAACAGTGTGGATTTGTGGAAGGGAAAGGAACTATTAATGCCACATACATCCTAAGAACTATCATAGAGAGGTTAATCGAGATGAATAAGGATTTATATTTATAGTTTGTTGATAATACCAAGGCTGTCGATCGGATAAGACGTGACGAGTTGATCAACCAACTAGAAAGACTCAATATTGATGGAAAAGATCTACGAATAATCAGAAATGTATTGGGAACAAACAGCTGCAATGAGAATAGAAAACGATATAAGCTCTTTCCAAAGCATCAAAAAGGGAATCAGACAGGGTTGTGTTTTGTCACCAGATCTGTTTTCACTTTACAGCGAGAAACTTAGAGGAAGACCCTGGATTAAAAGTTGGAGGAAAAATAATAAACAACATTCGATACGCAGATGACACAGTGCTAATTGCAGAAAATGAAAGGGACCTCAAAACTTTGTGAATACACTTGAAACAGAAAGCAAAGGTAAGCAGTTGGAACTAAACAGCAGGAAGACTGAAGTCATGGTGATTAGTAAAAAACATGAAATCCCCTCATGCAAAATAGCAGCAAACGGCACAACCTTGACACAGGTTGATAATTTAAATACTTGGGAACGATCATTTCACCAGACGGCAGATGCACGGTAGAAATAGCCAGCAGAATTGGCCAAGCCAAAACAGCATTCAAGAAGATGAAAAGCATTCTTACCAACAAATGCTTATCAATTAACATCAGGAAGAGAGTTCTTGAATGTTATATAGAACCGATAATGTTATACGTTGTGAGATGTGGACAGTCAACAAGCAAAGCCAGAGCAAGATTGAGGCAGCCGAGATGTGGTTTCTGAGAAGAATGTTGAGACTTCCATGGACAGAAAGAACAAATGAGACAGTCTTCATGGATGGAGACACAATTAGATCATTCGTAAGGAAGATTAGGAAAAGACAGGCAACATTTATAGGCCATTTTATGCGGAAAGGGGAATTGGAGCACCTGGTCCCAACGGGAAAGCTGGAGGGAAAGAGAGCACCAGGTAGACTCAGGGAGGAGATACTGGATGGACTTGCAGAGTGGCTGGGGACAAGGAGGGTAGAAGAGATGCTTGAGGCAACAAGGAATAGAGACAGATGGAAGTCCATGATCCCCAACACCATGTGGCAAGGCACTTGATGATGATGATGATGTCAGTTTCTGCTTGGTATCTTTTCACGTTGGTCGTCATTGTACTAAAGCAGTTAACAGAGCAGCTGAGAAAAGTGCCCACATGTCTGAAAAATCTATGATATTGCATGTTTATGCTTCAGTGAAAGAAGCTTACAACTCATTAGATTTAGCAATATAGACTCAATATTCTGAACATTTAAATGAAAAGATTTTTCCTATGAGAAAGGATAAAACTTTCTTTCCAACTCATACGAAAATAATTTTAGCTTACTTCCCTATCTCATATGAACTTGTTGTCACTGTTTATTTTCGTATTTGACCGAGGCACATTTAAAGCAGTAACATCAAATTAAGTTATATTTGTTAAAATTTCAGAATCATTGATACTTGGTATTTTTTATGCATTACTCTAATGTTATCAAGTTTGTTTTCAGTGATACCTTTTCGTCATAGTTATCGTTACTAGTGTTAAGTATCAACTCCATTTATCTACTGACTCAGATCTCTTCTCTGTGTCTTTATGTCTTCCTTTTAAAATTTCTGTCTCTTGCTCTGTCTGTTCTCTCTTTCTCCAACCTCTACCTTTTAAAAATTGTGTGTTCATGTGTTTGTTTGTGATTTTCCCTGATCAATATAGATCACACCAAAAAGACGTTGGAAGAAAGAACGGACACACACGTTATGAATCATCATGGGTAACAAAATGGCAGTTTCACAAAGTACAACAATACAGCAGATTTATGAAAGAACATGACAGTTTCACAAAGTACAATACAGCAGATTTATGATGTAGTTCACTGTGCATCATGATGTAGTAGCTGAAAGAAATATCAATGAAAAATCACAGAATAATTCAAGTCAAATGAAAATTATTACACATACGAAAATAACCACACTGCTGTAACGTTGGCTTGATTTACTGCAGTTTATCCGATATATACCCAGCAGTGTAGTAGTGCCGCCTTCTTATTGATTTCATGTACTGTTGTCACTCGTCTTTAGAAATAGCAACTGAACCAAGCAGGCAGGAGTGGGCATTGACATAGTATGTTTTGTGTTCTTTCTTTGTTTGAAATCACCATCTTTTTTTTAATAAGACCAGTGTTACAGTCAGGTCTGCTGTTTTTTTTTCAGTGAATACAGTAATACTGTCTGTGTCAGGGCCTGCTTGTGTTTCAAGTATTCATGTATGACCCAGTTTTTTCATCTGATATCTGCTGCACGTGCAGACATAACATACCTGAATCTGTCCACAACTTTTCTTCAGACTTATAACGGGGCCAAACACCTGGCAAACATGTGCTAGGGACCTGACTAACCTCTGAAGACCAGGCAGTGTGTCAGATTGTCAAGCTCGGTAAGGCTTGAGCTAGAATGGACAGACAGAGAAACAGACCTATCAGTCTAACACCCACTTCTGCTAACTAAAATAAAGAAAACTTTGAACAAATACATTCACACAAATGTTATTCAATCACAAACAATACATCATGACACACCATACATACATATCATAAACACAAATATAGCACCACTCAAGGTGGCACCAAGGAAAGCGACATTGTATTACACAGTTCAAATCCTCTCCTCAAGGGAAACAGCCCCAAGAAGCCTTTGAACAACAAAAAACAAACAAGCAAAAAAAAAACCAACAACAACAAAACAAAAACAACAAACAAGATCAATGTAAGCAATGTACAAATGCTCTTAACAAAGTAAATTTCTTCGATTGCTGTGTATCAATCCTCATGAGGAGGAAAACACCCTCATAACATAGCCCCACGAAGGTTGACGTTCGTTGTCTCACACAAACGTTGCAATACTATGATTTCAGATTTCACTTGAGTCTCATAAACGAATGAATGACGAACAGGTGTTGACTGAACGATCGACGAATGTGGACAGAAAACTTACGAATCAGTAGAACGATGAAACCCGAGCAGAACGATGACGAGGAACGAACCGAGACGAAGGCAGCTGGGCAGAATGCTCGAAATGTGGTGAGTACTGGCTCACCACCCCACATCCTGGCGGCCGTCACAGGGGAAACAAGCCAGCATTTAATTGCTGAATCCTGCAGGAATTTGCTGTTGGAAGCACCCATCAGCCATGCTTGCTGAAGACCGGTGACAGCGATAGGGTGACAGACACTGGAGACTGAAGAGACCCATGGGCTACAGCGTGCCTGCAGTCTGACTCGCCACCCATACTCCTTTGGGACCGTCTCAGGAGCAGAGAGCCAACAGGAAAAGCAGGAAGATGCTGCCAGAAACGCCCACCAGCTGTACTTGCTCTGCACGTCCGTCACCGTTACAACAGCTCGGACATGTCCGCCTGTCTTGTAGAGCCTTGGGCTAAACATGGACATGAACGACAACTATGGTGCAGGACGATTCTGATTTTGACCCAGACGAAATAGAGAGACAACCTACCCCTACCGATCGGGAGGTATCTGGAAGGCTACACATTAAATGAAGACACACAGAAACTCTTCCACTTCTAGGACACCAAGTCCAACTACAAGTGAACACTGACCAGAGACTGGCCCTAACCACCCTAACTGCACACCGACTGTAGAAGATGGGCACCAGCCATCAACTCTCTTCTCTTCATTTAAGCTCCTGCCTTAAACACAAACACACAGAAGCTCTCCCACTTCTAGGACACAACGTCCAACTACAAGTGAAACACTGACCAGAGACTGGCCCTAACCACCCTAACTGCACACCGACTGTAGCAGAAGGGGACCGATATCAACTGACTCCTGGTTACACATTTTACACAGACACACAGAAGCTCTCCCACTTCTAGGACACCAAGTCCAACTACAAGTGAAACACTGACCAGAGACTGGCCCTAACCACCCTAACTCAAACCGACTGTAGCAGAAGGGGCACCAGACATCAACTAACTCCTCTTTACATAGCCCACCAACACAACAAGTTGACAGACGTACTGTTCACAAATACAGCACCAAAAGCACGCAAAAATACACACACACAGGCCCAGGTAAACCATAACTGGTCAGGTGAGTTTTTTCCAGTTGGCCAAGACTCTACAGGCATGCTGACCTGACAAAACACTCCTGACCTTAAACGAGAAGTAAAGGGAAGTAAAATAAAAAGATAAGCAAACTGCCATGACAGAGATGTTAAAGTAGCATCATCAGCACAAAGCATCTCCCAGATCAGGGCCTGAAGCACTTTGGTATTTGTTTTCAAGCGTGTAACGTTGAAAAGCTTGATGTCTGACTTACTGAGTAGGTATACTCCATCATCAGACAGTTTTGAAAAGGTAGCAAAAAACGAGCAGATCGCGTCTATCCAGAGTTCCATTGTGGCTTCACAGCAGAATAGATTCACCTTAGGCATGATCTCATTCAGACAGCTACAGGAAAGACCAGGGAACAGAGTCAGCCTTTGTGCGTTGTTTTCATGAGAATAATCAAAGCTTTTGACCTGGTAGGCAAAAGAGGGCTCTTCACACTCTTGGAGAAGGAGAAAACTGGATACCCATCAAAGCTGCTGAATCTCGTTGTCTCTTTCCATGATAGTATGCAGGCGACAGTGCAGTTTGACAGACCATCCTCAGAAACAAAGCAGAGTGAAGCAGGGCTGCGTCATCACCCCAAAGGTTTTTGGGATCTTGTTCTTCCTAGTATTGTGATACGTTTTAAAAGCATCTGATAACAGAGTGTACTCACACATTAGGTATGGCGGCAACTTGTTCAGTCCTGCACCCTTCAGAGCAAAGACCAAAATGTGTGAGGTCCTGATCCAGAGGATGCTTTTTGCTGATGCTGCTGCCACCTTGACATCTCGCACACAGCAAAGTCTCCTGAGGTCAGTCAGATCCTTATTGCATGCCTTCCAGGAGTTTGGCCTCATCTTCACTCAGAAGTAGGCAGAAATCATGGGGCAGTGAAGACCTCAGTATCAGCATCAGTGACACACCCTGTATGTGGTAAATGGGTTCACTTACTTGGGACTAACATTTAAGATTGACTGTCCCTCAACCCAGAGCTGAAAAAAGCATACGATAGAGAAAGCTGCCAATGCCAGAGCCAAGCTTTCAAGAGAATGTGGGAAAATAACAAGCTGACAACTGGTTTAACACCCGCATGAACTGCAAGCTCAAAGTGACGCCTTCAGGAACCTGCCCTGTGGTCAAGAGGACCAGAAAGTTGAACACGTATTGCTGTGATTTCATCTCTGTCAAGTGGAATACAACAGAAGACGTAGACGACTACAACACCTCTGACCACCAAACTCCATGGCAACTGGCAGGAACTGGAAAACATGGCCACATTCATCACCAGATGTAGTCTGACTGTGTAGATGGCGAACAGAAGAAGAATGTCATGCTTTGTTACACTTGCTCACGCAATCAACACATGCAAAAAGCATTCGTCCGTCACGCAACCGCACGCTCTTCTTTCAACCAATGGCACTAAGCAAATCACATTGATAATTTATACGTTTTTTTTACTTACAACTTTCAAACAACACACATACAATATTCATATTCGACATTCATATTCACGCACCTTCATATGAACTCTTTCTCTCCTCCTTCTTCGTCTCCTCCTCCTTCTTCGTCTTCTTCTTCGTCTCCTGTCCTCTTTCTTTCTTCTCTTTTCGTCATCTCCTTCTTTCCCCGTTTCCTTTTCTTCGTTCTTCATCTTGTTCCTTCTTCCTCGTTTTTTTCCTTTCGTTTCTTCTCTCTCTCTTTCTTCTTTGTCTCCTTTCTTCCTCGTCTCTCTTCTTCTGTCTCCTCCTTCTTTCTTCTTTCCTCCTCTTCTCCTATCTTTTTTTCTTCTTCGCTTTGTTCCCTAACACTTTCTTTCTTCCTCTTCCTTCTTTGTCCTTCTCTCTAATCTGTACTTTGCTTTCATCCTTCTCAAACACCAACACCTTGTACTGTAGGAATGACATCTGTTACACCTGTTTGTAACACCAACACCTTGTACTGTAGGAATGACTGCCTGTACACCTGTTTGTAACACCAACTTACTGTAGTGACATTGTAACTGTTTAACACCACAGTACTGTAGGAAATACACAACGAAAAAACTACACTTACACCTTTGAACACAACAGTACGTGAAGAAAGAAAAACATCTTAAACGTACACCTGTTTAACAACATCAACCACACAACAAACTGTAGGATGTCTGTACACCTGTTTGTAACACCAAACTGTACTGTAGAAACGTACCTGTAACACAACAGACTGTAGGAATGACATCTGTACACGGAACAACCTGTACTTGAATACCTCATTTTAACACAACATGTACTGTAGGAATGACTCTGTACACTGTTTGTAACACCAACTGTACTGTAGGAATGAATCTGTATTTGTAACACCAACACTTGTACTGTAGGAATGACGTCTGTACACCTGTTTGTAACACAACATTGTACTGTAGGAATGACAGTCTGTACACCTGTTTGTAACACAACATTGTACTGTAGGAATGACAGTCTGTACACCTGTTTGTAACACAACACTTGTACTGTAGGAATGACCTGTACACCTGTTTGTAACACCAACATTGTACTGTAGGAATGACGCCTGTACACCTGTTTGTAACACCAAAATGTACTGTAGGAATGACGCCTGTACACCTGTTTGTAACACCAACAACTTGTACTGTAGAATGACGCCTGTACACCTGTTTGTAACACCAACATGTACTGATAGGAATGACGCTGTACACCTGTTTGTAACACCAACATGTACTGTAGGAATGACGCCTGTACACCTGTTTGTAACACCAACATGTACTGTAGGAATGACGCCTGTACACCTGTTTGTAACACCAACATGTCTCTGTAGGAATGACGTCTGTACACCTGTTTGTAACACCAACAACTTTTACTGTAGGAATGACGTCTGTACACCTGTTTTGTAACACCAACATGTACTTGTAGGAATGACGTCTGTACACCTGTTTGTAACACCAACAACTTGTATGTAGAAATGACGTCTGTACACCTGTTTGTAACACCAACAATTGTACTGTAGGAATGACGTCTGTACACTGTTTGTAACACCAACACTGTATGTAGGAATGACGTCATGTACACCTGTTTGTAACACCAACATGTACTGTAGGAATGACGTCTGTACACCTGTTTGTAACACCAACAATTTGACTGTAGGAATGACGTCTGTACACCTGTTTGTAACACCAACACTTGATACTTGTGCTGTAGGAATGACGTCTGTACACCTGTTTGTAACACCAACAACTTGTATGTCTAGGAATGACGTCTGTACAACTGTTTGTAACACCAAAACTGTACTGTAGGAATGACGTCTGTACACCTGTTTGTAACACCAACAATGTACTGTAGGAATGACGTCTGTACACCTGTTTGTAACACCAACATTTTGTACTGTAGGAATGACACATGTCACACCTGTTTGTAACACCAAACAACTTGTACTGGGGAATGACGCCTGTACAACTATTTGTAACACCAAATGAAGGTTAATTCCATTGAATGGTTTGACGTCATTGATGCACGCAGACGACTTCAATGGATTATGTCTGTTATTTCCATTGCGTAGTCTGATGTCGTTAATGAGTTCAGACAGCTCAAAATGGATTATATCTGTCAGGCTTGTCACTATAAGTGGCTTATTATGAAACTTAAAGCCTCTCCGCTCCATAAATCTCTAGGCAAAATTTCTCTGTAATTTGTTTTGTGTAATTTCTCTGGAATTCGTTTACTGTTACTGTTGTCTTATTGATTGCAAGAACTCTTAATCTTCAACTTTTGCCACTTATTTTGCCCACTTTGACACTTTTTGAGGAATAACCTGCCCTTTTACCTGAGAAATTTGTCTAACATTTCCTCTGTTAAAACGCAACTTAAAGCCCACCTTTTCGTGAATCCTTCTGCTTCAATGAATTTTGTATATACTAACCCTAACTCACAATGTTTTAGTGCGTTCCCGTAGTATATTGTACAAGATGTTGTTGAGAGTGTGTGCGTGATGTTTAATAGTAAAAAAGTGAAATCGTATCATATGCACAGTTCATATTCTTTGCATCGTAAATTATAAGTGCCTACAGCACAATGGTTGACTGAGGTGACAAGGACCTGAACGTCTGCTGACTCTCTATCTCCATACATCTGACGTCCCAGTCACTCTTATTAGCGCCTATGCTCCTACCCTAACATCTAATACCACAGGCAAAGGACAAGTTCTATGCTAACCTCAGTGACACCATCAAAGTATCCCTAGCAAAGAACACCTTGTCCACATTGGTGACGTCATTGCCAGATTGGGTGCCATCATGACTTTTGGCATTCCTGCCTTGGACGTTTTTGAGTTGGCAAAATTCATGAAAATGGGCAGTGCCTTCTGGACCATTGTTCCTATCATGCCCTCTGCGTGACCAACTTTACTTCCACATGAAGCCTTAACACAAAGTGTCATGGAGACATCCTTGATCAAAACATTGGCACCAAGTGACATGGTCATTGTCAGACGAACAAGCCTCGAGTTCATGCTTTTTACCTACACATACCATAGTGTAGATTGTGACATAGACCATTCACTAACGTATTGCAATATAAGACTAACACCTAAGAATCTCCACCATACCAAACTAGAGGGGAATCCTCGCATTCGACTCCTACAAGATGCAATACCCAGAGAAAGTTGAGGAACTTGCCAAGTCTCTGAGATGCTGTATTCACAGACAAACCACACAACTCTGCCTCTGAAAAATGGTACCGCTCTGGGAGTCCATTCAGAAAACAATCTTAGCTACCTTTGGGAGAAAATCTCCGAGAACAACCACTGGTTTGAAGCCAAGCACACTGAGATAACCCCGGTTTTAAAGCTAGCAAAGCATGCTGCCCTTTCTGAACTCAAGCGCTGACCAAGAGAGAAATCCTTGCAAGCACTCAGAACTGCCAGGAGCAAAGTGCAGCAGACAACAAGGAGATGTGCCTACGAATACTGACGATTATCCAGACTGCAGCAGCTGCAGGTGACATAAGAGGTATGTACGAGGGTTTCAAGAAAGCTCTTGGTCCAACACAGAGCAGAACAACCCCCCTCCCCCTCAGATCCACCAGTGGAAGGTGATCACGAACAAAGGGAAGCAGATGGAGAGATGGTTGGAACACTACACAGAGCTATATTCCAGGGAGAACTTCGCTACCACCTCATCCCTCGATGCCACCGAATTTCTGCCCATGATAGAGGAGCTAGATGCTAAACCAACACTAGAAAAATTCTGCAAGACAGTTAGCATGTTGGCCTGTGGGAAAGCGCTGGTAATGATGGCATCATCCCAGACCCCATCAGATACTGCAAAAACACTCCCCTGCAGCCCCTACATCATGTCCTCTGTCAGTGTTGGAGAGAAAGTGCAGTATCACAAAACATGAGAGATGCCAGGATCGTTACCGTCTATATGAACAAGGAAGACAGACGCCACTGCAACAACTATAGGGGAATTTCCCTACTGAACATCGTAGACAAACTTTACGCCCATGTCGTGTTGACACATCTCCAAAAGCTAGCTGAGCGTATCTTCCCTGAGCCCCAGTGTGGCTTCCGATCAGAACACTCCACAGTGGACATGATTTTCTCTCTGTGTAAACTACGGGAGAAATGTAGAGAACAGCAAAAGCCCCTCTACATCGCGTTCATCAACCTCATCAACGTCTTTGACCTGGGCAGCAGGGACGGGCTGTTCAACGTTCTCCTGAAAATACGATGCCCCCAAAGATGCACAGCCTGATCAGATCATTCCACGATGATACAAAGGCAACCATCGGGTACCAGGCAGCACGTTCGAACCCTGTGACATCAAAAGCAGCGTCAAGCAGGCTGTGTCCTTGCTTCCACCTGTTCAACATCATCTTCTCCATGTTTCTGAGGCATGCTTTTGGAATGAAATAGAAAGAATGCACCTACACACCCGAACCAAGGAGTGACTCTTCAACCTCACAAGACTGAAAGCAAAGACAAATGTACACAAGGCCATCATCAGAGACGTTTGGTCTGTTGTCTGAACTTTAGTTTCAGCCTCAATCTTCCCATTACAGGATTGTGGTCACTGTTGCAGTCTGCGCTTGGCAATGTTTTTGCTGTCAGTAAAGAATTTCTAAATCTTGTATTGATCAGGATGTAGTCAATTTGATATTTGGTGTTATCTCCTGGACTCATTCATGTCCATTTTCTTCTGTTAGGCTGCTCAAACCAGGTGTTTCCTACTATGAACTCATTCATCTGTGCCCATTCCACTAGTTTCCCTCCCCTTTCATTTTGTGTATCAAGGCCATGAGCCCAGCTATATCCTCCACCCTCTCTTGTCCCACTTAAGCATTTAAATTTCCCATCATTATTGTAACTTCCTGTGAGTTACATTGAGCCATGGCCATCTCTAATACTTTATAGACGCTGGAAATTTCGTCCTGAGTACTTGCAGACGTTGGTGCATACACTTGGATGATGTTGATATTAAATGGTTTGCCATCCACTTTAACCAGCAAAACTCAATCTGACACAGCCCAGTATTCTTTAACTGCTTTTTATTTCTAGTAATAGTATCATTATTATTATTGTCATGATTATCAATATATTGCTATTAGTATTGTAGTAGTAGTAGTGGTTTCATTATTATCATTACTATAATAATAATACAAATAATAACATCAATAGTTTCCTCATTATTTGTGTCATTCTTGTTGTAATGTTGTTGTTCTTCTTCTATTATCATTTATTATCTCATTATCATCATTCATTCATCATCATCATCATCATCATCATCATATCATATCATCATCATCCATCATTCATATATTATTATATTGTTGTTGTTATTTCATCCAATGTCTGACCTGCTGATACACTCAAATACCTTTGAGAGGTTATCGTTTCCATCTGTATATAAATAGAATAAAATATATATATATATATATATATATATATATATATAACGTGTATATATATAAATATAATATATAGATAGATAGATAGATAGATAATAGAGATAGATAGATAGATAGATAGATAGAGATATATGTACACATGCATATATATGTATAGATATGTGTGGTGTGTGTGTGTGTGTGGTGTGTGTGTGTGTGTGTGTGTGTGTGTGTGTCTGTGTGTGTGTGTGTGTGTGTGTGTGTGTGTGTGTGTGAGTGTGTGTGTGTACAGTTATAAGTTATTATTCTCATAAAAGTAAAAGTAAAAAAAGCCACAGTAGTAAACGATGTATACATATATATATATATATATATATATAGTATCATATTGTGTGTGTGTGTGTGTGTCTGTGTACGTTGTGTGTGTTTGTGTGTGTGTTGTGTGTGTGTGTACAGTTGTGTGTGTACATATATATGTGTGTGTGTACATGTACAGTATGTTGTGTGTGTGTGTGTGTGTGTGTGTGTGTGTTTGAGTGTGTGTGTAAGTGTGTGTGTGTAAGTGTGTGTGGTGTATGTGTGTGTTTGTTTGAGCATGTGTGTGTGTGAAAGTGTGTGTGTTATGTATGTATGCATGTATGTACATGTATGTATGTATGTATGTAATTATGTATGTGTGTGTGTGTGTGTGTGGTGTGTGTGTGTGTGTGTGTGTGTGTTGTGTGTGTGTGTGTGTTGATAAATGATTATGTAGTTAAGTGCCTAGATGAATTGAAGCATACATAGATGCATGAATCGAAGTATAGATTAAAAGCTATATAGATAGACAGATAAGACAGACAAGACAAGACAAGACAAAACAGACAGACATAGATAGATAGATAGATAGACAGACAGATGGATAGATAGATAGATGGATAGATAGATAGACAGACAGACAGATAGATAGATAAATAGGTAAATAGACAGATAGATAGATAGATAGATAGGTAAATAGACATGTAGAGATGGACAGATGGATAGACGGATAAATAGACTATTTCTGTGCTGATTTGTGCTTATCAGACGTGTAATTTTGGTTTTCTTTGTATATAAATCAGATACAATACATGTCGTCAAACAGTCCTGTACGCATTGTAAGGTATGACAAACCATTGTATTATATTTCATTTCACTGGTATCACTTGGGGCATTTTGAAATCGATTAGCATTTTTGTGTTTTGGAAACATGGATGTCAAGGTGGTTTGCATTGTGGTTTTCATGAATTTATGTATGCAAATATGCCTATATGTAAATTTGTATAATGATCTGTGTGCACTCTGTTTATATCCGCTGCTTATGTTGCGCTCTAGAATTGCTGTGATTAAACGTTTGATCAATATTTTTCTTTTACTGTTACCATTATCATTCTGTTGTTGTTATTATTATTACTATTATTATGATCATTATTATGATGATGATGATGATGATCATCATCATCATTGTTATCATTATTGTTATTATTATTATTATATTATTATTATTATATATTATTATCATTATTATTGTTATTGTTTTTACATTATCATCTTATTGTTTTATATTATTATATTATTATTATTATTATTATTATTATTAGATGGGACTCGTCAGCCGGGAAGGCAGCCTGTCTAGGAGAAGGAAAACTCCGACTTCAAGCCTCCGCTGTCTCGTGGCTACACCCATTCAAGGGAAAGGCTTCAGAAGTAAATCTCGAGGAGTTCGGGAGCCCCTTAAGGCAGTACGTCGTTATCTACAACCTCGTTCTGGTCAACTCCTGCGTCGCCCCTGGTACCAGGCGATACAGGCCTCCGTCTTTCCCCTGGATTCTACTATTGGTGAGTAGAGGGGGATCTGCTGCATGGGTAACAGTTTCGTCCTCCATATTCACTTGCCCAGGCCTGCACCTGGAGAGGTCACTCCAGCTTCGCTGGTAGCACAGCATCGACACAACACGGAGAGTAGCAGTTACCGGTTTTAAGCCTAGGCTTTTTTTGGCATAGAGCTGGGCGCCAGGAGTTACTCTCGATGTGGGAGGAATCTTCGCATTCCATTGAGTAGCTACAGCCCGCCTCAAGCTGGGCAGCCCCCAGTCAGTAAGGTGTTACCCCGCCACAACCTGTTTGCTCCATGGGTGCTTGGAGCTTAAAGGAAACTTGACAGGCAGGTTGTAAATACCAGGCACCAGGCAACACAAAGAAGAAAAAAAGATGCCAGCTCTTCTGATATCAAGCTGGAACGTAAGCGTAAGGACAATGTGTCCTGGTTTTGACAGCGACCTACAGCTGTTAGACGACACACGGAAGACGGCTGTGTAGAGGCTCAGCGATCAACTTCGACATCGTTGCATACAGAACAAGGCTACCTGGGGACGGATCACTGCGTGAGAAGAACTACACATTCTACTTGGCAGGGAAGAACCCAGAGGAGCCATGTATTCATGGTGTGGGGTTCTCTGTAAAGAACTCTCTTCTAGTAACCGTAGAGCTCCCCACGGGGGGTACAGAGAGACTGCTCACTCTAAAAATGACGACCATTTCAGGCACAGTCAACTTCATCTGTGCCTATGCCCCAACATTAAGCTCCTCACCCGACGTCAAGGACCAGTTCTATAGCCCTGGATGCTGTTGTCAGAGGAGTTCACAGGAAGGAAGGTCTCTTCATAATGGGAGACCTGAACGCACGCCTAGGTGCTGATTTTGAGGCTTGGCCAACCAGCATTGGACATCATGGTGTTGGGAAGCAAAATGAGAACGGTCAAAGACTCCTGCAACTTTGCTCTTACCACAAGCTGGCTTTCACCAACACTTTCTTCAACAATAAGGAGAAGCACAAGGTGTCATGGCGCCACCCCAGATCCCACCACAGGCATCAGCTTCGACCTCGTCTTAACAAGGAGGTCGACCTTAACAACGTCCTCAACACGAGGAGTTTCCATAGCGCTGATTGCGACACAGACCACACCCTGGTACGCAGCAAGATCAAGCTTCTACCCAGAAGACCGCACCCCTCAAAGAAGAAAGGTCACCCAAGGATTAATTCGTGTCGCACGTCCGATCCGACCAAGGCCGGGGAGTTTGTAGAAATACTACATGAAGCGCTCAAGAGTGGCTCAGAGATCCAAAACGCTGAGGAAAAGTGGAATCACGTGAGGGACACAATCTATCAGTCCGTCCTGAGTATATCTGGGAAAAAAGAACGAAAGAATCCCGACTGCTTTGAGGCAAACTGGCAGAAAATAGAACCAGTAATGGAAGCGAAACGCAAGGCTTTACTTGCGTATAAAACCAACAATACCCAAACTACTCGTGACGCTTACAGAGCTGCCCACAGCAAGGCCCAACAAACTGCTCGGCAATGCACCAATGACTATTGGCAATAGTTAAGCTCAAGTATTCAGCAGTCAGCAGATTCAGGCAACACTGGCAGCAGTACGCTGGCATCAAACAAGCGACTGGTCCAGCAGCCTCCAAGTCAGCTCCTCTTAAGTCCAAAGCAGGAGAGAGCATTACAGACTCAGCAAAGCAGATGGAGAGATAGGTAAAGCATTACCTGGAGCTGTACTCCACGCAGAACTCTGTCACCGATGCAGCCCTGAATGCCATTGAGGACTTGCCTGTCATGGAGGAGTTGCATGCTGAGCCAAGCCTTCAAGAAGTAAGCAAGGCGATTGACGGTTTGGCGACGTGAAAAGCCCCTGGTGAAGACGGAATACCTCCAGAGGTCATCAAGTTCGGGAAGCCTGCTCTTCTCAACGAGCTGCATGAACTTTTGTGCATGTGCTGGAAGGAAGGCTTCATTCCAAGAGACATGAGAGACGTCAAGATAGTAACTCTATATAAGAACAAGGGCGACCGCAGTGATTGTAATATTTATCACGGAATCTCACTCCTCAGCATTCTTGGGAAAGCATTCGCCAGAGTCGTCTTAACCCATCTTCAGAGGCTGGCAGCTCGCATCTACCCTGAGTCCCAGTGCGGCTTCAGGGCCGGAAGATCGACCATCGACATGATCTCCTCTGTCCAGCAACTACAGGAAAAGTGCCGCGAGCAGCACATGCCCCTTTGTCTCGCCTTCATTGATCTCACGAAAGCGTTCGACCTGGTCAGTCGGAGTGGTCTTTTCAAGCTTTTGAAGAAAATCGCTGCCTCCCAAGACTATCAACTGTCATCGAGTCTTTCCACGAGGATATGCATAGCACTGTGTGCTTTAATGGTGCCACATCAGAGCCTTTTTGAATCAGCAGCGGAGTGAAACAGGGATGTGTTTTGGCCCCAACTCTGTTCAGGATCTTCTTCTCGATGTTGCTGACCTATGCCTTCTGCAGATCTGAAGAAGGGATATATCTTCATACAAGACCGATGGAAAGCTCTTCAACATTGCCAGGCTTCGTTCCAAAACTAAGGTGGAAAAGAAGACCATCAGAGAATCTCTCTCACAGTGAACAAGATCTCCAGAGGCTCGTTGATCGCTACGCCCATGCTTGCAGAGAGTTTGGTCTCACAATCAGCTTGAAGAAAACTGATATCTTAGGCCAAGGCTGCGAAGAACCACCATCTCTACACATCGAAGACTATGACCTCAATACTGTCCATCAAGTTTCAGTACTTGGGGTCCACCATAAGTGACAACCTCTCTCTGGACGCTGAAATCAGCACCTGAATTGCAAAGGCCTCATCTGGTATGGCTAAACTGAACTTGCCGATCTGGTCCAACAGCAATCTCACTGCGAACACCAAAATGCAGGTGTACAGAGCATGTGTGTTGAGCACACTTCTCTACCCAATTTAACCTGGACCACACACGCCAGCCAAGAAAAGACGCTCAACATTTTCCATCTCCGCTGCTTGCGACGCATCCTCGGCATCCAATGGCAAGACAAGGTGACCAACACAGAGGTCCTCCGTCGTGCGGGCCTACTGACCATCTTTGCCCTTCTAAGCCAACGCCGATTACGCTGGCTTGGCCATGTGCGTCGAATGGAGGATGGACGCATACCAAAAGACGTTCTCTACGGCGAACTGGCAAACCGGAAGCGAATTCCAGGACGCCCACACCTACGCTTTGTAGACGCATGCAAAAGGGACCTTAAAAGCTCAGGGATTGACCCAGGCTCTTGGGAGACTCTGGCGGAAGATAGGGCAGCGTGGCGGACAGCCGTTCAGCAAGGCGTTGTGAATGCAAGAGGAGGAGAGCAGAAAGCGCAGATGAGAAAAGGGCTCTTCGCAAGCAACATTCCAGAAACCAGACAACAGCGACTCAGTTTGTATGTGGCAGATGTGACAGAGATTGCCACTCAAGAATCGGCCTGCACAGCCACAGCAGAAAGTGCACGTCATGACCACAACGCCTCCTGGTGCAGACTATCATCTGTGATGCAAAGAGGCCGACGCATTATTATCACTATTATCATTATCATTATTGTTATCATCATCATCATCATCATCATCATCATCATCATCATCATCATCATCATCATCATCATCATCATCATCATCATCATCATCACCATCATTATCATCATTATTATTATTATTATCATCATCATCATTATTATTATATTATTATTATTATTATTATTATTATTATTATTATTATTATTATTATTATTATTATTTTATTATTAATTATTATCATTATCATTGTTATTATTATTATCATTATCATTATTATCGTCATCATTAATTATTACTATTATCATCATCATTCTTATCATTGATAGTATTATCGTCATCGTCATTGCTATTATTGTTATTGTTGCTCATGTTGTTGTTGTTATGATTACTTTCGTTGTATTGTTATCATTATTACCATTGTTGTTATTACTATTACTCTCATTATGTAATTATCAGTATTATCGTTGTTATTGTTATTATCACCAGAAGCATTACAGTTATCACTATAAGTGCTATTATTATCATTATTATATATCATCATCATCATCATCATCATCGTCATCCACATCATCATCATCATCGTCGTCGTCGTCGTCGTCACCGCCGCCACCACCACCACCACCACCATCATCATCATTAAAGATCATCATCATCATCATCATCATCATCATCATCATCATCATCATCGTCATCATCATCGTCGTCGTCGTCACCGCCACCACAACCACACCACCACCACCACCACACACCATCATCATCATCATCATCATCATCATCATCATCATCGTCATCGTCGTCGTCGTCACTACCACTACCGCGCCACCACCACCACCACCACCACCACCACCACCACCATCATCATCATCATCATTCATCATCATCGTCGTCGTCGTCGTCGTTGCCACCACAAACAACACCACCACCACCACCATCATCATCATCATCATCATCATCATCGTCATCATCATCGTCGTCGTCGTCGTCACCACCACCACCACCACCACCACCACCATCATCATCATCATCATCATCATCATCATCATCATCATCATCGTCATCGTCATCATCATCGTCATCGTCATCATCATCATCATCATCATCATCACATAATCATCACTGCTGTTACTATTACTATTATGCATATCGTATTATTTTTATTATCATCATCATCATCAACATCCCCAGAACAACATGAACATCACCAGCACCAGCATCACTCCTGATTCACTGAACATCAGTGACCTGTGTCCGGGTGTAGACTACATCATGAATCAGAACCAAACAAACTTCACAGTCCTACAGACCAATTTGTCAGACTGCAGTCATCAGGCAATTTCAGACTTTCTGACACACCAGAGAGTGGTGTATGGGATGTGTGGTCAGTTCACTACTTTCTGTCTTCTGCATGTAGTGGTACCACAGGACATGTTAGTGCGGGCTCGGGTCCAACGTTTGGCTTACTGGTGTGAAGCTAGTCAATGGAGTACTCTAGCATTTGAACAGAATTTTCCCATTGCAGACATACAGATTTGGAGGGTAATGTGCGACCATCATACCCTGGAAGTAGACTACATTGAATCTTTTGAAAACTACATGTCTTTTATGCACTATAACAAGTCTTTAGTTAGACTACATATAGAGGCAATTGAAGATCACAGTTTTATTCAAGTGTTTGTATCACCCTACTGTGGGTATATGATATTACCACGTCAAACATTTTATTTTTCATATTTTAATGACATCTGGGGTGAAGTGACAGCGCCCCCTAGCTGTGTCATCATGCTCAGTTTTCAAGGGACGAGGCATAAATATTACACACCTGAAACGTACGCAGACTTGATTTATACACAACCAGATTCACGTCAGATAGTCCTGCGTGTGTGTGGTGACAGTAATTCATCAGCTCGCATCTTCCCTACGACACATATTCAAATTCATGCTAGTAGTGTACGTCCCACACCATTATTTCAAAGTTTAAGTCTGAAAATATTATTTTCTTTTCACCTAAAGACAGCTATACCTCACCAGTTACTCAGTGGATTGTTCAATTGTTCTGTTGATCATTATTCGAGCTTTCAGCACCACCTGGACTGTAACCTGAAGTCAGAGTGTGAAGATGGACAGGATGAAACAGAACACTGTCCCTTCAGTAGTCCTGGTTGTCATGGTTGGGTGGCTTCACGTAACAAATGTTTTGTATACTTTAAATCAGATATCTGTCTGCCTCCTTCACTGGCAACATATCAGTGCCAGAAGATTGGCGGACGGCTGGCTTCAGTCAAAACCAGACAGGAGCAAAACGATTTCATGCACATCTTTAATCACCATGATGTCTTTGAAGTTTTAGCAGGCTTCACAACAGGCTGGAAGTCTGTGACTTTTATATACAGCAAGTTCCGTCATTGGTCTGACAACACCATGATCTATAACTTTGTTCATTTCCATTTTCATATCGACTTTGTTCCCAAAGTATCATTACATATGGGAGTCTGCTTGCACATCTGATGTTTTAGTTGGATATTGGTCTATGTGTGTTAAACCATATGCTTTGTGAAGTGAAAGCACCATCACAAAACCTGTATACTGTTCAAACCATTGAATTTCCTGTTTTAAACCCGACCCTGGCCCTTTTGATACAAACACAGCAGACGCTATTGGATTGTCAAAAGGGTCACGTGACACACGCAGTTTTGTCCTGTGATCTTCAAGTTCACTGTGGACAAATGATGTATACAAGATCATGTCTGTACTGGCACACGAGCACTAAGAACACAGACACACTGACTTTTTTTGGAAAGCACACTGGCTACACCATTGTCATGTTTGTCTGTGATGATGACATGACAACACTGCCTTACACCCTGGTGTGTGACTTCAGACATGACTGTCCAGATCACAGTGATGAGTCATTCTGTCAACATCCTTCATGCTGTGGTTTTCTGTGCACCAATGATCAGTGTGTGTTGAACAGCCAACGCTGTGACGACCACGCAGACTGTGTGGATGACTCTGATCAGGTCAGCTGCTCCCATCAGAGACCCTTTGGGTTCTGCTCTTTCAATCACAAACAGGCGAACAAAAACCAGCGACTCTTCATCAACTTAGATGGTACAGGTTACTTTACTCAGCAGTTAATGACATCTCATCAGTTTTGTCCTGATACTCATTACTGGTGTACAGAAGACTGGATGTACTGTCTCCCTGTCTACACTCGATGTAACGGATTTTCTGACTGTACATATGGTGAAGATGAACAAGACTGTGAGACATTCCTCTGTCCCGGTTTCTACCAGTGTCGTGGTTCTACAGTTTGTGTTCATGGAGATCATCTGTGTGATGGTTGGGGTCAATGTCCACAGCGTGATGATGAATGGCTGTGTGACATGACCTGTCCTGATGGCTGTCAATGTCAAGGTCATTCTTTCTTATGTCCCCAGGCTTTCTGTGCTGACCTCTTTCCCCAACTTCGCTACATGGACGCCCAGGTTCAGGAATGACACTGACTGATTTCAGTAACAACATATATCTCATTCATCTTAACCTTTCCTATTGTTCTCTAGTCAATATATCAATTGTAAAGCTTCGCAACCTACAGTCCCTTGATCTGACCTACAATCACCTGAAAACTATGGAAAGACTTGTTTTTCTAAAGCTATGGAATTTAAGAAATTTATTTTTAGCAAACAATCCTCTGACATCACTAAAAGGTAAGCCATATATTCTGTTTCATTACGCTCTAGCTCAAATACATGCTTCAAAAACACGTGTCCAGATACTTAACAGTAAGATGCCCATGTACGTTCCCAAAGTCACACATTTGGATTTATCATTTTCTGGTATTCACACAATCAGGCCCAGAGCAGTCCAGTATATGCCACAGCTGACTCAACTGGACGTCAGGGGAAATTCAGTGACTGACTTTCCCTTGGATGCATTGTCAATGTGGAATCATTTGGAAACATCTTCTCCTCAAATTACAGGCTTTGTTGCAGGAACTTACTTTTAAAACAATCACACCCAGTACGCTGTGTATCACCACTACGTGTGTTTTCTTCCTGTGAATATTTGCTGCCAACTGAACTGCACAGGCTCTTCTTTTGGGTACTTAATACTTTCTCCATTCTTGGAAATTTCATTTGTTACATAGCAGCATTCGTTGAAAAGAAACTATTTGGAGGCACTTTCCTCACGTTCACTGCCCATTTTCATACAGCCAACATCTGCATGGGAATCCACGTCAGCATGGTTACAGTGGCCAATGAAATATTCTATGGAAAATACATCTACTTTGAAAAGACATGGACCAACAGTGACACTTGTAAGGTTGCTGGTTTTCTCTCCCTTCTGTCCAGTGAGGTGTCAGTTCTGATCCTCTGGTTCATGACACTGGATCACATCATTGTTCTTTGTTTCTCCGTAACTACGTGGACATTCAATAGACGTCTGACAGCTGCAGCTTGTGCAGTATCGTGGTGTGTTGGACTTTTGTTGTCTGTGATACCTTTTCTTCCTGGACTGTCCACTGGGGCCTTGATGGCCAGTCTGGTCTGTGTCGTCTGGCTCTATCTGATAGTAACTTCAAAACAGAGTTCAGGTGGTTCACAGTCACTGTCGTGTTTAACTGTATCCTGTGCTCCATGGTGGTTGTTGGTCAACTCATCATTTATAGACGAACACCAATCCACCCAGTCCTAATGGATCCCACAAAGAAATTGTTTTATTTTTCAGTCCACATGTTGATAAAAGTGGCTGTAACAGATGCTGTGTGCTGGTTCTCCTTGGTCTGACCAGTATGATGACCTTAGATAGTGGCGGTGCCTCAGACAAGACTCACGTGACCATGGTTGTGTTCCTGCTACACTCAACTGTGCACTCAACCCACTGTTGTACATATGGCAGTTGTAACACAACGGCGACAACAGGAACAGGAAGAGAGACTTCTACAAATGTTAAAATCGCGACTTTTCCTATAAAGAAAAAAAAGTCTATGCACGAGACTGTAAAACGACTTGATCATTACCAGTCCATTTTTTCAAGGAACGTAAGAGCTGTACTATGCATGTCAACCTCTACATGAGTCCTTCCCCGTCATCTGTATGTTTTGCTCTGTCTTTTGTGTATCTACATGTCAGCCTATACAAGGCCCTCATCAGGTTCTGAGTTGGCTGTGTGCATGGCAACTGTTTTTTGTGTGTATCTACATGTCAACATTACATTGCATGTGTAGCCTTCATTGGAATTAATGCTGGCTGTGTGTTTGGCTCTGCTTATTGTGTGTAGGATTATCCAAAATCTGAACAATGAACAACAATAGACATCTTGCAACTGACTCCCAAGAAGATGAACTGATAAATTTAAACAAGATTTATTTGTTGAACACTATCTTTATCACAATAAACAAGCAGAGGCAACACAATTGACAACCGCCAAGACCCCAAATACAAACTGTACATAGACTCAGGCACACAAAACAAAGCTCGGAAAAATACGCACAATACAGCGTCTCAAATAATGTATTGTCTACGTCTTCTCCAGGTTTGTTTTCAAACCAAAGTGAGCCCCCAGATACACCAATTCACTTTCATACCCATTTTTCTGGCATGGATATATAGTTAACAAAACAACGCATAAAGGACAATGAAAAAGAAAAACCAAATAAACAAGAAACAAATCCCAACAACAACAAGTGGTGTCGTGGATATCTGTATCATCAACAACGAAATGCAGATGGCGTTCAGATCTACAGTGTTTTGAATGGTTCATCATTGGCTGATGGATTCTTACGCCTCTTGTATCATTCAAGATATTGATTTGACCAACCACTCACACCACACTCCAGATGCCAATGAGTGACAGGAGAATGCTGACAGTGTCATGTACTGAAATATGCTGTATCGGGTGGTAGGAACAAGGCAGCTATCGTCAAGCCTTTTCAAAATCGTTGCATACATTACAATTTTGTCTTTTAGATGCCACCAAAAGGTGGGTTTTTTTAATTGTTTGGAACTGATACAACCTATTGAATTGACAGCCAGCTTATCTCATTGATATCCTTGTAGATTATTTAGACAAACTGTATGATGCAATGATGAAATCCAATATCTTGTGTTGAGCAACTACTCTGTGTGTACATTGGTGATCAGTGAACTGATGTCATAATCCACCTGGAAGGGAAACAGCTTGCTGGCAGGTACCAGTTCTGGCCACCAATCACTTTCAGTAGGTCTTTCTCACCCCTCCTGTCTGTGACACCCTCACAGAGACGCCAAGCACACCATGGAACTGGAATTTTAGACCAAAAGACATACTGGCACGCCACTCATGCCTTCCTTCAGACAAAAATGGCCAGGGACGATGACACAAGACAAATGACATGACGAATGAGAATTCAGCTCCGCTGGTGTAGACGTCCCAAGGATAACACCGAAATGACGACAGTTTTTGTTCTTTTCGACGTTCGAGGGCACCAGACCCAATATGATGCTGGTCTTCATGTCCTACCAACTGACTCATCAGACCACATGCAGCACGTCCACACACGTGGGTTCAAACCTCGCCTGTCACTGGTGCTAGGGTGTACTTTTCAATAAATCCTACCAGATTTCATGAGAAATTCACAACAAACTCATCACAGATATGCGAGTTAAATATTTTTCCCGAGGAAGACGCGAAACGTGAACGTGCAAACTTACGAGAACTTCTTCGAGGGTGTCTCTCTCTCTCTCACACACACACACACACAACACACACACACACACACACACACACACACACACACACACACACACACACACATCACACCACACACACACACACACACACCACACCACACACACACACACACACACACACACACACATACCAACCACATACACACACACACACACACACACACACACACACACACACACACACACACACACACACACACACACACACACAACCACATACAAACCACCACACCACACCACACCACACATACATGTAAGCACATAAACATGCACACAAATCCACGCAGACACACGTGGCTTACACAAGATTGAAGTGGAATCTGCACGTGGATTTTCCTTTTCTTTCAAAGAGCGACAGGTAAGCAGTTGAGCAGGCCTGCTTAAGGTGTCCGCAATGGGAAACGTAGGGACAGCTGAGGTTCAATTGTTGTAGAACGAATGTAACCACGATTCATATCGCACTAAGGACAAAGCGCAATTTGACATTGTGTATCTACATGTCAACCTGTATGTGAGGCCTTCATCAGGACCAGTGCTGTCTGTGTGTTGGCTCTGTCTGTTGTGTATGTACATGTCAACCTGTATGTGAGGCCTTCACCAGGATCAGTGCTGTCTGTGTGTTTGGCTCTGTCTGTTGTGTGTCTACATGTCAACATGTATGTGAGGCCTTCATCAGGACCAGTGCTGTCTGTGTGTTTGGCTCTGTCTGTTGTGTGTCTACATGTCAACCTGTATGTGAGGCCTTCAACAGGACCAGTGCTGGCTGTGTGTTTGGCTCTGTCTGTTGTGTATGTACATGTCAACCTGTATGTGAGGCCTTCACCAGGACCAGTGCTGGCTGTGTGTTTGGCTCTGTCTGTTGTGTATCTACATGTCAACCTGTATGTGAGGCCTTCATCAGGACCAGGGCTGTCTGTGTGTGTGGCTCTGTCTGTTGTGTATGTACATGTCAACCTGTATGTGAGGCCTTCACCAGGACAAGTGCTTGCTGTGTGTTTAGCTCTGTCTGTTTTGTATGCATATGTCAACCTGTATGTGAGGCCTTCAACAGGACCAGTGCTGGCTGTGTGTTTGGTCTGCCCGCTGTGTGTCTACATGTATCTAATATTTTTAGCAGTAGACAGGATCCTTTATAGATTTATCAGTAGACAGGATACTTCGTGGATTTTGCGATAAACAAGATCCTCTAAACATATAACAGTAACTGGATCCTTCTTGGATGGAGGGGTAGACAGGATCCTCCAAGAATACAGCAATACACAGAACCTTTTATGGGTCTGACAGAGGACATAACCCATATTTGTTGCAAATAGGTCCAGCATGCTGAGCTGTTCTTCCAAATACCTTGTGATCACCTGGACACGTTATCCTCTTAAAATGAATTTATGCGAAAGAGATTATCAGGACACCATTTGCTGGTTACTGAAATATTTCATGGGTTGTATTATTTGTGTCGCATTTTTGCTTCCTGTTTTTTTTATTTTTTTTCAAAAAGCCAAGCAGTCCCCTATGTTTGATCTAGAGAAATTGAAAAGTCAAGACATTGCATCTGATTTTGAGATTAAAGTCAGCAATCGTTTCGAGGCTTTAATCCAGGACTGGACATTAAACGACCAGTATCCAGAAGAAATTTGGGCAGAGATAAAGAAGACCTGCATGTACACTGAAGTAGCAGGAGAAAAGTTAGACAGGAAAAACAAAAACTAAGCTTTACATCAGCGAGTAAGTTATGGATCTAGCCAAACAGAAAAGCCAAGCTTGCAGATCTGGAAGAAAAGAAGATAAAAAAAAAAACTCAAAAGAGAAATCAAGAGCAAAATCAAAAGAAACAAACAAAATATTAGCTGGAGGAAGAATGTGCAAAAAGAAATGAGCATAATGAATGCAGAAAATCCAGATATCTATTTCAACAGATAAAGAAAGTTCAATCCACTAAATTCCAGCCGTGAAATGAGTGCATCAATAGCAAGGAAGGCACCACACTGACTAAAGCAAAGCATATTACGAACAGATAGAATGTATATGGAGCATCACGCTTTAGCGACAATAGCCTTAAAGACACTCTATGCCCTGAGCTGAACTGTCCTGACGCAGAACTAGAACCACTTTTACGTGAAATTGAGTCAGCCACCGAACAGTTAAAAAGAAGAAATTCCCAGAAATTGATAACATTCCAAGAGAACTGTTGAAATATGGTGGAAAAGAAGGTCTAAAAGCAATGCACCATCTTTGCTGTAAAATCTCGAATTAATCAGTGGCCAGCAGATTAGAAACTTCAAGAATTCGTGATGCTTCACAAGAGTGGCAATGTTAAAGATTCAACAACTAAAATACCATTACCCTAATCAGCCACGCCAGTAAAAATTCTGCTCATAATTATTCTCAACAGATTGAAGCCCAAGATAGAAAAAGAAATATCTGACTGCCAGGCAGACTACAGATCCAACAGAGGCACAAATGACATGCTCTTTGTGCCACATACACTCATAGAAGAAATAAAAAGCACTGAAAGAGAAGCTTTTGTCACTTCATAGATATAAAAAAGCATTGAAAGCGTCATTCATCTCCACCTGTTCAACACAATGGTCAAAATGGGCTTCCCAAATACCTCATTGCATTAATTGCCTCATTTTATACAGATCAAAAGGCTACAGTTAGATGGAACAATCAAAATGTGAATTCTTCAACATCCACAGGGGAGTCAGACAAGGTCGTATCCTCTCACCGTACCTCTTTAGCATCTACACGGAACACGTCATGAGAGATGCTGATACAGAAGGCATGGGCATACATATGGGAGGAAAAATCATGCAAACTTACATTATGCTGATGATACTGCGCTGTTAGCAGCAGACAACATTACCATTATAAAAAGAATTCTATACAGGGTAGATGCAGCAGGCAAACATACTGGTCTAAAGTTGAACGTCAAGAAAACAAAAGTGCTACGTTTCAAAGGGAAAGACACTGAAAACAATCATGACATTTAAATTAACAAAGTTCCTTTGTAAAATGTTAAGGATTTCAAATATCTTGCCTCCGTTAAAACTGATGATGGAACCTGCTCCAAATACATCAAAATAAGAAGTGGAATGACAAAGCAAAAAATGGTCCAACTCAACAACATCTGGAAAGACAAAGGCGTACCAAATGGCCTGAAAGTTAGACTTCTAAAATGTTTGATCTGGTCAGTCATGATTTATGGCTGCAAAGCATGGGCTCTGAAAAAAAACTGATAGCAGAAGAATTGAGGCAGCAGATATGTAGTTTTATGGAGACTACTACGTGCCAAATGGACAGATAGAAGAACCAATGAAAGTGTCCTGGAAGAACTTGATACTACCAGAAAACTACTAGCAGACATCAAAAAGTGAAGACTAAAATATTTTGACCATTTGTCACACAAGAACACAGACCTCATGGTAATCATTTTTCAAGGAAAAACAGTAGCTAAAAGGAAGAAAGGCAGACCTCCAATCTCAGAGATCAAAAACATAACCAACATCAGTGGCCTAAATGGTCAAGAAATTGTCCACAAAAGTCAATATAGAGTGGCCTGGAGGGAGGTTGCAGTGTCCAGATGTGCAGTGGCCATCACTAAACCTGGTGACGCCGACAAGTGAGACAGGTGGGGGATTGGTGGGTTGGACACGTGGTTGGTTGATTTAGCAGATGGTTTGGTGATTGTGTGGCTGTTGGTGTGCTTGTTTGTGTTCAGGAAACGTTGTTTTTTGCAAACTGGAGTTGGTGAAGACTTCACCATTATCAGGATACATCACACCAAAAGGAAATTATGGTACACAGAGCCATTGGCAAGGTTTCTACATGTACAAAAATATCTCCGTCCCACATGGACATGACATTATGATCAGTATTAAAAAAATATGGAAATACTATCAAGATACAAAGGTCAAACTGTATGCAAAGGACAATACTGGATCTTTTAGGTTTGTGTGGTCTGACTATAGGCAATTTCAGTATAACTGTGTATTCCACACACCAACACTCCAAATTCGATACCGTAACGTAAACTGTCTGAACATACCATGTTTCAAACTGTTCTTTTCCTTTCACCTTAAACATGAAACACCCCAAAAGTTACCCAGTGGTTTGTTCAACTGTTCTGTCGATCATTATTCCAACTTTCAGCACCACCTGGACTGTAACCTGAAATCAGAGTGTGAAGATGGACAGGATGAAACAGAGCACTGTCCCTTCAGCAGTCCTGAGTGTCAGGGTATGGTGGCATTATGTAACCATTGCTACAACTTTGTGTGCGCTCTAGATACGGATAGTGATGACGGTAATATGTGTAAAAAGTCTGACATGTACTGCAAGTCTTTAGGAGGTATGCCTAGCATGCCAAAATGCGAGGTGGACTGGCATGAAACAGTTGACAATTTAACTAGTCCATGTCTGTGTGTCCCAGACATAGTTTGGGTTGGCTTAACTACTGGTGACAGATCGCTTCCCAACATGTACAGAGAGAACGTCATCAATGAAGACAGGACGGTTTTTTACCATTCTGTAAAATTTAAAGATGAAATACGTGATATAAGTGGAAAGAAAACACTATGTATCTTCGGTACCTACGATTTTTTCAGGAGAAAAGACTGTAACTGGACTTCAGATATCTATGATATTTACGAGGATAACGATTGTCTAATGTGTGAATTTAGAATCAGCCAGACTCACCAGCCTTCAAAACCAATAACGTTAACAAGGCCCTCTCTTCCTTTCCCACAAACACCAATCTCTGATGACGTGTCCTGACGGTCACGTGACACACACATTTCTGCTGTGTGGTTCGCACCAAAATGACGTGTGTGGTCAAAGTCACACATCTCCTTGTACTTTTTCTGATCACGTGTCACGCACACATGATGGATTTGATTCAACTGTTGATCACGTCACTTTTGTCCCTGTATTTACCTGTGAAGATGACGTCACCACGCTGTCATACACCCTGGTATGTAACTTTGTACAAGATTGTCAGGATAAGAGTGATGAGTCTTTCTGTAAACATCCTCCTTGTGTCAAAATGTTTACCTGTACTAACAGTCAGTGTGTGTCCCATGATGTTGTCTGTGACCAAGTGTTCCATTGTCAGGACAATCAGATGAGCTGAACTGTGAAAGTTACAAACATAAGATGCGTGTTGACTATGTGCCAATTTTTCTATCTCCAGTTCTCATTGATTTCGATAACATCAACATTTTCATTTCAGCACCAATGAAGTCCAATGAGTCCTGTCCTGACAGCCACTATCGTTGTCCTGGTAAGTTCAATGACTGTCTGCCTGTCTACACACGATGCAATGGAATGTACGACTGTATGGACCATGAAGACGAAGAGGGATGTAATAACTGACCTGTCCAGGGTTTTTTCGATGTAGAACATCCATAACATGTTTACATGGTGACCACCTGTGTGATGGCTGGCCTCACTGCCCACTGTATGATGATGAATTGTCGTGTGATGTTAATTGTCCTGTGGGCTGTCTGTGTCAAAGTCACACATTTATATGCCATCAGACTTTCTGTGCTCACCTCTATCCACAGCTCCGTTACTTGGATGCACAGGTACAGGAATGAATCTGTCTGACGTAAGTAATCATACCTATCTTATTCATCTGATTCTTGCACAGTGTTCTTGACTGTCTGTCCAACATGAAGTTGCCCAACTTAGGTTTCTTGATCTCACTGACAACAATCTACAACATGTCAACATGACTTATTTTGTTGGTTTAGAAAACATGCAAACACTGTCCCTGTCTGACAATCCCATTACCTCGCTCTACACTGATCCTTGTCTGATATTGAACAAAGCGCACTCACAACGATAGATCTGTCATACACCACACTGACAGTGTTTGACAGCAAAGTCTTGTCCAAGTTCTTGTCATTGCAGAAACTGAATTTAACGTTTACTACTATAAGTATCATCAGCACTGGCGGTTTTCAGTTGACACCAAAGTTAACAGCGTTGTACATGGAAGGTAGTCCTGTGAAAACATTTCCACCTGATATATTCAAAGATCTTGTCTATCTCAATATCTTATCAACACTGAATTTTAAATTGTGCTGCAAAGAAATACTACCACGTAACTTTGATGATACGTTTTGCTATTTCCCCCAAGACGAAATTTCTTCATGTGAAGATTTGCTTCAGTCAGTAATGTACCGAGTGTTTCTCTGGCTGATCAGTTGTCTGTCAGTGACTGGTAATATCTTTGTTTTGTTGTACGGTTTGTGTGCACAGAAAAAGACTTCCTCAAGTGGCTTCAGTGTGTTTGTCACCAACCTGACCATGGCTGACTTTCTAATGGGTGTCTACATTGCTATTATTGGTGTGGCTGATGAACTGTTCCGTGGTAGATATCTTTATTATGATGACACATGGACAAGCAGTGTGGCCTGTAAGGTGGCTGGTTTTCTGTCTCTGCTGTCCAGTGAAGTATCAGCTCTGACCATCTGGCTCATCACACTGGATCGTTTTTATTGTCCTTCACTTTCCATTCAGCACCTTACGATTTGAAAGAACATCAGCAGCAGTGGCTTGTTTGCTGACTTGGGTGATTGGCTGGCTTGTTGCCTGTTGCCTTTACTTCCAATGGCATCACATTGGAAGTTCTACAGTCAGACAGGTATCTGTATTCCACTGCCAGTCACTCGTAAATATTTTGAAGGGCGAGTTTATTCATTTGGCGTTTTGATCGTTTTTAATTTCATTCTGTTTGTGCTGATCTCAGCTGGCCAAGCTTTTATCTACTGGTCAATACAGAAGAAGCACTGAAAACTAACACGACCAAAGCATCACGAGACATGACAATAGCACGGCGGTTGATCACTGTGGCTGTAACAGATTTCATGTGCTGGTTTCCCATTGGACTGTGTGGATTTCTGGCATTGGCTGGTATTCCCATGCCTGGAGAGGTAAATGTTGCCTTAGCAATCTTCATACTGCCCTTGAACTCTGCTCTTAATCCATTTGTATATACCTTTAACACACTGGCAGAAAAACGAAGAAAATCCCGGGAGACAGAACTGTTAAAGTGGCTGGAATCTCATGCTGACTTGCACGATAATAAATAACTACAGTATGGAGTGGCTCCATGCTATACCAAGATGTATGACAGTCTGGGTATCTGAAGTACTGTGTTATTCTGATTATTACACAGCGTGTAGTGGCATTTTCATCATCATCAACATCGTCGTCGTCATCATCATCATCATCATCATCATCATCTCATCATTATGTGCTCTGCCGCATGGCATTGGCGATCATGGCTTCCATATGAATCTATCCTTTGTCGCTGCAAGTACATCTCCCACCCTTTCTGTTCTCAGCCACTTTGAAGTCCATCCAATATTTCCTCCCAGAGTCTACCTGGTGCCTCTTTCCCTCCGACTTTCCTGTTGTGATCAGGTGCTCTAATTTCTCCTTCTTCATAAAATGTCCTGTAAATGGTGCTTGTCTTTTCCAAAACTTCTTCAATAAAGTTCTTCTTGTGTCTGCTTCCTCCAAGACTGACTCCTTTGTTTTCTTTGCTGTCCATGGAACTCCCAACATTCTTCTTAGAAACCCTACCTCTTTACTGTGAATATAGATGACCACTTGTAAAAGACATTTCCTAGATAATCCAGGTTGCATATAACACATGGTGTGACTCTTTTTTGTCATTTTTCCCTCCTGTAGGACAGAATGTTCATCTCAGCCAGAGAGAATGTGTGTCTACGTTTGTGCTTGTGTGGGTGAATGGGTGTGGGTGGGTGTGGGTGGGTGGGTGTGAGTGTAAGCATGCGCGTGATGTGTTTGTATATATGTGTGTGTATAAGTGTATGTGTGTGTTTGTGTGTTTGTTGTGTGTGTGTGTGTGTGTGTGTGTGTGTGTGTGTGTGTGGTGGGGTGTGTGTGTGTGTGTGTGTAGCGGATATGTATGTATGTGTGTGTATGTGTGTGTGTGTGTGTATGTGTGTGTGCTTGCATGGTGAGTGTGTATGTGTGCGTGTGTGTGTTGTGTGTGTGTGTGTGTGTGTGTATGTGTTTTTTTGTTTTTTTTGCGTGTGTGTGTGTTTATGTACGCATGTGTCTGTTTACCTGTCCTATCCATCTGTTGTATCAGCAGACATACAACGTTTATATTAACAAGACAATAACTGCTTTTATTATGTTGTATGGCTGTCTGTCTGTGCAACAATTGTGTCAGCGAGATTTTCTCACCTGTTACTTTCTGAGGAAAGATGGTAAGTTTTCAAACTTGTTTTCACTGTTGTGGCACTTTAAGATGTGTGTGTCCTCAGTTTCAGTTTCAGTCTCTTGAAATCACGCCTCTGCGCTTGGAAAGAATTCCATATGCTCTGACGCCACTGGTGCCATGTGATGGATAAGATCCAAAATGATCATGACACAAGCCTTCAGCGTACACATATGCCTGTAAGTTGGCACAGTCTTCATGTCCTACATAGTGTGTGGTAGGTTTGTATCTTATATTTGTGTCAGCCTGTTACTGGAACAATCCAGGCAACATTGTAATAAATTGTATATCTGTGTAACTGATCTTTAGAAATAGAAGACAGAATCACATAACAACAGAATATCCAATAAATACGGTATACAGCCTTTGCCTCCTATGAAATAATTGAAACAATGTCTCCTTTATCTCCAGGCTATCGTCCACTTTTGACAAAAAAGTAAAATGAATAAATAAGTAAAAAATAAGAAATAGCAAGTAACAACACACACACACACACACACACACACACACACACACACACACACACACACACACACACACACATACACACATGCACACACACACACACGCATACACTCACATGCACGCACACACTCACACACACACACACACACAGACACACACACACACATATATATATATATGCAACACTATCGCGCACGCACACACCCACAAAATCCACACATGATGATACTTGAAACGACACAAGGAATCACGTAAGTAAAACAAAACAAAACAAAACAAAACAAAAAACAAACAAAACAAACAAAACAGAACAGAACAAAACAAAACAAAACAAAGCAAAACAAAACAGAACAGAACAAAACAAAACAGAACAGAACAGAACAGAACAGAACAAAACAAAACAAACAAAAACACACCAAAACAAACAAGGACTCGAAAACAAGTAACACACACGTACACGTACACGTACACATATACACACGTCCACACCAACCCACACAGCCACAAAACAAAAACAAAACAAAACAAAAAAGCAAACAAATACCATAACAAACGTACAGACATACAGACAACATACAACAAACATGTCACAAACACATAAACAATGTGACAAACGTTACCGTTCTCCTGCTGTCTTGTCCATGTCTTCACATTTCCTTTATCTCCATTGTAGCAAAAAGCCCAAACACTTTGTATTCCACTTTACAGGAGAATGCACAGTGCTGTGTTTGAGATGGAATCAATGTATATCTGATTATGTATGATTATTCTTGTTTTTATTGATGATTACTCTTGTTTTTATTGATGATTATTCTTGTTTTTTATTGATGATTATTCTTGTTTTTATTGATGATTATTCTTGTTTTTATTGATGATTATTCTTGTTTTTTATTGATGATTACTCTTGTTTTTATTGATGATTATTCTTGTTTTTATTGATGATTATTCTTGTTTTTATTGATGATTACTCTTGTTTTTATTGATGATTATTCTTGTTTTTTATTGATGATTATTCTTGTTTTTATTGATGATTACTCTTGTTTTTATTGATGATTATTCTTGTTTTTATTGATGATTACTCTTGTTTATATTGATGATTATTCTTGTTTTTATTGATGATTATTCTTGTTTTTTATGATGATTATTCATGTTTTTATTGATGATTATTCATGTTTTTTATTGATGATTACTCTTGTTTTTATTGATGATTATTCTTGTTTTATTGATGACCATTCTTGTTTTTATTGATGATTACTCTTATTTTTATTTCATATCAGATTTTCAGCTCCTCTAGCTTTTCCTTTCTGAGCAAAGCGATCAATAACATGATGGCTAACATTTTGTTCCCAAAAGTACGGTTTTAAACCTCTGAAGACTTCCGACTTTCCAAGGTGCAGACTGTTTGCTGTAGTGGCATTACCTGCAAGTTTGTCGGAATGTTCATTTCCCTTAACACCGCAGTGTTGGGGTCAGTCGATCCATGTGAGATTTTGTAGATTGATGCACATCATGTTACATGCAAATACCAAAGATTATGTGTGTAATATATGTGGAAAACGCTTCAGTAAAATAGAAACACTGCACAGTCACATGAAAATACATTCAAAGGAAATCCAGTAGAAATCTGGTGTTCAACAAAAATGCTGTACAGATTCAAAGAAAACGACCATACATCCAAAGGCTTCAAGTACAATCACAAGTGCACAGAGCGCTTCTCAAGTGAACACTCAAGGTAAAAATGATACTGGTCAATCACAAACCACCACCAGCAAACAGACTGCATCCAGTGAAGGTTCCTTGTCCACGATGGCGTTATCCCAGGACAGAACAGATAACCAAGGCTACATGTTGGGCGTGTTATGGAAGTGATAGTGAGACAGAATTTGATAATAGGGAGGATGTGGCAAAACACATGAAGATTCATATGGATAAAGAACACAAGAGATGTAAAGTGTATGGAACAGCTTGTTGCTCGTTATCACAATCTGACTTGGCACGTTATGATGCACACAAATGTAAAAGGCTTTGTGTGTAATGAGTGTGAGAAAGTTTTTACTAGTAGATTCAATCTCTCTCGCCACTGTATAACACATACAAGAGCAAAAGACCATGTATGCAATGAATGTGGTAAAGGCTTCAATTTAAAAAGCAACTTGCGAGTGCACAGAAACTTAAACTCAGGTGACAAGCAATTTGCATGTTCTGTGTGTGGTAAAATGTTCAGTGGAAACTACAACTTAAAAAGGCACATGGACAATCAGCACAAGACCCAATCACCATAACCAGGTACATGGACAGTCAGACAAGACACTAATCACCATAACCAGCACATGGACAGTCAAGTCAGCACAAGACCAATCACCATAACCAGGTACATGGACATCAGCACAAGACACAATCACCATAACCAGGCACATGGACAGTCAGCACAAGACACAATCACCATAACCAGGCACATGGACAGTCAGCACAAGACCCAATCACCATAACCAGACACATGGACAGTCAGTCACACAAGACACAATCACCATAACCAGTACATGGACATCAGCACAAGACACAATCACCATAACCAGGCACATGGACAGTCACACAAGACACAATCACCATAACCAGCACATGGACAGTCAGCACAAGACACAATCACCATAACCAGGTACATGGACAGTCAGCACAAGACACAATCACCATAACCAGCACATGGACAGTCAGCACAAGACACAATCACCATAACCAGCACATGGACAGTCAGCACAAGACACAATCACCATAACCAGGTACATGGACAGTCAGCAAAACACAGACACAATCACCATAACCAGGCACATGGACAGTACACAAGACACAATCAACATAACAGACACATGGAATACAAAACACATCATAACCAGGTACATGGACAGTCAGCACAAGACACAATCACATATAACCAGACACATGGACAGTCAGCACAAGACACAATCACCATAACCAGACACATGGACAGTCAGCACAAGACACAATCATCATAACCAGGTGCATGGACAGTCAGCACAAGACACAATCACCATAACCAGGTACATGGACAGTCAGCACAAGACACAATCACCATAACCAGACACATGGACAGTCAGCACAAGTACCAATCACCATAACCGGGACACATGGACAGTCAGACAAGACACAATCACCATAGCAGGCACATGGACAGTCAACACAAGACACAATCACCATAACCAGACACATGGACAGTCAGCACAAGACACAATCACCATAACCAGACACATGGACAGTCAGCACAAGACCAATCACCATAACCAGACACATGGACAGTCAGCACAAGACACAATCACCATAACCAGTCACATGGACAGTCAGCACAAGACAAGACACAATCACCATAACCAGGCACATGGACAGTCAGCACAAGACACAATCACCATAACCAGCACATGGACAGTCAGCACAAGACACAATCACCATAACCAGGCACATGGACAGTCAGCACAAGACACAATCACCATAACCAGGCACATGGACAGTCAACACAAGACACAATCACCATAACCAGGCACATGGACAGTCACACAAGACCAATCACCATGATCAGACACATGGACAGTCAGCACAAGACCAATCACCATAACCAGGACACATGGACAGTCAGCACAAGACATAATCACCATAACCAGACACATGGACAGTCAACACAAGACACAATCACCATAACCAGGCACATGGACAGTCAGCACAAGACGCAATCACCATAACCAGCATAAATATTATTGACTGACATTCCTTTTCAACGTATCATGAAGTACAGTGGAGTCAAGTCTGTATCTACATGCCCAGATCAACCACACAGATCCATAAGTAGAACAACAATGTTACAGACAGACAAATACCATCAGTACATGTACCGTTGTACAGCATCAAGTAAGCCTGGCTTCAGTGTATGCTAAGTTAAAACACTGCATACCCTAACCCTTTTACAGCCGTCTTTTCCTTTCACTCCATGGAGAGTCAATCTGGTGCCACATTAAGGACTTGTTTTCACGATTCCTCTAGCTCTGTTGGCTATTTGCCAAAGCCTGGATTGTGAGAATGTTTTTCTTTCTGTCCATTTGGCAATAATGTCAGTCCATCGCTTTTTTTATTTTGATTTGTTTTTTTCTGTCTTCCTCTCTCTGTTTCCCTGATACGTTTGTACATAGTGAATATGATAAGCCATAGTATGTACACACAGATAAAAATACCGGTATTAAACCAAGAAACAGAGAGAGAGAGAGAGAGAGAATAAAAGAGAGAGAGAGAGTCGTTATATAGTTTTGTTTAGTCTATTCAATTGCTATAGCAGTCGCTGATTAATTTACATTTTATTGTACTCTAATCTAAACGAAAATAGTCATCAGATCAGTACATATCTAATGTTAATCACAAATAGAAAAATACTCCACAGATCGGGAAAACATACATGGATTTGTGGCGGACATCCTATCACCTCTCGTAGGACACACAGATCATCACATCCACAACAGTGCTGACCTAGTGGAAAAACTGAGTAACTACACCCTCGCTCATGATGAACTCCTTGTGTCATATGATGTCTCTGCCCTATTTACCAGCGTACCAGTGAAAGAAAGCATAGAGATCATACGCCGAAGGTTACAAAACGACCAAACCCTCCACCAACGTACATCTCTCACAGTGGACGACGTATGTGAACTCTTGTCCTGCTGCCTCACCACCACCTACTTCACCTTCCAAGGTGAATTCTACCAACAAAAAGAAGGAGCAGCCATGGGCTCCCCAGTAAGCCCAATAGTAGCCAACCTGTTCATGGAGGATTTTGAAGAGAAAGCATTGGCTTCTTTCCACTCCCCACCACGATACTGGGGGCGCTACGTAGACGACACCATGACTATCCTCCCCCAGCAACTGGTCGAACAGTTCACAGAACATCTGAACAACCAACACCCAGCCATCAAATTCACGAGGGAAGTGGAACAGAACAACTCCATAGCCATGCTGGACACCCTCATCACCAGAACTGATGGCATTCTATCCTTCTCGGTCTACCGTAAACCAACTCATACGGACCAATATTTACAGTTCGACAGCCACCAGCCCCTTGAACACAAACTGGGAGTGATTCGAACCCTTACCCACAGAGCTAACACCATATGCAGTACCCAAGAGGCAAAAGACAAGGAGACAAACCACCTGAAAAAAGTGCTCACCATCTCGGGCTACAAAAAGTGGGCCTGGAACAGCCCGGGAGGCAGGAAATCCAACACCGCATCCCAACAGCCAGTGAAACAACACCAGCGCAAGGGACACATCACCATCCCATACGTAGGAGGTGTGAGTGACGCTCTGTCCAGAAAGATCAGAAAACTGGGGGTGGCTGTACATTCCAAACCTTCCAACACCATACGCAGCCAGCTGGTCACCCCCAAGGACAAAACCAGCAAACTCGACAAAGCTGGCATTATATACAGAATAGACTGCCAGGACTGTAACCAACATTATGTCGGTGAAACTGAACGCCCCCTTCAGAAGAGACTAACAGAACACAAGAGGGACTCTTCTCCAGTAGGAGCTCACCTACACGCCGAAAAACATCAATTCAGTGCGGACAATGTCAACATCCTGGACAGAGAAAATAAGTGGTTCCAGCGAGGAGTCAAGGAGGCCATCTACATCGCAGCCACCAACCCCCCGCTCAACAGGGACCGGGGCCGTTACACCCTGCCCCCGGTGTACCATTCTCTGATTCGATCTCGTGAACTGGGTTCATCCCATGTTCGCGAGATCTGAGTAGAGAATCACGCAGACAGCATTAGAGCGCTGACGAAGATGGCGAGAACGCCATCGAAAGCTACGGAACTGTGAGTAGCGATTTTTACACTGTTGGGAGACCTTGTTCTTCAAAATTGGTAGCATTATACATGAACCAGTTAGAGTATTGTCAATCTAGTACCGCTGCCTCTTACTTTGTTTTCAAAAACTTCAGGCAGAGTGAGTACTGTTCTTTGTCACATCCAGTAACCAGGACTTTTATCCCACCTCAGGTGATGTTAGTACCACTGGGTGGATGTCATGTCTCACGTAAGGTGATGTTAGTACCACTGGGTAGATGTTATATCTCACGTCAGGTGATGTTAGTACCACTGGGTAGATGTTATATCCCACGTCAGGTGATGTTAGTACCACTGGGTGGATGTTATGTCTCACGTAAGGTGATGTTAGTACCACTGGGTAGATGTTATATCCCACGTCAGGTGATGTTAGTACACTGGTAGATGTTATATCTCACGTCAGGTGAGTTAGTACATGGTGGATGTTATATCCCACGTCAGGTGATGTTAGTACCACTGGGTGGATGTTGTACTCCACGTCAGGTGATGTTAGTACCACTGGGTAGGATGTTGTACTCCACGTCAGGTGATGTTAGTACCACTGGGTGGATGTTGTACTCCACGTCAGGTGATGTTAGTACCATGGGTGGATGTTGTACTCCACGTCAGTGATGTTAGTACCACTGGGTGGATGTTGTACTCCACGTCAAGTGATGTTAGTACCATTGGGTGGATGTTGTACTCCACGTCAAGTGATGTTAGTACCACTGGGTGGATGTTGTACTCCATGTCAGGTGATGTTAGTACCACTGGGTGATGTTGTACTCCATGTCAGGTGATGTTAGTACCACTGGTGGATGTTGTACTCCATGTCAGGTGATGTTAGTACCACTGGGTGGATGTTGTACTCCACGTCAGGTGATGTTAGTACCACTGGGTGGATGTTGTATCCCACGTCAGGTGATGTTAGTACCACTGGGTAGATGTTGTACTCCACGTCAGGTGATGTTAGTACCACTGGGTAGATGTTGTACTCCACGTCAGGTGATGTTAGTACCACTGGGTAGATGTTGTACTCCACGTCAGGTGATGTTAGTACCACTGGGTAATGTTGTACTCCACGTCAGGTGATGTTAGTACCACTGGGTAGATGTTGTACTCCACGTCAGGTGATGTTAGTACCACTGGGTGGATGTTGTACTCCACGTCAGGTGATGTTAGTACCACTGGATAGATGTTGTACTCCACGTCAGGTGATGTTAGTACCACTGGGTGGATGTTGCACATTCTGTATCCAACATCTCTGCTCCTAGAATGACTCTGTTTCGTGTCTCCAAGGTTTCTCTGGTTTTTCTTTTCTTGATCCACACATCACGTTCGCTATAGAGACAGACAACAACTGGTATTCATCGACACCTTTGTAACAGATTTACGCATGGCAATATCATCATGACTTTATGTCAAAATAAAGTCTTGCAGTATTGTTTTGGAACTTAACTTCAATACTGCTCTTCTGTTCTGTGAGGGTAAAGCCGAGGTTTTTGTTCTTTTCCTCAGAACATAATCGAGACAGATGATGAAAATGTAGGGGGCAAGTCTATCTCTTTGAAGGACTCCAGCAGTGATGTTGAAGAAGTCTGTGTCTCCGTCGGGGGAGCAAACCATACAGCGGGTATTCTGATACAGCATCATGATGGCGTC
The DNA here is from genome assembly GCA_030674185.1 of Monoplex corrugatus. Lineage (NCBI taxonomy): Eukaryota > Metazoa > Mollusca > Gastropoda > Littorinimorpha > Ranellidae > Monoplex > Monoplex corrugatus. The sequence continues at coordinate 2,488,156 of JAPXFY010000021.1, forward strand.
TACTGTTTCCTTGGGTAGTCCATGTGCAGTTAAAATCTCCTTCATTTTTCCTCGGTGGATCGAATCAAAAGCTTTGGAAAAGTAGATGAATAGGAGAACAGCTGGGAGGTTTTTGGTTTTTATGCCTTCAAATATACGTCTGACAGTGAGTATTTGTCCTGATGTCGATCTGTTTTGGTGAAACCCATTTTGTTTTTCCTCAGAACTGGATCTATCTCCAGCCTTATCCTATTTAGGAGCATTAGGTTGTAG